>QDHC01004886.1:587466-678467 GCA_013186455.1 Papilio dardanus tibullus | reverse complement strand
AAAAAAAATATCGAGTACGAGAATATGAGTGAATTATGACGTAGACAAGACGAATAACCTAGTTGACAACTACTTATCAATCCCTAATTTATAGGAGATTTGAAAAGAATTTCCATCCTAGGTCGTCAATCATTTAATGAAGCATTTCCTCAGTATATTTTAAAGTGGCAATCAAACATCATTATCTTTGTTAGTAGATATCATATATTTACACAATAAACGTTTGCAGGAGGCCACCTGTGCCGATTCCCACTGGGCTTTTCCGAGGGTAACTACATCCGCCCCCTGTCCTATCAAATATGCAGAGGGTGCCACCTATGCAGGCCAGCTATTCTTGGATTTACAAAGTAGGCCGCAATATGGCAAAGTTGAAATCTTCACAAATGAATATTACATACTTACTGAAGTACATACCACCGATGAATTTTAGATAAGCCTTTCCATTATTTTCTGTTTTTAAACCATATCGCCAACCATTTTACCTTTAATAATAAATGCAGTGACCTACTGAAACACGTCTTCAAAGCTAGTGCTTCAACTTTATAAATATCGTACTAATAATAAAGTTATCTACTTAAAACTTAGGAACAAAGGTATTTCTATAGCTAAATTAAAAATATAACATAAAACGGTTTTCATCTTTCAACTTGTTACATCTACATATCTCTCTCACTTCCTCCAAGACTATAATCAAGCACATATATTTATCGTATAATTTTAAAACAACGATCTAATAAATACCAGCTGGCACGATGAAATAATTAAATGGGTTACAATAATAATCAGTCTGAAGCCATGTTGTCGAAGCGACGCGGGCTCGTATCCGCCTCATCACAATCCCATTAAGAATTATTAGACACGCAACAAATTAATAGACAGCCGTCGCTACAAATAAAGTAAGCCTCGTATCGTGACCCAATTCACAATCGTGCGATAGTTTGCCTAAAATGATAATCATTCGTATGACAAAGTGCTTAGTGGACTTAGCTATCAGCTCTTCAGAGATAGTATGTGAAAACATGATAAGAGCACTCGCCAGTTAACGTATCGTACTTGTTTGGTTTTATTAAGTAGTCATATTACTCGGAATTTTTATTATAAACTTCCTTATACCAAAAATATGTAAACTAGCTGCGTCAACCTTGAAAATGTTCGTTTATTTATTGAACTTTTTGCAGCAAAGACGTGGGTTTGTAGTCACAATACAAATAAATGGAGTTTATATAAAACAAAGTACGATAACAATAGCTTGATGATCTCAGATTTCTCCGGATATTTCATTATGTAAAAAATATAAGTATATTATGTACCTATAATAATTTCTAACAAGCGTATGTAAATTATTCATAACGACTAAAGCAAAAAAAACTTCTGCATATTTTTGTATTATATTTATTACTCTGCGAAAATAGTTACAGCTTACTGATTTGTGATAAAAGAAATGGTAAATAGTGACTGACGTAAATGCAAAAATGTTTATTAATAATAAAATATATTATAGCAGGAAATCGTCAACACTTTTTTTATCTGCAACGAAATAGCTACGGAATTATTTGCATACGTTTCGTCTGCGGAAATCGTTTTGGCTGGACGCCCGGTGCAATCTCCTTTGAATATTTCAAAGACAATGTTAGCAGACAAACAGAATTCGTTTTTTTAGTACATAATACATTACTTATACAACTCTTTATAATACGATAATAAGATAAGTTACTTAACATTAACACAGTTGTAATTAAATACAAAACGATATAGGATACGAAAGTCTAGTCACTTTTATTGCTCGATATATTTGTAAAAATAAACTGGCAATTGTAGTAGAAAATTACTTTAGCTGCACGTGCATAAGTCGCACGAGAACGATACATGTACGTCCAAGAATAGAGCCCACGTATGCTATGGGTTTTTAAAGCAATTACGTGATACGGTTTTGATTCACCCAATGTTTTACAAAGGTTTCGTTCATTTGAGACCGAACTTTGTGGAAATGAAAGAAAGAATACAGATAACAGTTGGCAAGAAAAGGAAGGAAAAAAGCAATCGAAATTCTTTAATATCTTTCTCTCTATTACGATCCAATAAAGTTCAACTTCCGTTCGAGTTATTTTTTTTTATATAAGAACTCGTAGTAATTAGCATTGTATTTATGTCGCAGACGGTTTGTCCGCAAAATGATATAAGCAAGAAATATAAAATATGTGCATTTAAAACAGTCACATTTTATGCAATTCGTAAAATATTTTTCAAATGAACAAGTAAATATTCATTTGGCCCGCATACTATTCATTTGTTAAACAATGTTAGAAAAAAAAATTGTCAATGTCAGTAACGTTATTTTACAAAAGCGTTAAAACCGTTATAAAAATAAACATAAACAATTTACATATTCATATTAAAAAGAGTGTTATGTTAATAAGTGAATATTACTTTCCCTCGTTTTATATTTTATCATCATTATGTATGCAAATTACTAGTACTTATATATATTTTATGCGAAGGATATTTATTTCCTTAATTTGTATAAGACATTCAGCGTATCATATTTGACCAGAGTCTTTCTTTGCCGTTTATCGGTTATATTTTAAAGGAATATTACTGAATCTTTAAGCTTAAAACGTAGAATGTAAGATATTTCCGCGCATATTCGTTTTGGAACGTATAGTACTAGGGAATTGATTCTCCACGCCAAGACATCACCATATCGGTGAATGACCCCAAATAAAAACGACATAAAAGTGAGTTATAAACAAGCCGATTGTGAAAATGTTGGGCAACTTTATGTAGTTTACAAAACATTTTACTAAATCTTATTTTACTATGAATTTAATAACATCTATATAATAAATTTTGTTAATTACAAACTGAAGTAAATTGCCAGAGTTGATGTTCAAGAAGTGTAGACATATAAACACCAATATGGCTCCTACAGTAGTTATTATAATTTGGGCACGCTACTGCGAAGTTTCGTGCGCTCGAAATATAAATTGCTAAACACTATCTAACATCTAGACTCAAGTTATTGCCTTAAACGTTGCCTCGCTCTGTTACGTCCACATACACTGTATTTATATGGCAGTTCAATTTACATACATCGCAATAGAATGTGTTTCTTTGAGGTTATATATTTTTGTAATAATAATTATTGTCGGGCCTTGTGTACATTATATTTTGTTTTAGTGACCTGTGAAAATTGGGTTATAATTTTGTTCTAAAGAAAAAGAGCATTGCAAAAATAAACAAACAGTTTTGTGTTGGATTAATACCAGTTAAATAACACTTAATTGCCGACCTAATTACGCTAGCGAATGTCTATACAAATGTTAATCAAAATACATAATTAAACACACATTAAACTTGTCCTTGTTCGAAAGAAGGAAACTTGTTTAGTTAAGGTAAAATAAACATGTAATAATAATCCCATGTTATTTTCCTTGTGGTTCCAATGCTTTTAGCATTTGCTATTTCCTTGACGATAAATAATGAGTCAATAAATAATCGGTATTTTGTTATTATAAATGGAATGCAATGTAAATAGTCCGTTTAACTGTAACTTATTTACGTACGTATTTAAATTAACTACTAAATTCCATCTAGGGTTTCTAGATTTGAAAACAGAATAAGCAATTACTTTGTAATATATAGTACCGATATAAATTATTATTTTTTAATATTAATAAATTAATATTTACTGTAGGAAGAAGCGACCTAGTTAATTTGTCATAGTTATTATAGTAAGCCTTCAAGCCTGCTGTAAAAATTATTACAACGATAAGCTTATCCATTTAAACCTGATACGATATTGCTAAAAATTCCATACACGATAACCTTCAACCCGCGATTTCTTGCTCTAATAAACTATTTCCATTTATTTCGTAACGCTTCCGGCAGTTTCATGATTATACATTTATATTATTTATAATGAACTGTTCTCGTGTCATCGTAACATTAAATGGTTCAAATAATTGGTTCCAAAAAGTTGTACTAGAAAAGATTTTCTCATTAATATTATGTAAATTAAAAATAACCTAACCTTAATAATAAGTCATTTTTAAACATCGCTAACGACAATGATACTTTCTTTGTTAATGAAAAATGTGATCAGTGAATGGTATTGTTATTACTTCATTAATTTTTTATAGTTATTGACTTAGAGACATTAATACAAAAGTTTAATATCAAACTTTTTTTTTTTAATGAGAAATTCACAAAACTTATAGGTACATTATTAGTTCTTAATTTTCAGTTCAATAGACTAGTATGGTATCAAATTACGCGCTTTTGCTTCGATTACTTCTTTCAATTATTTTTCTGAGAATTCGTAAATCAACGAATTGGCTCTATTCTGTGAAGAATAATAGTTAATTGTATTTTTGTGGAAAATATATTTCTCTATTTATTTATCCCTATTCTAACATTTTGATTTTTATTAATAATACGATTTGGTTTGTTCGTTAATTACAATTACAAAGTTGAAGTGTCTTTTTTCAAATTATTATTTTTAAACTGTTAAAAACTATTCAGTTCTTAAGAGAGGTTTAAAGTTTGAGACCTGAACCAATGTGTAAATAAGGATGTCCATTATTTTTGGATATCTTTATTTCAACGAATAAATAAAGCAAAACCTGTTAACCACGAGTTCCAGCAAATGACAAAAACTCACAGAAAAAGTTACAACGCCCCAAAAAAAATCGGATTCGTCTTTGAATAGACAAAAGCAAGTGTTTTTGTCCACTTAAAAACAAAGATACTGAGAGATTGTACTACGAGTATCTTATATTATTCTACGTAAACCCACGAATTCATCTTTGACGCAATGATTAAAAAAAAACAATTATACGTCATCTGTATTCCATGTAAGTCCAAAAAGGTTATAACGAAAAAGGCTACAAAATGCTATTTTAAATAACAAAATTTACACGAAATAAATTAGTGGGCTAATCGAAACTTGTATGGAGAGAAAACCTGTGAAATAAAACCACAAATTCTGTTGTCATCAAGCTTTCACCGTAAAATGCAATGAATAAACCGAATTAATATGTGCTTTTATAATTATATGGATAAGCTTAACTAGAATTATTATTAAATCTAATGTCACCTGTACATATCGCTGAAGAAATTCAAATATATGTGTATTCACGCAAAATACGCGCTAGTCGTGGAGTTGCGGAAAATGGAGCCCATCAGGGGTCGAAACATTTAACCTTAAACCATTTAAATCTAATGTCTTTAAACGTCCGTATTTTTGTACTGCTATAGTTTAAACACGTCCAAGCAATGTAATTTGTCATTCTGTGTTTCAACTAGAAAGAACCGCATTGAGTCATGAATAATAGAAAGTAGAGAAACCTGTATAAACATGGATAAGTTTTGCGAGATACAGGATGCCATAACAAGATTATGTTGTAACCAATTTAGCATAATAAATAAAAACAAATCACTATAAAAAATACTAGATCGTGATTCTACAAGTTGAAAACTGATCCAAATAGAAGATTTAATAATAATTCAAAGAAATGATGGAAAAGGGAAGTGGATTTTCCGGGGGAGGGGACGTATAGGAAGAGGAATTAACCCCTTTCTGTGCGTCTCCTTCTTCGAAGATTAACGGTAGGCAACGAATCTGCAATTGCAGACGTCTATGGGCAGCGGTCACTTCGCTATTTCAGCTAGTCCAGGCGGCCGCTTGCTGGTTGTCTACTTCATAATATAAAAAAAGATAATCATTATCTTCGGCTCTATATTATAGGCTCTTCAATTAAAATAAGGAAACAAAAATTAAATTTGTACAAAAGTATAACAAATAAAATATGGGTCCCAGGATCGCTGTCCGCTGGGAACATTCTATGCTCTTAATCAGTTTTTTTTGTCATAGTCCATTTGTGGGTTTGAAACTCTCATTCGTTGCACAGGAACCGAACACGTGGAACTACTCGACATTGATATCGATAAAAGTGAATCGTTATCAAACGATAACAAAATATCAACGGAAAACACACTCAGTAAAAAGATATATAAATACAAACAAACGGTGTAATCTAACAGCTGGATGTATCGTGACTAAGTTATTATCTTAAGTGGAAAGATTATTGGTAACCATCTGTCTTTTGATAACTTTACATAAGTATTAAACTTATATACCTACTACAGATAACGTAAAGCTCCCACGCTTTGACATTCAGTACTATTTATTACCAAAGGTAATTGGTACATTCTGCGAATTTCTACAAAGCAAACAGTATTTACAAGTTCGTTTTTAGGTTTTTTGTTATTGGATGTTTGAGGTTGAATGTCGAAGGGTAAGTAGGTTATTGTACACGTAAAGTTATTTTCCACTGAAAGGGAGAAGCGAGGTGGTTCATTGGGGGCGTTTGTTATGACGGCCACCCGCCCGTAGCCGTAGTAACCCCCTTCCAGCGTAGGGGGGAGAAATGTGCTGATATTACTTTTACTACATCCCTTTGCTTTATATTTTGCAAACTCTTAAAGTAGTTTGCCTATATTATAGTAATAACTTTTGAAAGACTAGACTTTGCCATTTATAAAGAAAGTTGATGTTAAATTCATTTAAGTTCTGCAGTTTGAGACGAAAATACATCTTCGTTAAAGATATAGTGTATGTAAGAAAGCGATTTCAATGTGTAGAGAAACTAAGAGTATCCTTAAAAAAGTATGAGTATTTATTTAGGTGATGAATTGTTACGACGATGTGGGATGTATTTAGCTTATGATCTTGCCTCATTCGTTATTCCTTTGATGACAATGTATTTATAAAGAAAGATATCAGCTAAAGATAACAAGCAATATATTTCTCGTAGTGACAAGATAAAACAGTACCTACAATAGATTTATTAATTTCACCCATATTCCCTTATCTAAAATTCTTATCGAGGAGCCCACACAGCGTATGTAAGATGAAAATTATCCAAAATAATAACAATGACAAATGTAGCCGTTACTGAACTCCATACAGTAATTAGACTTTCATGCAAGATAATTCAACCCACGGTTTAAATCATAAATTACATTTTATTATTGCAGTTGACAAAGACATCAAAATACTGATAATATTAAAATTAATCTGACGCAAAAATAGTTGTTCCAGATAGATGAGTGTTATTTTGAATGAACAGTTCCGCATACCTACGCATCGCCTACATAACATTCATGCCAATTCTAAATACAACCGTTCTCGCCGCTCCGACGGTCCGTGACCGCCACACAATCACACCTTTGTTGTGTAACCTTCTTATGTGTCGACAAAACAAAAGAGAAATATTCTCACGACTTTTTAAACAATTGGATTAAATAGATTAACACTGAGCTCATACAAATGCAACAAATACTTAATTGATTCAGTTAGTGTGATTGTTACAACCACTAAAATCTTTACAACTACTGAAGCAATAGACATCTGTTTATTGTACAATAACAACAAGGATTTATTGCTTATCTGAATGAAATAGATCTAAGAAGTTATGGTCTACATGAGTTAGACGTTACGTGTAGCTTGGTAGATTAATTTCCCGAGTTCTGGCCTTGTTGTCAGCTCAGTATTTGTATCGAGGCCGGGACAAATAAATTCATCCTTATTAGCGGGCCACGTGGAAGCTCGTCTGTCGCAGCCCGCCGCGGCCGTCGCAATTGAATATGATGGATGGCACCATTGTAACTGCGCGCTGAGAGATTGATGATCTAATAATATAGAAAGCACGACTCCCCCACGCGCACTTTCTACGCTCGATCGGCGAGAAACTATGAATTCGTGATCCGATTTCTCGTATCTTCAACGATGTTCTTGATTACAAAAACTTCGTAAGTATACTGCAGACAATTGACAGTTCCTAATTTATGCACCAAGATATGCCATCAAACGACCAACAGGTTCATTTAATGACTGAA
The DNA here is from genome assembly GCA_013186455.1 of Papilio dardanus tibullus. NCBI lineage: Eukaryota > Metazoa > Arthropoda > Insecta > Lepidoptera > Papilionidae > Papilio > Papilio dardanus. The sequence goes on along the minus strand of QDHC01004886.1, from coordinate 670,568 downwards.
ATATTCATACGGTATAAACACGGTCAACTTGTACTTGAAACAAAAAAAATAAGTAAAACTTACATTGTAAATAAAACGACCACAAATCAACGACATTGAAAAAGATCATGCGTTTAGCATTCGCCAGTATAGGAAGAAATAACTGGCTTGTAATTACGGCGTGTCGGTTGTGGCCAGTGCTCGGACTATGGCTCGGGCGAGTGCTCAGAGAACGACCGCCTCATTAAACAAACGTCAACATTCGATTCGTTATACGTCGCCATTAAAATTTAAATTAGCGAAAGTTTATGCACCGTTCCATTGTGTCCCTGTTCCACATTCGAGCACGTAATTGTTAATGTTAATTTAGATCGATACTCGTATATTATCTCCTACGTCGTTTAAAATAAAAAGCAGCAAGCAATTCTGAAACTGGTTTTTTTATTATATCATAGTTAATTAAACCGGTCGGATCGCAATAAAACGTCGAGCTTTTTATAGTTTGCTTTTTATTCTACAAACGAGTTTCGGAATAATTTTATTTTAATTCGATCGAGGTTATCGACTGACATTTTGGGAATAATAAAAGCTTACGACGATTAAAGTCTCGTATAAAAACATACTATTTTCGTGTTCCAATATGTCCGTTAAGCTTTTAAATATCAGTGAAACCTTCGAGGATTACGGATGTAGATATTTATTTATATTGTTATGGAAATCGAATACACGATACACAAGTACCACTTAAAAGGAATCAATGTCTCATGTGACAATGTTTTTAAAATAAAGACCAGACCAAAAAAAACAAGACTTATCTTATACCGGAGAACGTTTACTGGAACTCGGTCATCTCATCTGACACTAAGCAAAGTCGGTGCCACAACATTCACATTATCGCACCTCGACGAGACCTTACGGTTCACGTCGCCCGTTTATTTTGGTTTATCATTATTATAATGTAAACATGTACGACCGACCACAAATAATTGTGAAATAAGCAAATGTAAACATGATTATCATATTTTATTTATCCTTATTTACTTATAATTGTTATTATTTATTCAAGCTCCGTGCTCCGTGATCTGAAATACAATGTAATCTCTTTTATTTGATCATTGATAGCATACTTTATGAATATTTAATAACTATACATTTAAACCACATTCATTATCCTCTTACAACATAATATAGCATTTGAAGATTTCTATTCACAATGGAAAATTATTGGAAACACCTTTCTTCTATAATCATGTAAGAATTTTGCTATTATTAGTTATGGTTGTTTTGATACAATTAAACATAATATTGACATTATCAATGAACATATCAAAATATTTAAGCCGCCGTAGAAGAATGAAACAGTTTCAACAAAGAGACGTGGAGACGCTATTGTTTCACTTATCAATTCAATAATGTTTTACAATATTTATGCATACTTCACTCATAGATAATGAATTGGATCTTACAAAGAATTAGTTATCCTAATTCTCCCACATCACAATACGTCTAATAATACTCATTCTTTATATGTTATGACATATAACTTTTATGTATTGTGCTGTGCATAAAATCATGTAAAATAAAAAGTTGGACAGTAAACTTAAAAAGATTTGATGCTTTTATGCTTATTACGTTGAAGCCAATTCTGTCAACTCCTTAAAATCAATAAATCCTCTAAAACTGAACGAACTACTTACGTCTAATCAAACGCATATTATAACTACAAAAGTATAAATAGGTAAAAGTTAAAAAAGAAACTAATTAAAACTCTAAAGAATTTCAAGTAAGTTTTGTTATAAACTTTTATACGCAAGGACGGAGTAATACAACTAGATTTTACTTGTCCTGATAATATTTTACGTAAAGTGTATTAAAGAAAGGAAGACAAAGTTTCCTCCGTCTTATTATTACAATCGACTGGGGAAGAAGCATTAAAAGTTTGGCATTTCTTTACAGAAGTTTGTTAACAAAGTCCGCGGGGCGGTTGCGAGCAATATCTGACTGAAGTTAGAACGAAGAGATTTATATCCGATTATAGCCTCCTTGACGGCTGCCTGTGATATTTCACTCTTCAGACTTCGCTTAACGTTTTCTTTGATGTCTTATTTACGAGAAATGTTTGATTCATTGTAACAATTAAGTTGATTGTGTCACTTTGGCTTTAACAACGTAACAAGCGGCGTTTACAATCAAGTTTTGTTTAAATTGTATTAAAATATGAGGATATAATAGAAAAGAAAGAGAATTAACATTTTCCTCAAAAACAAAATATGAAATAGATTAGATTTAATATTAAATAAAGCATAAATAGTTTTTTTATTCAACATTCATTGATTAAAATAAACCGGATTTCTTAATTAGTATTGCCAGGTGTGTTGTTGAGGAATTCGTAGCAAATCACGATTGAATTCCGTCGAGGTTCACTTGCATCGATAAAATCGTATTTATGCGGATCGATCGTATCAAAATAATATCAGATTTCATCGAGCAATATAGTATACTGCTACGGAACACCTGGACGCATATTTAACTTAATAATATTTTTTAATTAAATACGGTTTTTATTTGGATATGTATTTTTTTGTTTATTGGTTTTACAATGGTGAATTTCCTCACCGTAACTATTATATAAAAACATATTGTAATCTATATTTACTTTAGTGTTTTTGTACACGTGTTTTAGCACTGGAATCTCGAGGTTATATTACATCCGTTACTCACCGGATTATAAAAAAAATAATGGCTTTATTGTCGATGAATTGTTGAAGATCATCGTATTCGAAACAATAGAAATATGTTGATCTTACTCATGAACTTAGATGTAAATCTTAGAGAAGGTATTCATAATAATTTTCCAAACATCATTCTTCTCACTGACGTTCGGTCAAAACTATTTGTATTGGATACAAGAACTTAAATGAAAATTAACCAGTTATTATCATAAAAGTTATAATGTATATTTTGAATAATAATTATAAAATAAACAATAGATTGAATGAAGCCACAATACAAAGAAAAAAAGTCGAAGGTCATTTCTATCTTTGTCAATTACAGTGTGTCATGTCAGTAGTTGAACACAGTAATTAACTATTGTAGAATTATATTATCCGACAAATACACAGTAATATAAACACAATGATAATAAAATGTAATGTGGAATGTGTTTCAATCATACAATCTCTGGATAAAGTACTTATAATGTGTAGAAATCTAGTAAAAAATTCGTTCCACTTCCTGTCACATTCTAGGTTTCCAATATTTAGAAAAATTGCTTAATAGAAATCTATACTATACTACTATTACAAGTTGTTTATGGGTATTGAAGTTAACACAACAATTTCAACTTGGTAGAGTCCTATTAAGTTGTAAAGCATATCCGATACAACTACCTGACACGGTGATCTAGATAAAATGTTAACATTTAGCAAGCCATTAGTAACCTATACGAAAACGGCAATACCGGTCTCCGAGGAGAATGGGCCACAGATAGGGCTGACAACTTTTAAAAAACGTAAACCCGAAAACGAACGGCAAATATAAAACGAACTTCAACCCGATGATGTTTTAACGTAACTGCTTAACAAAAGATAAATTTCACCCTTGATCACTAAAATAAAACAAAACAAGTCAATTAAACACCTGTGAATATTTTCGGATCGACTAGTTTGACCCGAATACATCTATGTTAAACCCTTGGCCGAAAAAGCAAACCCCGAGGATAAAACTGACAACCCTAGCCACTGTATTGCAACCAGTATTGGTTTTTCCCAGAAATATAGCCAGACATCACGGTTCACTGAAAACCTTAACATTCTTTAGAAATGTAATTATCCACTTCATTTTAAGTTCTACTTATTTACACGTCATACTTCGCAAATAAGTTGACTTAATTACGTACATTTTAATTTTAAATATAAAATCTGTATAAACTGTATAAAGTCTGTATAAACAAAAAAATATATTATCTGTGTAATCAATATCTTATAACGAGTAAGACATTGACATATAGCTTGGATAAATGTCGATTACGATGACATTATCATCAATATCTAAAGTTACTGTAAATATTAATACATTATTAATATCAAAGCGGATACAAACAGGACATAACCTATAAATATCGTCGAGTAATAATCTCGTCGATAAAACTAAACTCAAGGACAACGGAACAATATAAACTGTTCGCGCTTTAAAGGAATTTTCAATGGCAATTAACAAAAGTCTTCGGTTCCATAACAGGAAACGCTCCGATCCTTCATAGTTATTTTTACAATGGCAGGAAATTGGCGCAACGCTATTATAATGGCTGGTCACGCGCGGTATATGAATCATTTGAGTTATACACGCCTCGATTACATTGAACTTATACAATACTCAGAGACTGCTATACAATATGTGTGGAATCATATTTTTATTTCGTGTAATACTTACAACCCTACTTTGGGTACGAATGCAGTGTAAGCGAAGACACCATGGGATTAGCCACTAGGATTCTCATGAGCCAAGGGAATAACATAGTTTGAATTAGGTGTGTACTACACAAACTTATGATTTAATAATAAGCATTAGACACTGACTTAATAAATCCAAAATCAAAGTAAATTAAAGCAATGGAGTTATAATGTAACGTAGAGTATTCAGTGTGTCAGGTAAATTTATGCATTACCTAGTTATTTAAGACACGTGTTAAACTAATGACTATCATCTGTATGCACCGCGTTCTAATATAAATGTATCTATGCCAACATAAAATGACTACGAAGAGTGATCTCATCGCATTAGATTCAGTATAAATCTGTAACATGGGTTCATATGTTTAAACTTGTCTTATTAGTCTAATACTAAAACTAAACACGTACAAATCTTATTTATATGCCAGACAGGAAGTCATTTTAGTAAAATTAAGGCCTTTAAAAAAACTATTTTTTGCAAATTAATTGTAAAAAATAGTTAATTCTTAATTCTATATCGTAGCTTTACATAAAAGTTAATTTTAAAAATAATTAAATTCAGTAGGGGCAAAAGAAATGCATTCCGTGACACGTAAAGTAACATACGTGTACAAATGCAATCACGATCAGTACTCCGACTGTGTCCCACGCCCCGCTGACCTTGCCTCGAAATTTATTACAAAAAAAATCTCATTCTTTTCACCCTCTTTCTAATTTATGCTTCACATTTTTTCCAATTTTTCGCTAAACCTGAACGTCCATAAACATCGATCACACGACGTATCAAAGTCTCTATCCCTCGAACTAATGTTTACATTTTTTATTCGACTCTACAAAAAAAGCAGGTACCTACCCGTATTTATGACGAAGAATGCTCGTTTCTAAAGAATTAAGGGCGTTTTTTTGTTCCATAGCAAAAAACCGGCGCTTTCTGCCCGAAACGCTTTGTGAGTTGTAATTATAAGGAATAACTTTGGGGATCTCTTTTGTTGAGAAGGGGGAAGTTTTTTTTATAACCGGGGAACGACCGCGGCAGGTGGCATGTAAGCTTACGGCTGATAAATAAATTATTGCAAAAAATTCAACAAAGACTCAAGACCCTTCGCCAATGTCAGACAGAGGTCGTTGGAATATACGGATAGACTATGATAAAGTTACGCAACCTTAATAAATTTATTATTCTTATTCATCATCGGACAGATGTTAAAGGATATTTTTATCGCTAAGTAGAATGTTTTTTGTCTTCTTTTTAATATGCTGTCTACAATGTCCAGTGTTGACCTTCAACAGTCCGGTTCAGCCGATATTAAAACCCGATCATAAAAGGTTAAATATTCCACTTCAGACATCGTTTAGTTAAATGTTAATAGAACTGTGTGTTTTCTTTGTAATATTTTTTACTTTGTACGTACATAAGTGTTCATTTTGTGTCGCGAATAATTTTAATTTAAAAATATTATTATAGAAATAAATATCGATCAGTTGAAATTATATTTGCAGGTCCCAAGAGTAGAAAATACAATCGAACATTTGGAAAACTACATTTTTCTAATATCTAAACATTAGGTACGCTAGCTATTTATCTACCCTACTACATAAAGACCAAATAAATTGTAAAAAGCAACCTAGAACGGTATAGAATAAAGAAATAGATTCATAAATCTCATTCCCCGCAGCGTATACGGGACAAGTCGTATCACAAGCAATAAAGTTCAAGCCCCATCTTTGTATTCATCCGGTTTCAAGCATTAATATAATGAAGCCACAGCCGCGGCACATCACGTCGTCGCGGCCACGTCCGCGTGCGCCAAAAGGAATGCTCACTATTATTATTACGTTGAAAAAAAAAGAACACTGACACTACACTTTTTTGTATGGCATCCAGGTAGCGCAACAAAAACAGCGGACAAACCGGTCCACGTAAAAAACAAGTCTTTGTCAGAGGCATAAATCATGCGGACTCACAACCGCAACTAGTTTCTCATGTGTATTTCCATCCATTCCACTACAACTAATAAGCGTTCAATCAAGGTCGGCTCCGGAACGATGCTCGTTTGTACCTACTTTTATCTTTTTAAAAGTTATCAGGGTTAATGAAAGAGGGATGAGTTAAGTAAGAGAGAAGGAATCTATAAGGTGGCGAGAAAGAGAGATGTGGATTATTAACACTTCTTAAGCTGGGAACACTAAGAGGTAATAACGAAGGCGGCAATAAGCAACGGCTATTGTTTAAAGCTGAAAAACAAACATTTTTCATTAGAGGAGTGGCGCGAACCGACGCCATTGTTCTGCGAGAGGACATAACGGACCGTGTCGAGGATTTACTGCGTCAACGTTTCAGAACTCGTGCGACGACCTTTGGAATTTCGAGCCACGTATTTCCTTAATTTTAATTCGACAATTTAAGAGCCTGCCAGTAAGTATTGCGGTTAAACTTATAGTCATATGCCCCTGCCGTTACAAAATTATTCCGAACCTTTTTACGCAATTAAATGAGAAAGGAAAAATTAAATATGAAATACATTTATTATTTGGGCTGTATTGCAGTTAAACTTTAGGCAATTTTACGTTTGCATCATAACGTTAGTTAAAAGGTGTTCGGAAGCAGTCAATCTTCCCCTATTTTCTTTTACTATGTATGCTTCAAGATAATCATTGAATATTCAAGTCGGACATCGCATTTTAAACCATGGATCAAAAAATACTAACATTGTCAAAATTTTGCAGAGTTTGAATTAATAAACTTTTTGATCTAGTGTTGCGGAATTTACTTTAAAAGCTTTATTTTCATGAACCTCCTTTCTACCCATACAAAATTGAGACCATGTTGTTATTGAGTATTAAACATGTTTTTAAATGAATTAATCTAGTCAGCAGCAGCAGTAGTGTAGATAGTGTGTGTATGAGTTCAATGGCCGACGGACCTCGGACCAATTCGCGACATGAGATTGAATAATAAGTTGATTGCGACGGCTCAAGGCCGGCGGCCATGTTGCGCGTCGTGCGGCCGCCATTTTGAACATAGTGCTTCCCGCAGCTCATTTTAGTAACTTTTAAATTTAAAACCTCATTTTTCATAATTTCGATTTAAAGCATCTTAAAAGGTCAATAAAAAGTTGTGAAATGTTCATGAATCGACTTTTACAGAATTGTAATCATCGGTTTTTTGTGGGAATAGATAGGAATTACGTAATAAATTGCCAGTTATTTTTATTAATAATGTATAATATAACTGAATAAATACCTTACGATAACAAAACCGTGTTTAACAATAAAATATCAATTGACGTAAAAAATATTTATTACCTTTTCATTATACTCGACCGGAAGAGTTGAATTGCGCCAGTTACAAATGTATGAGTGTTTGTAAATTTATTGTATAACTGTTAACATAATTTACGTCCAGTTTCTCGACTCGTGACTAATTTATCAATAAAAACACAAATACATAATAAGACAAACTCGGTTTAAATAAAACTGTTTTATATTAGCAACCGCATGTAAGTGAAGAAACTCTTGTAAAGAAATTATTATAGCGTCATACATTAAATGTAATAAGTACACAATAATCATTAGTATTAGTATGACATAACTAGTACCCACTCTAATTAAATCAAACTTTTCAAAAGCAAACAGCAAAAGTTTATTGCGACAAATTGAATCTATGTCAGATTTTGGAATCATTAAGACAAAGGAAAACAAATAGCACTTTCTACTTTGTCTACATTCACAAAGACGTGAAATCTTTCTTAATTGTATTCAAAGTTTTATTTCTGCTGGAGTATCAAAATAAAATAGTTACTAATACTAGTAATAGTTATTCAGTGGCGTACAAAAGGCCATGAGTGTCAATCAGCGGCGATCAATTTAATGCACTCGCGTACCCAACCATTACGTAATGCTCACCGCCATATTGGAATTGTCTTATACAGCGCGCACCAATACGACACTGATTGACTCTATAAAGACATCCAATAACTTTTCAATAAACTGTTACATCTAAACTATTACTTATTTATTAGCTACTTCTCAAACCCAACTATGTATAAAATGTCTCAATATGACGATAACATCGTTAGAAACATGTATTTGTCATACTGTGATTGGGTTACAGTAGAATAGAAACCAATGCCAGTAACTTCCAGAGCTTATAATTAGAAAAGTATTTTTTATTATAAATTAAAAACAGAAATAACGAACGACTGTATTTAAAACTTTTGAAAATTACAGGCAAAGTTCGTGTAAAGTTAAATTGATTAGAATAAAGTGAAGTAAGTAAATCTTCATTTCTGTCTAAATGGAGTTTATTCCTTTTGACTTGGAAGTAACATTAGCTAGTATCAGCTATCGGGTGGCATCTAAAGCCGGCTATAAACATTTAGTTTTAACTGTACAGTTCGCTGTTTTGTCTACACACGTCAGTTTTAACAGCACAGTCGAACTGTACAGTTAAAACTGAGCGTCTGTAGCCGGCTTTATGTCAAATTTGTAACCGGTTGACAACACATATTAGCAAATAAAACGCTTCGGTTACAGGCGAGAGTAACCACACCGGTGCCGTAATTGTATGAAGAATGCATTTGCGAGACAGTGTGAAAAGTGACCGGATCGTGAGGCTCTCGACTCGAATACAGCAGCTGTTAGCACACTCAGCGGGCGCAGTACAAATAAAACAATTTACTATCAAAACATTAAAGCTCCTTTACGTCATCAAGAAAAGGTCATGGAATATTTTTCAAAATTTAATATTTAAATTAACCGTTTAATAAATTAATAGCATTAACATTTATTTTGAGTCATAATATTAAACTAAATGTTAATAGGATTATTAATAGGGTGTTAATAAGGAAGGTATAATTTGGCAACGAACAAATACTACCACATCTACTTTGGAACCTTTTTTGCCTATTCAAGGTATTTATTACAAAAGGTTTCTAAATAACTACATAATAGTTTTAGTTTATACATATTGGCAACAGCTACAACTTTTTAAATTACTGAATGGTTGTTAAATAAAAAATAAGACGATAATACCGTTTCCTTTGATCTTTTGTTTGCAGCAGTATTCAAAATGGTATCAGAATCTCCTCAATATAAATTATAAATGGAGCTGTCGCCGCCTGTTCAATAAATTTGTAACGAGGGCATGATAAGACAGATACAAAGAGGCTGTTATAAACCGAGGCAAAGATTGGGACCGCGGCGTGCGAGAGAGACGGAACACGAGTGCTCGGAGTAACGGTAAAGTGGGGTGAAAGTACCCACTAGCATTTCAACTAAACATTCACTTCCTCGAAATTGTTTTGACACTTATCAAAATCTCAAAAATTATCAAACAAATTCACCAATTAAATTATAAGAGTTACGAATGACAAGAAACGGAAACATTAATTTGATTTCAGTAAAGTACTACATAATATAAATACGCTTATTTTTAAATAACTTAGGTATATCAAGAAAGCAATATTTACGGGTATTTCGGATAATATAAACGGACAACTTGTCAGTTGAGTGGGAGGAAATTAGATTAAATATTTTGGCAGAAAATACCTTCAACAGTATAGTCGACGATAAGATCTCTAGTTATAAACGTATTTTAGCTTCTGTCGTTTATTCTACTTCATACATTCAGTATAAATTATATACGTCGCCATCAAAATACATGCAAATCGTTGTGTATGCAGCCAGTTCGAGGACGGAAACGGTATCGACGCACATTTGCAATTCTGATAACAATTTTGCTTACAATTGTATATAAAAACAGAGGCAGGGCTATGAATAAATAAATAGTGTAAGAATTGAGAGTGCGTCGGATTCGCGTCGCGTTCACGGTCGCGTTCCCAGCCGGCCATTGTTCTTTGCGTAACGAACGTGTGACGCGCCCGACACGGCGAGACCGACACGAAGCTGCCGACACGATGCGCTGCAGCTATTGTAGAATGACGTGGCCGACACGATGCGGCCGATGCGATTCATTACTCGCGCGCAGGTGGCCTGCTCGCGTGTCACAGTGTCGATTTCTCTCAGCTCCATTGTTGTCGTAATCTGATCGGCTAATCTATGCACGCACAAATCAACCTTATTTTAAAAGTTGCCCATTGAAACTGCTGGGATTTAATCTGTATACCAGCAAAAACAACAAACAATACGGGTCGTGACAATGTAAAGTATTTTAGTTGGTCATGTAATACATATTAAGGAAACCTTATAATGCAAAAGATTAAAAAACGAATAAAATACCGATATTTTTTCTTAATTCATGCGCGATTATAATGTATACAAATTAACTTTTGCTTGAGTGTGCCTTCTAGTTAGAGGTTTGATGATTCAGTAGTAAGTCAACGACCTTGATACTGCCGGATACGACCGCATCAAGATGTGTACATTTCATCATGCGAGGTTCCGCTCATACGATCCTTAATAAAAACAAAGCTGAGTTTAATTGAAATATGGCGCTCGACAATTCGAAATATCCTCTCTTGTATCTTATTACATTGATATGAAGTATATCTATACTAATATTATAAAGAGAGAAACTTTGTATTTTTGTATGTATTGAAATACCTCAAGAACTACTGGGCTGATTTCAAAAATTCTTTCACTCATAGAATGCTACATTATCCCCGAGTCACATAGGCTATATTATTTAATTCCACGCGGACGAAGTCGTGAGCAACAGCTAGTAATAAATAAAACTCTTCTAAAAATAAGACTCAAAGTATTATCCTATTATTTTAAAAATATGGTTTATCGCAACTAAAGAAAGTTTTTTGTTTGTAGATTTTATTTCAATAATTGGATTATAAAAATTGTTTTAAGTTACTATTTAGTCGCACTAGTTGTATAAAGACACAAACATAATGTAAGAGCATAATTAATTTGTCTGTCGGCGTTATTTCAAGTCGACCTCATTACGAGGTCAGGTGGACTATAAAGCTAAGATTGGGGCGGCAGTTGACAGCGCATTCCGGCACGATTTCGCGTAGCCACCCCACAGAACGTGAGCTTGTGTTGATCGCGTTCACCCCCAGTCTAAACACACCCCGGCCCACGTCACCCAAGCCCAAGCCACCCACCTCCCCGAGGGTGAAAGTCGACGCCGTCGGCATGCAAATCTAATATTGTTACTTTATTCTGACTTTACAAGGGCAGTGGGAGGATTTTACTTTGATAATGTGCATATTAAATAAACGCAACAGAGATTTATGTTTGTTAATTAAAACTTACAAACAACAATATTGTGTTGTAAAATAACAATATTAATTATGTCTGGGCAATATTTGTAACATATTGTAGACAATTAGTCGCTTGTATCCTATACTTATTAATCCCTATTAATAAAGTATTCGATTAATTAATAAAACATCTGAACAATATTAAAATTGTCAACATACTATAGGTCCAATATTCAAGATAAGGCATATAACAACTCCCGAGTACATTTTTCAATAGAATTAACAATGCCACTTAAGATAAAATGAGTAAAGGAAATTACTTTTTAATTAAGAAAATACCAATTATTTTCGTTGTAATTTACGGCAACAGCCCGAATACTGGGTTTTGAATACATTAATATAAACGCAGAGTTATAAAATGCTACGGCAGTCTTCTAGCCGGTGAATTTAACTGCAAATATGTAAAGTTATGCTAACAGTGTGACGTGACGTGCATACATTTATTTGTCGTGCGACACGTCCAGAATGCAGATAGCTTCGTTAACTAATGATAACATCTGTCAAATTACAATTCAACCATTTCGCCTCTCAAACTGTAAAACTATTTAGTAATTTTTTAAAATAGTTATCAAATTATTACAAAGGATAATTATGTATGTCTAAGGATAACAGTTAGATTCATACTGACTGTTATCCTTATCCTTACATAGTATAACAATAACGCTTTTTTATGTTTGTCCCTATAAATGCTTGAATCTTTAAAACTACGCAACGGATTTTGATGCTTTTTTAATAGATAGAGTGATTCATAAGGAAGGTTTTCATGTATGATACATTCACAATATAGTAGAGTAACAATGATCATTTAGAGGTTTTTAATATGATGTCGTAAATTAGTGTAAGGATAGTGTATATCAAACGTTATATATACGATTTGCACCCGTGCGAAGCCGGGGCGGGTCGCTAGTTTCTTTAATAAGAATTCTGTGTAAATTATTATCCAATTACTGTGTCTTGCAAATAAGATTGCACGGTGTAAGTAAATTACCATTCTTACAGAATTTCTAAAGGTATTAAAATGTATTTGTTACTACACAATGACTTACTGCATTCCCATAGCCTACTTTGTTTAATTTCCTTTAGTTTACTAAGTAATAAAACAAACATTGACAACACATGTTGAAGTTATTGAGTAAATAAGGAAATACAGCATTGTATAGTTAAAACATTAACGTCTTCTGGTCATGGTAATATTAACCTTAAGCATTATAAATCGTGACATGTACCGACGAGGTCGTATATCGTGTATTCAAGATATTAGCTACTAGTTATTCTTAAAACTTTAACCGCCCAAGGTGACACGTAGCGGTCTTGACTTTAAATTGTATCTCCTTATGAAGTTCCGAAACGACTCAACAAATTACGACAAAATTTTGCTTAGATGTAGAACATATAGAAGAACGCACTACTTAGTATATTTTTTCTAGTTCCGCGCAGAAAGAGATGCGGGCGTCAGTTAGGTTGTAAATAAATGAAAGGAAATTGTTATATTCTTTTCTGAGACTTAATAGCTGAATTCCTTTTTACTAACAACAAAGAACTGCCCCTTTGCATCGTGGCTTTGTTACGGAACATAATTACTATAATACCCAAGTTAACACGGATAAGCCTTGTCAAGGTAACGTGGATAATTATACTGTACTTTTCATTTAAACAGTTACTACGGCTTAACATACGAGATGACAAAATAACTAAGATAGTGTTTTTAAAATTGACTAAGGCCATTGTCGCACACACAAAGTTTCGGTTACTCATATCTCTTTGAACAGGTATAATTCGTGATCATAAATAAACATAAAAGTATTTGAATATAAATGGATTTTAAATTTTTGAATTTAAAGTTGCCCATTAATATTATAAAAGTCACTTATCAAGGCGAGACTGGTCCGAATATAAAAGCTATTAGAAAGCAAAAAAATTGCTGCGACCCGCTTGAAAATTATGCTAATACAATGTTTTTATAATGTTAATATTCCGGTCACACGATTGCGAAATAAACATATTAAAAATGTAGTTTAGAATAAAAATATTAATAGACCCCGTCGTATAGTCAATAAAACATTTTTTTTTTGTAATTTAATAATTTGCACTGTTTGACGTGTAAATTCCCTGTATCATAAACAGAGTATCTACTAGACCATATTTTACCTCAAATTATCGTTAAAATAAATATACGAGTAGCTTTCGAAAATAATATTATTGTTAAGTATTTACCGTAACGTAGAAATCGTATTATAAGGGATCCGGGGAGTGGGTCGCAGTCAACCCCCGGCTGTCATGTGCAGCATAAACGAAATAAAAACACATTTTATCGTCTTTTATCAGGGACACGATATTTCACCTGGCGAATAACTCCCACGCAAAGAACATCCCAATTTCCGTTTAACTTCCTGTTATCACCTTTTGAATAACGATATAAGATTCGTATTATATCAATAAAAAGGAGACGTAACATATTATTTATTTACAATCACTTAAATCAGATTCATTGTATGATTTGACACGATATTGAATCTTACTGAAATAATTAATGTACTCGTAGTACACACAACACTTTTTGAATGAGCGATAACAATATATTAAGGCATTACTCGACAACGATAGTCAAACAACTTGCGAGGTTATTTACAAAAGAGAAACATTGGATTGCAAATGGACGCCATTCATCTTGACTACAGTTGGAAGTCAAAGCGGGACTACACATTAGAGAAATACAGGGAACTACGAATACAATCACAGCTTCATTACGACAACGTCGAGCTGACATGTCAAAGGTTTATTATACAGACATAAAAGTATATCATCGGAAAATATCACTTTCTTAAATTAAACGAAAAAGTTTATTTATTTAATAAAAGATTAAAAGTGACATTAAAATACAAACATTGTTTTAATACATTAGCTTGCAGAAAGAATTATACCGAGCGGTCTGTTTACGGATGCAGTGTTGGCCACATGCCAGCTATAGCTTTGGAGATGCTAAAATAGATGTGTTTGGCTTAAATTAGACGAGACGTGTAAATAAAACAGTTGAGATAATAGCCAATACCGCATTGAGGTAGTACGGGGAAAAATACCAGACTCTAAATTTTTCTACCAACATTTTTACAAAAATCATGCTTATGGATGTAATTGAAGTCATCGTTACGATCGATTATATCGATTATAATAATGTAAGTTTAATCAACGCATTGGTCCATTTCTCAATTCTAGAATGGGTTATTCTAGAACCTTTATACTTCGTTGAGCAATACCTTCGTTACATAACCACAAATGCATCAAGAATTTCATTTATACAAGATATAAAATATATACGTAACAATACAATACAAAGGAACCCATTAAACGTTTATCCTATCCACTATGAGTACGAAGAGAGAGGCAATGAATACATGTGAATGCCCTCAGCCACTCCTATTAAGGCTCGGGCGGAGCTCTCGGGGGCTTTTGTGACGGTCCAGTTACGTGTTGTTGGGAAACGCGGACAAGATTATTAACAGAAGGCTGAAGATGGAGTGGAATTAGTAAAATTATTCAGTATCGTTTTATTTTATGGTACCACGATATGTAGAGTTTAGGCACATTTAAATCCGTCTTATGAATTAATTTACCTGTTTGTTGCTGTGGTGGAGGTTCAACCGAAGCGATCTGTCCGTTGCTCCTGACTGCCGCTTGTTTCTTTCTTCCTCCAGTCGTTGCCGGACTCTTGTTGTTCTCTCTCTCAATCCTCTGTTAAAGAAAACAAATGCATTCATTAGAAAATAAATATTTCTATATGGGAAACAGTGAGTAACAAAAGTGGTGTGTCCACATTGACAAAACGGTTGCTTGTAAATAAACGAGCATTTTAGGACAATATTTTATAACAAATTTATTTCCAACCACCAAACTCAGAAGTTAGTAGATTTAATATACGAGTACATCATCGCGTTTTAATATCATCAGACATCTTTAAAATGAAATCATTCTTCTGTAAAATCGTAATCCACTTATTTCAACTGACTGTGGACGTTTCCAGTCCAAATTGCGTTGAGTCACGACTCAGGGCGTCTATTGCTGACTCACCGTTTAACCGGCGATAGCATTCCTGTACGAGTACAGTCGAGCAAGCTTTCGAGCTGACTTGCCACAATGATCTGCCACTAAGAATACCGTTGTATCACTGATTGATATACGATAATGATTAAGTAACAATACATTATTTAATTCGTCGCTTCAAAATAGAGCTCAAGTCAAAAAAATAAAGTGTGTAGGAACCACGGTTATACATGAGGTAACACAACAATGTTAATGTAAATAGGTACGAGTACATAAGCCAGAGGACATATTGTACTATTTGTAAATAATTGTTGTGTGTTCTTTGACAAAATAATAACCTACTTAATCCTTAAATCATTAAAAGCAGTCAAACAGCTGACCCAAGGTTGTTATGGATAAAAATTTGCTGCGAAAAAACATGAAAGAAACTAGGGTGAGTTATTGGCGAGGGTGACCGACACAAAACGCTAAGCGCTCGTGAAAAATGGTGAAGTAGAGAGTGTGGGTTAGGGAGAGCTAGGGGGTGAGCTGGCTCACGTGTTCACTGGGGCGGGCTGGGCGGACGTCGCAGCGGACTGTTTATGTGCAAAGACATTAAGCTTTGACAGCGCGCCGCGTCATCGGGAAATTGACAAACAACCAGTTTACGTGGCTCACGAAACTAATTTAAAAATTACTTTGATCATAAAGCACTTTGCTTTCTGTTTCAAATGTAACGAGTTTAATTTATTTACTGATGCTAATGCATGTGCCAGCGTATAGTCTAGACTGTGTTGCAAACAGGATCTAGTTCTTAGCACTTATCTTATTTCTTAGAAATAATCAAGTTTGTTTTCATTAAGTTACTTACTAATAAGGTTTTATTATTAGCCTTTAAAAATAAAAAAATAAACTATTTGTAAAATAAATTAAATTATCCTTCAACAACAAAAGAACTTTCAACTCGATAAATATTTTCTGTTTCAAAGAATAATATTAAAACCGGAAGTCATACATAAAATTTCGTAACGGAAAAACAAACGTTTGCTAAATAAGCTGGGTACGAACAGAAAGTTTTGAAAAGTTAATTATAACTTTAAATTTGAGCTGAAAGCAGCGAAAGCTGCAAGTTTCTTGCCAACGATTGTTTGCCTGGAAACTGTTTACATCGCTAGAATGGCTACATAATTACTATTTACGATTATACTGTGTGTAGACCTCCACGAGCTTTGCATTGGGAACAGAAGTCTTATAGCGGCTAAAATAGGCTTAAATAGGCTAGGTAGTAAAGGTCATCATAGGGTAGGCTCCGCACCCCTCGGTGGGGACGTATACTAAGCTGGTGATGAAAGGTCACATAAAAAGAAAAACTTGGATATCCATTTAGCATTGAGTGAAATGTATGTAAGCAGAAACTGTTAATTATTCCAACTAATGTATCAAATGCCATGCCAAAACAAAGTGGTATTATAAAGCACAAATTGGAAGCTGGTCGTAAAGTGAAAGTGAAACGTGGCATTACGGAGAAAGTGCGTCCACACGGCACTCTTGACTGACCTACGCAATGTTAAAACAAAGTAGGGCACGGTTATGCTTGCAGAGAATCAAGCAGCCGTGACTGCACACCAAATTACATAATTATCAGTTATCGACAAAATATATTTTGTATTGCACGTGAACATCTTACGTGACAATAACTTTGACATTGCGAATTAACAGTGCCACCGAGTCGTCCTGACATCGCTTTAATACCAAATAATAATAAAGGCACTGAACGTTTAATATTGTAACAATGAATATACGAAACTGATTGGTTTTATAAAAAGTTTGAGTTTAATATACGAAGGCAATAATAAAACATGTTTATGATTGAATTCTAAGAAAGGCATTGAACAAGATTGCAAACTACATCAATACGAACATAGGGGTACAAAATGAATAAATTATACATCAGCATTTGTCACTGACTTACATTGAACTATAATATATCAAACGGCCCGCAGTGTTGTAGTCAGAACATATCACAAATACTTGCTCTGTATCTGAGCAAACACGTTTTTACAATATCTACTTAAGGATAAAAACAACATTGATTAAAATTGACACATAAATAACTTAGACGAATGAGTCAATCAAAGAAAAGAATTAAACGATACTTTAATCAGTGGAATACAGCTTAAACCAAGCAGAGATCTAAATAATTTACTTTTTACTTTCGGTGTTAAGGTTAACCTTTGTATGTCACAATCAGACAGCGGGTCCCAACTTTATCCTTTCTCGTTTCTCGTGTATTTTCACTAACGTAATAAATCATCCTTGTCGCTTATACAGGGAAAAGCAATTTAGCTATGTTGAACAACCTGTCATAAATAACGATAATATTACTGTATTTTTTACACAAAATAAAATTTCTACTAAAGAATAATAGTCATTCCGTAAATGACTATGAATACGTCTATAGAAAAGGCAATAAAAGCTTCCACGTGGAAGATATTCTAGCGTTCCTTTGTACATAATTATAAAGAAGTGAATCAAGTCAGAAACGGGCAAGGTAGCAGCAAAGTAACTGCAATGCAGACATCATACATCAACCACAAAGCAGTTTCATTGCGAGGAACGACGTCAAAGCATGCTGACCGGCACAAACACTATCGTGCAGTATCGCAGCCTTTGAACAGGAGCCTTTGATATGCACAATAAACCCGCTGCCGGCCGCCGCCCGGGCCGGAGGTAAATGCAAACTAGGGCTGTACATTACTACCTGATACCTATATACGTGTGTTCCCGACATCCTTGTACTCGTATGTTTACTAAAATTAAAGGCTTCAATAAATAACTACGTACAATTTATTGATAGTGTCAACTAGTTGTGACCTTCAAGTAATTAGCTCAACATGTGACTTCGACTTTAAAAAATTCTATGAAATATTTGAAAAACAATCACTTGGCCCACTAAACTTAGCAACGGTATTCATTAAAAATGGCAATAATCCCAGTAATCAACACGAACGAATCCCCCGGCGCACATTAAACTCGCAAATGCCTCACCCCGACGCATAAATTCGTCACGAACCCTATATTATAGGTATACAGGTGCTCGATGGCGGGTGAACGGCCCATTGAGTACACAGGGTGATTTATTTTCGTTTACCTTCAGGGTTGACGTCCGCTGCGCCTTTTAATGTACTGTGGAATATTCTACCTGCTGACGTTTCTATTGTAACAGCTATTGTTATATTCCCTTCCATCAAAGTGAGTGTGCTTGATAGAAATCAATTTGTGAGTTTCATATATCGAAATACAAATTTATTCTAGCATTAAATTTATCAAATACGTATTGCAAATTAATACTTCAATCAATAACCATATAATAAAGCCCAGTTATCGATGTTAACGGTCTTCGACAAGTACATCACGGTCTGTAAGATTACATAATGCAGACGGTAAATTGCAAGTCATTACGCAAGCAAATGGCTCCACGCCGCCGCTGACCTTTGCCTGCTCGGTACTTGTTTACTTTTAAATACACATTACAGATACAATCTCTCACTAGCGAGCAACCCACATTCTTTACAACTTTCATTTCATATACATAGAAGGGCAAATTTCAGGTAGTAACCAATCAGTGGTTATTTTATTTTTCATTGCAACCTATATTACACTTGCGTAAAGTTTAATACATTTTTTCCAAAGTTAAATTTATAATGTCAAATTTTGCAGATTACAAAATTGAATGACCAGAAAATATCATGAGAATAAACTTCTGCGTCATAAAAAAACGATACAAATAAGTAGGTAGTAGTTATTTCCAATCATTTCATGTCATGTTAAAAGATATCAAGCATGTTTTGCAATTCCACAATAACTTTCTCAGGGCCCGGCAAAGGTAGAAGGTAACCGGCTCAGGTACACGCGGCCGACATGTTCCCGGTACATTTATCTCAATCTCGAGGGCCCCAGCGAGTGCCGGAGGGCAGAGAGTGCACCACGACTCGTCCGACCGGTGCCCCTCCTCTCTCCGCACTCATACAAACCGGTATCCTGGCCCCCGCCCCGAGCTTTACTCCGTTTCTAACAAGATTGAAACTTAACTAACATGGTTATCGACCGTAAAAGGCAACCGTAATTATTTTCTTCATCGTACTATAATAACTGTCAGTTAAAATTCTTAGCAAATTAAAGTAATTTCTATAAATACCATCGCCAACATATACGTAACGTGACATTATAGTATAAATGATTTGGATCGAGACATTAAAAAGTAAAAGCAAAGAGATTTATTTCAAAACTTCACCGACAAAAGTTGGATGAGCTCCAAATGTACTTTATTCATGTCTCGTGCAGTCGCAATGTCTCAAAGAAACAGGTAATTAATCTACGCGAGCGCGGAGACGGAATGTAGGTCAAAATAATAAAGAAAAGATTAACTACCACTTGTGCACTAACTTACATTGGCTCCGTCGCATTAATGTCTTACAATGGAAATTTCAATAAACACGAACAATACAATTAGCTTAGTACAAGGTCAAACGTAATAATGGCGGATTATAAAAGGAATTAGCAATGAGTTTTTATTAATGTTACGAAAGCGTGAGCAGCTAGTCGTGACTTCATTAAAAAAGAAATGATAAAACATAATGGCGCATCTCAAATGCGGCCGATTATCATAAATCAGAAGGCCGCGACGCCCCATACGACCGGTCCGGTTCGTGGACGCAAAACTTTTTCAATATCAATCATGCCACTCTCGAGATAACTTTTATATTAATATGTTAATTTATTTAGTTGATCCGCTGCTCGTTTGCCCCCTTCTCCTATAAAAAAAAAAAAAAATGTTCACGCACCGGATTTTGTCTTTTGAAAAGTCAAAGAAACATGAAATTGTTTCCGTGAATTTTGGAAAAAAGTGGAACTTTGTTAAATTCGCCAATTCAAGTTATAATGTCGCTGCCATGTACGGTTCGAGGTTGTCGGGTGAGATTATAAAGGCAACTCCGATATGCAGCGGCAGGTGGGCGGTCGTGGGTTGTGAACGCGTTTCGAGCACGACCGCCTCGACGCAGTTACGTCTCCAGGCACTTTAGCTTCGCATTTGGAGCGTTATTGCCTTTCACGGAAATATTTTTATATGGCGCACGAAATAAAACGTACAAGACGGCGACGACTGCAGGAAAAACAACTTCTAAAAGTAATGTATCGAAGAAAACTCGCAAAACAAAATAGCTATTGGTTAAATAAAGCAATACAAAAGATTCCAATCAAGAGTGAATGTTTGTAAATACCGGCTCCTCGGCGATCGTTTTATAATTGAACAAAGGCACCGTGGCGAACAAAGAAGTTAGAAAAGAACAAAAGCAAATATTGCGCTGAAAGTCAAACGAGCCATTTCCTTCCGAGGCGTTGTGATAGTTATAACAATATGGCGGATATTACGTATGCATCGCACCAACGTGGGCCCAGTCTGGCCCCCAAGCGCGGCACAGCGACGTCGTGGCCACGTGAACATTATCGCATTGGAAAGTAACATTTAAGTCGCGCACCGGATCAACGGTCTAGTCAAACCGCGAGAGTATATTACGTTATGCATATGTCGGTCGGAAAGAGATGGTTGTGTTATCGGGGTGTGGCCATCTGTAACTACTTTGTATGCGCTGCGAGCGCCTACATAGTTGCACGCTAGTGCATAATGTGCGCAGCTTTATATATGCATGTAGTTATCAAAGCGGTCGTGCTCATGCTATTATATGCTAATTAGCTTTCGGAAGCGTGTTCACTGTTGCGGATTAGGATGAAGCATTATGTTAAACAGGCAAACAGTATGCGATCTCAAATTAGGTAACGTACGAGTGAATTACAACGAAAAATGTCCATTAAATTCCAAGAAAAATAAACTTATCATTAAATTTCCAAGGCATTACACAAAACATTATCTTCAGATTAAATAAATCATTCAAACATTATTTTTATTAGTTTTTAATTAAGTGGTACTGTTACGCCAACGTGCTCACTAACATAAAATGTCAATGACCAGCTCTAACCGGTATTCAACAACAATGAATCATGTAAATTTGGTACCACTGCGAACGCCGTCGCCTGCTTCCCGCCGCCCCGCGGTCCACAATGGTCCACAAATCACCAAAATCACTTCACGGCGTCACGCGGAACATTCGAAATTACAAAAAACATGTGACGTTGTTGCGGTGAAAGGCAAGATGCGTTCCGTAAACCGTTCAGAGTAACGAGTAACAGAGCGTAGTGGTGTCGTGTCGGCGCGGGAGAATGGCGCACACTGGGCCCGGGGAGAGCAGGGGGCCCTCCCCTTCCGCCGCGGCGCCCGCGCCCCGCCCGCCCCGCCGCCCGGGCACAGCCGCCACAACCAGACACAAGCCTGCATAATTAATTAAACTTTACACCCGCACCCATATACCATCTATTGCACCTTCCGCACGCGCAAGGTCATCGTCGTCAGCGAGCGTTTTGACAACGCAAGTGTGAAACATTATTAGTCACCTTGATAGTTTTGATAACAATTCATCAGCATCTATATAAATATATTAGTCAAATCATTGTTTTTTATTACAAATGCGGATACAGAGGCGTGAAGCGACATTGCAACAACAATGGATGCACGATGGAGACAATTTATATAGAAAACAACTCGTCGATAAAAATTAACCTTCAAAACAAGAACAAAGTAGTGAGGGCGGGGCGCGGCGCGGGAGGGATGGGGTTGCTCGGGTACGCGGGCGCGCCAGACGAGCCCCGGCATCCAGCACTTGTCGCGATCGATATCCGTATCTACACGGGAAGTCGCATTAACTAACTCGCCGATAGAGGTGGAAAGTTGGCCGATGTTGTTCGAAACTTTGCCGATTATAACTGCTCGAGGCTCTCCAATGCGAATGTCTTTTGATCGATCGTGACAATTGTAACGATTTGTCGGTAAACAATGTCAATTTAGCAAGGTTCCAAAGTAATAATTACTTTATTATTTCAGTACACGTTACGTCTGTCAAGATTTGCTCGTAGGTGTTTTCTTGATAGACCAGATGGTTATAACATATTATCGAGTGAACCTGTTAAGTCATTTGTGCAAGAATGTTTTTAAAATGTAAGTAATAATAAATTGGAGCGAATTGGGACTAGCAGTACATTATTAGGAAAGTTGGCATGCTGCCATAACTGCAAGTCACTGACTAGACATGATGTCATCAAACTTTTATGAATCCGAAATGTAACATCTGATTCAAGCATCTCCGCCATACATTTGCAAAACTTCTATCTGTTCATGTAGCACTTTTCTTAGAACAGAATTATTAATACATTACATTAATAAAATTACGTTGCTAATAATATTAGATTTCATATTACGACCTTCGCAAATTTTAATGATGAGTCACGTCGGACAGAAATAAATCAATAGAGAGTAGTTTTATTAAATACAAACTGCGCAACATGAAAATAAAATTCAACAGCTATAAATCATCATTTTTATTAAGAGAAAAAATCACAGGATTTTATTCACTGAAATTCTAACTAAAAACTGTACATTGAAACGTTCGAATTTTTCGTCTCCATTCATAAGGACATTTAGTAAATAATATTATAAAATCTGATCATTGAGGATTCCAAGAAAGAAAACTATTTGCTACAAATGTGATTGAGTAGCATGCAAAAATATTTAATTACAGATAACAAAAGGAGTTATGCACTAGAGGGTTAGAATAAGTATGAAAGAGATAAAGACAAGAAAAAAGCTTTAAAATGTCTTTCACTTTCATTACTTTTAATATCGCAAAAAAAACTTTAAAGCAATTTTATATCAAAGTTTTAACGACTTCCTTGTTATTTAAATAGCTTAATCGTAAACAACGTTATGTTTGACGAAAGTTATAATATACGAGACAATTTATTAGAAAGGAGAATTATGTTTGGCGTCGCTCCAGCACAAACTGTTTCGGGGAAACATTACTGTAAATGTTAGGCGAGATTAACGCGTAATTTTGTAAATTATAAGCGCCATTCCAATATTAAAACATATTTTCAACTATATTATGTATCAAACTGATTAATGTTTTCTCTGTGACCAATTTCCACGCGATCTTTGAATAGATTCACATTATTTTTATGAGTTGTTTAGATAGTTTAGGATAAAAGTGTAAACCAGTCTACAACGCAAAACAACATTATTCTATAGAACTGGATTAATTGTTTGTATCATCTGCGCGTAGTGAGCTCTCGGGCATTCGAAAAGGGGTCGCTGAACCAGACAAATTACTCGTGCGGTAATTTGAACCCCCCTTGAACGATTTAGTATCCAGTATTTAGTATCCGGTTAATACTATTATTCTGTAGGCTCTGTATGCTCAGTTTTGCTTAAATTATTATTGACGAAGGTTAGACAAATGTGTCTAATTTTTTGAAATTTATTTTAAAATTGCAAACCAATGATTACTTCCTAATTGTATCACTTATGACGAGGAAGGTAAAAAAGACACTTTATAAGTATTATTATATAAATTAAACAAAAATATGAGTATCCCCATATAACAAGTAATTTGTCTCAATTCGGGTAAACGATTACGTAATTGAGGTTGTAAGTTTATCTTGATAGATACAAATATAGCTCATGACTGCAAGTTGTAATTAGATAAAATAAATAAAGGATATTATCGACATGCTTGAGAGCTTTTCTTGTTACAGTACGATGTACACCGAGAAGAAGACACGGCTCGCTGCTCGACATCACTCGATCTCTTTGTGTTCCAGATAATTTAGCGTCTTTTGTTTTGTCCAAAACGTTTAACGTTAACCCATTTCAAACAGCAGTTCAAACAGTTTACGAGATATGTTATTTGATATGAAATGGTATACGATTAAGATAATATAATAATCAAGACTAAAGGAGAAATAATAGATCTTAGTATTGAAAAAGCGATGAGCACCACGCACGTAATTTGTAAAGAAAAAAATATTTATATTCGTAAATTATTTATATTAAAAAGAAAGTTTTGTAGTTTACATAAAAAGGGTATGTAAATGAGTTAAAAAATATTCTAAGGTAGAAATAAAAAGGTTTCAGCGAAGGTAAACTGTTATTATTCTCTAAAGGTCGATTCGATTAAGGCTCGACCTTCAGGGGGATCTCGGTCGGCCTTCAGTCGTCGTCCTTTAAGACCTTATATTCAGACAAAGTACAAAAGTAAAATAAACAGTGATCTATCTCTAGCTTTATCGTCTAATGCCCTCGGCAACGAGCAACGTTTTATAAAAATTCCTAACAAAAACCCTCTTCCAAAAGTTATTTCAAGCGTCTACATGAAATTATTTGGTGCTTTAGTAAGTATCTATGTTACTTAATAATTAATTTACATTAGAGAGAGAGCAAAGATGAAAGTAATAAACATTAACGTTTCCAGTTGTAATAAAATAATAACCAGTTCCATCCAACATACCGTCACATAAATTGCATTAAGCTGCATTGGACGGATTTAATTAGATTTCCGCAAAACTTTCAGTGTGGAGAATTCAAAGCGACCAAATCATACCAGGATAACATGAGTTGGTAACATTGTTAGTTGGGAAGTTGTGCAACGTTAGAGACGTCCAATATTCAAATGAGTGCAGCGGTGCATGCAGCTGTATGCACAATGCACGCGAACACTGTCCCAACTTACAAATGACACACTCTTTACGACCTATTTAAATTAAAGTTTATTTACTGACATACCACTTGTGTAAATAAAAACTTTATATATTACAACAAAAGTATTATTGCTTAGATAATTACCTTAATAATAATCATGTTGTGTTTATTTTCAAAGCATTTGGATGGGAAAGGCAAGACAATTGATTCGATTTGTTTAAAAACAACACAACATTATTCATTTGCCCATTACATAAAGTAGTAGCAGTTTGTACGCTGTTGGAATAGTATTTAGTAGCAGTACAGTGAACACTTGAGCTATTTATACGAGGTTCGTCATCGGCATCAGCCATCGGGGAGGAGGTAAAATAAACACAAAACCAATTCGTACCAGATATAGCAGATTCAAACCCCGCAGAGTTCAAGTTAAATTTGGCGCATGCGTCAGGAGACCTGTCGCGACTTGTGCGAGAATTGATCATTAACGTCTACATATAACATGTACCTAGAATAGTTAATAAACGTTTACGTTAGATACTAAATCTAATGTAGTACGTATACTACTCATTAAAATAACATTGAAAGCCCATTAGGAAGTCAATAGATTAGGCAGCTAAGTGATGTTGCTTATACCACAATAATTACTGTTAATTCAAATGATTTACACAATAACAACTATGAGAAAACAAACTTTCCGTGATAACTAATTCGAACAACTGTCTGTATCCTTTAACTCTATATCTCTCTTGTAAAAAAAAATGCAGCAGCAAAGCAAATGTATTTTAATCCGGATTTCAAGAATACGAAATCACTTAACTAACACGACCTTTACAGTTAAATAAAACCAGTTTATTGAAATAAACGTACGAGTAATATAGAGCTCGAATGATCTGGAAACATATATTACATCTGTTTTACGATATTAGCAATACGAATAATTTATTAAAAAAAAATTGGAGACTTCCTTCATGGAGATTTTATTTGTAATTCGGGATTAAAATAATAAATGCACAATAACAAAAATCAATATTATACTGAGTGGCAATATTAATTTTTATTTATACTCTTGATAATCTAAGTCCTATGACATCGAGTCAAGAATATGAACCAAATGACACATCATTCTTCGAAATTAGTCACGCCAATTAGGACTCAGAAGAAATAAAATATAACGGTTATAGACATATACAAACACGCAAAAACATTACCATCCTGTCTGGTACAAATTAAATGAAGTGTATTTTAAATTATTCGACGTGACTGTCCTGAAGTAAAAATAAAACATTACAAACAAGGTTGAAATGTCAGCCGTTTGAGTAACCAAAAAAAAGAAAGCAATTAAATTATGTCATTAAGTCGACTTAGTCACCTTGGGCCTTAACAAGATAAATGTCACAACGGTTCGCGAACCTTAAAAAGGTCGCTTCAAACAAGAAGACATGCAAGGTTTTTATGAGAACTGAATCGTTTGCATTAAATGAAAAAAATTATGAATTGCCACGAAATTACTTATCTGATGTAAAAAGTAATCGCAGCATAGTGTATATAAAGTTTTGTCTCTTAACAATATTTACGACGAACCGCAATAATCGATGCAAAAGCCTTCCCAAAAGATTATCTTTCTTTTGAGATCATCAGAAGGTTATTGCATTAAAAAGGTCCTTAAGAATATCCCAAATAAGTAAAAACGGATGAAATGACTTTAATTTGGAATAGAATACTCACTTGTAGGTTAGAGCGAGATCTTCTCGGCATCACGCCCACCACTTCTCCCCTCATTATAGACTCGATCACTGGAACAAAAGCAATCCTATTAATTCAACTTCAACAAACTCGAAGTAAATGACAATTTCAAAGAACAAACCGGTATACAATTCGCTAACACGAACAATGAAATATTATCTAGTAAAATTTTGACGAAGGTAAAATATTCTTTATATAGAAAATATTGATATTGTTGATGACAATTTGCACTTCTAATAAAGTTTTAATACGACTGCAAAAGATGAAAAAGAACTGGGACCCTCAGGAAAAGGGAGTATTAGCAACTCGAGATCCGCACGTAAAGATCAAACCTCGATAAGGGTCGCTATCATATTTCAAGAGGGATTGATTCAATTTAATTAAAGCGGACGGAAATTTAAGAATATCTTTTATAGAACGTTGTACCTAAATTATTTTTTAATTTCGTATCCAGCTGCGAGCGAGGTACAGTACTTAATATTTATCAAATTTGTAGCTTAATTCAGAGAATATAGCAGAGAAAATATAGTTTAAGAATAACGAAAACGATGGCTTAAGTGTGTTTGTGAACACATTAAAATAATCCACATTAATAAGAAGATAGAAAAAGATAAATAAGTATAGTTTCACTATACATTATAGTATGTATAACGGGGGATAAACTGCACGTGTTGGGTATGGCTTCTAGCATCCAATTATACGCTCAGTAATACTAACGGTGTTTCACTATGTCCCGTCTAGTGTTACATTAGACCGACTCGGATGCACTCGGTTACGCAATCCTTACTATTGTTAGCAAATCATTGCATAATTACATAATATAAACAGTGATACAATTTAAGAACCGCACACATGAACATTGTAATGTACCGAATAATAATAATAAAATGTTATACAAATATGTAAACAAACCCACACATAAACAACATGCAAATAAGAACGTGCATATCATCGCCATATTCTAACTTGATTTAATCATTCTAACGGTACTATGAAGTTCAAAAAAACTAGGTCGCTTAAGTAAAATAGTGGATACATGACAAAAGGCTGTTTATACCAATGTCACTGTAAATTCGCAATCATTTCCTTGTAGTATGTCTGAAGCAACTATTTTGTCAACATCCCATTCATGTTGATGAACACATACGTCACAAACCCGCTAAAGAAATAATGAAATGATACTAAACAGCTGTGGTGACATCTACTTCTACAAAAAACAGTTATTCACTTCATATTAAAGTCAAATTAAAAAATAAAAAAAATTAAACATCAGGAAGCAAATTTCGAATTCGGTACCAAATATCGCATTATCCTCGTAGGCATTATTATTTTTTTAATTAACTTATTTATATAGATGAAAAGTAATTACGGACACTTAAATATAACCTCGAAAAAATTAAATATCACCTCTTACCGACGCAGATAGGAAAGCAAAAGGTCAGTAATTAAAATTATTTATAAATAGTGTTCGTCCGTGAAATATCTTGGAACGATGCTTCGAGAAATTACTAGAATAAATTATATTGAACTAATCAAATCTTGAATGGATCAATAATAGTCTTTTAAATAGGACATATTGTATTAGTTGGTTTGATAAAATTTTCCAACTGCACTTTAGTGAATTCGTCCTACTTTAAGTTCAGTCGAGCGCTACGATTTAACTTTGCTAGAACTAACTGCGGAATAGCTGATTTAAATTACGTAAGATTTGGACAAAGTCTTCTAAGTACCGAAAGGTAACTTAAAAGTTAAAAATATAAAACATCGTTACTACTAAACGGTCGTAGTAAAACTTGTACAGTGAAGTCATATGTTATCTATATCAATTGAAATTACGTAAGCAAAGGCCGTCTTCGAGAAGCTAAAGCCTTTTTCCACAAAGCGACTAGACACGTGACTGCTATTTCTAGAACTGTCGCATCCTCGCTGATACAATAAATTCATAGAATCAGCTGTGCTCATGCAGCCAGTAATGTTAGTGGAAAACTAGTTTAATACATTTGAATTGTGTTTATAAAGCGCAGTGTGCTCGGTGAACCCGGACGTCATTGTTCTGCAGACGGGCGTAATGGGCGCAGTTAGCAGTCGGCGATGCGATGTCGGTTACGCAATGCGCTGATTCACCGAGTTAGCGTAATCAGAGACCACATCTGCATTTTATGTTTGTAACTTGACAACGGGGAATTAAAAGATAGCGTAGGTATTGGGCATTTAAGTGCAGTAAGGGGACAAAGCTTTTGAACCTGTATGATAATTTACCTCCATCACCGAGGAGTCTCATTTGCACCAGAGCGGGGTCCTCACTGTGCTCTTCCAACACCGTGTCGTCAGTCACCGTGAGCTCCTGTGGGAAATAATCACCGTTAGAATAAGTGACAGCAAATAAAAAAGGATTAACATAATTTTGAAACCTCATAAATATAATCATGGGGCTGTTAGGGTTCTTTGGAGAGCTGGGTTGTCTTGAATGATCCAAGACCTGCCCTTAAGCTAAATACGCGCCAGTCCTGGAGTTGCGGAAACATGGCCCCTACTACGAACTAACTACATATAATTGTAAAAACAACGTCGTAGACATACTGGATAACCATTGTTTTGGTTCAATCGGTTTAGACACAATATTTGATGGAAGGAAAATTATCGTCTAAAGAATGTAGATTCCAATCCCATAAAATAGTTATTATTTTTTCAGGCATGATTGTTTTGTAGTATTTATACGGAGTATACTTCATAAGACGTGGGAAAATTTAATGAAACAATCTATTCGTTATTTTAAATTAACCATTGTTCAAGAGATCAAGTTTTTAATTAAACAATATAATATGTATAGAATACACGGTTTCATATCAAAATGCTTAACTATTAGCAAAGCAATTTAATATTTAAAAGTGAACGTGGGACGAACGGGTCGAATAGACCAGGAAGGGTCTAAGCCTCTAACCATTCACAGGATACGATATATTAGACCACCGCTGTATATCCTGTGGTCAGAAAGCGGACACCTTCACTATATTGAAATAGCATATATCATATTCAACAGAGATATACATTAAAAACGACGTTCCCTAGTAAATAAATTCTATATTTACCCATTAATTTAGATAGAGAATTCCACACTAGGAGAAACCGTTTTTTTTTATAAATCTATCTTCGGATCTGATGATATTGAGACACCATCTAAATTATTCGTATCCCCATTTTATCCACGAGAATAACATGAATAAAACAATCAATAAAATTGGGGTAAGTTTTATATTTCCAAAGATAAACAACAAGATAGTGTAACAGTGCCAGGAAATCCCTTCGCATCAGAGCAAACAAGATTCAGTGAATCGCTATTAAAACTTTCTCACGGCTTCGCGCACATGTAAATATGCCGCGTCTGCTTTATATTGCTTTCATCGTACAACGTTCTTTAAATATTTACAGAGTCCGTTTGAGAAACGAGGAAACCTGACCATAGTTGATTGATTAACTAACTAAATGTATATTATTAGCAGGGTTACAATCAAGAATGTTAAAGGGATGTTGTGACTGCAACTGAGAAATTTATGCATCGCAAGTTTGAGTATGCCTAGAAGATTGTTTGTAAGGATCGACAAAAATACGGATCTTAGATGGGGTATTTTCAATTATTTCGCTGTACCTGGGAGAAAAAAGTACATGAATAAACAAGTTCAAATTAACAGGATCCCGAGTGAGCGTAAGAAAAAGCTCAAAGCGCCGTCTCGTTTATAGGTAAGGCATGTAAACTAGAGCGGCGGCTATTTTTTTTTAATTCTTATTAAGCTAACGAGTGGAATGAGTTTCCGGTACGCGGCCGCCCCACTCGTGCGCTCGCGACACACATGTCGTAAATGCAATTTACTGTACCACCGAGCTGACACATTTCTACGTGGGAGACGACCGGTTAGGGATTAATAACTCTTTAATTGAATCAATGCTTACGAAGTAGTTTTAAAGAGCAAAACTTTGTTCAACAATTTCTTTTTTTTCCTTTTATTCCAGTCGATATTCCTATGAATTAACATCCCACGTCCCCTCTTTTATGGAAGTAATGCTCACGTTCCACTTATTGTTCATACGTATCTGCTATAAAATTGCAAACAGATCGACTAACTTTATAGTTTTGTAAACAATAAGAGTATAGGTACAAAAAACTCACAATGTTTCCGTAACGCCTACAGAAAAAAACTTAGAATTAATACCACTACACAAAAACAAAATGAAACTTTAAAGGAGCTCAAGCAAACTGTTTGAAAGTTAACTCTCCGTTAGTAATTATTAAAATGAGTTTTTGTTTCGCTTGCTTTTAGAACTAATCGAAGTTACTAGAACTTTGTAAGTTGTTTGTGATCTTGAAAAAAATATTATTAAACAAGTAGTAAAGAAGTCAAAAGACAACATCGCTTCGTCGGATCTCCGATAAACATGTTGTCGGGCAACAGACGAAGTTCGGAGCAAACTCAGCAGAAACAAAGAGGGTAAGAGGGAAACTTTAAGAAAGTTAGCCGAGAAACTAGGAAAGGGGCCGAGCGGGGTGGTTTACTCAAAACTTTGACGTCTGTAGTCTGGACGGACCACCCGAGTCGCTCACTAATTCGCAGTATAAATTTGTTTAACGTCTCAACTTTTTAACTGTAATTACTTAGAGAACTTCAAGATAGATTGAAGTACTTCGCAACTTTGACAGCGATCTCGCGAAGTTTCTGATTGTAATATTTGTTTCATATCAACACTTCGAGGTACTAAATGTTGTTTTGTTCAATGTTTTGACAAAGCTTTATCACATCATGTTTAATTGCTGTCAATGATAAAGTGTTTATTAAACTTCATAACTTTATTGCCATTATTATGTACACGTGTCTTACAGTCTTACCAACCGTTAACAACAAACTTGTTGTGCTGTAATCAAGACATCACAGTTGCTCTAAGCAGCTCTAATTCTATGATTGTTGAAAAATATATCAAAATTCGTTTAGTAAAATAAAATTAATTTCATATTGCAAAAGAATTCGTAGTTCTAATATAAAATTATTTCATCGTATCCGTAGTCTTCAAAGAAAAACAAAGTGTTTCAATAACGCAAAACAGCAAAGTACTCTTCGGAGTTATAACCGGAGGGAGATAGTACCCCCGTTTAGGGGGCGCCCGCTCACGGCACGAGCTGCCGTTTATTGATACAATGTCACGTTTAATACTACATAATTTACTGTTGAGTTGAAAGGTTTTCTACGAAACGATTGATCAAGATTGTAAAGTGAAAGTTTGTTTCTTTACAATACTAGTATACTACATACTTCCTATATGGAATTGAACAAGGAAAACTAAAACATAGTGGTGCTAACTCATAAATGGTAAGATTAACTTGGGTTAACTTGACTTGGGTTCATAAAATGTATTATTTTGAGCCCCTATTGTCTAAGTACTAGTTGAAATACTGATAACGACATAGATAATAAATATTATGTAACACATTCAAGAATAAAATAGTATATTGTTATGCAGCAATATTTAATTTAAAAGTACATATTTAGCAGTTATTAAAGATCCAGTCAAACAAGTTACCATGTTTAAGAATAACTTATAAATATGTATTAAATGAATTCTAAACGGTCTGGTGATTATTAAAACGTTAGTATAAACCGGTTATATTGAGTGCAGACAGATGCAGGTTGGAGGGAAATAAGATAAAATTTAATTAACAAAATCTAGATTTATGTGAAACGTATGTTAAATTTTAATTTAATGTATCAACAGGAAATACATTACATATTAGAAAAGTTATACATTTCACCATATACTGAGATAATTAAGTTATACGTAGCAATTAATTTTAAGAAACGAATTCTAAAAGATAATTAATACGCATTGAATAACCATGTCGTGCAATTAAAATAACAAAAGAATTAATTTATACATACATTGTAACACCTATGAACACAAAACATGTTACGAAAGCGCACGTTGTACTTTCGTATAAGGAAATAATGAATCAATCAATTGCACCATATATGTGATGTCTCGCCCACTCTTATAGACTCTAGTAGAGAATATGGTCATTGGACTAGGACAGCATGCCCGTTTGCATCACCTTGTAACGAAGTAACAGAACTGCAGACTAACTTCACAGAAGTACATGTAGGTCATTAGTATTTATGAATTTATGAAAAGCAATATAATCGATTTTCTAATGCATTGCTCTCAATTACCTGCTGTTTTAATAGAATTAAAGTGCAAGTAACACAGCGTTAAAATACAACACATAGCGACATCTGTTAACGAGTTATTGAAGTAAATATGAATGTTTAAAATTTTCCATCATCTTTTTTTCTGATCTTTTACAAATTACAGCCTTATTAATTAGTGTACTTACATTTTTAATTAAGGGAAAAAAGTAATCCTTATTAAATATTGCAAACTTGATTTTATTTAACAGTTACTGTATAAAAACTGGTTTAAAGTTAAAATATTTTTTTCCTGTCAAAGTATAAGAGGTAAGTAAGGTTAAAGGATTTTTTTCGTTCTTCCTACTTTCAACGATATTTTTTTAAATCTCCCGTTTTCATAACATATTTATATCATGATCAAAATGACAATAGTACACAGAATTCACATGTAGATGATAACATAACAATGATAAGCGTGGGTAAATAGGTTATACCAACAGGCATACGTTGCTTTGGAAATCACAACTTTAGGTGTAGAGCGGCGGGGCGGAGAGGTAGAGGAATACGGAGGTAGCGAGGGGGGGTTGTTAATGCAAACACGGGGGAATATTACAGCGAAACGTTTCCCATTGTTTGTGGAACATAAAGCCCGCTCACTGTGTCTGAGTTTATACACGCACGTCTGGAGGCCGGCGAAACTAATATTACTTCGCTCTATACTATACAATACAAAGAATTACTTTCATTTCTCTTTATATTTTGCTTTCTTTTCTACTTATAAATGTTTGTATACTTTATGCTCACAGGTAGATTAATATAAAATGTATTGGCTAATACATACTATAGCCAACAAAATAACAAGTACCTCAAGGATAGTTAGTTCCAGTATTGGTTTATATTGTAGTTTATGTTCAATGTCGCCATCCATAAGCAAGTTCTACATATACTAATAATAATATTTTTTTAATTAACAGTTCTAAAAATTACTCACCCCGGTATGTTCATTAACGCCCACGATGACCGCAGTATACCACTGCGTGGCGCCTGCCACTCGGTACACCTGAGCTCGACAGCCGCCTAGCACTGACGGAGTAGAGGTCAGGATACGCTGACCATCCTGAGCGCTCCGCCAGTCCGTCGACTCCACACATAATGCTGACAGCAAGTCAGCTCCAACACCCGCCTCGGAACCCGCCAAACGAGCGTCCCAATCCTGGACAAATATATTGTGTTAATCACCATTAATTATTGTTTATTTTTCTCTGAAGAGATTAAAATATTTGACATTTTTTTTTGAACACTGAAACCAGGTTTATAATATGAAAAACCAAAGTTGTTAAAATATTTACAGATGTATTTCAAAGGAATAAGTAAAAATAAAATAAAGCAATGAAATACCAATACATTACTGGATTATGTTAATCGTAAATTTAAGATAACAAGACATGTTACAGAGTTTATCTTTGTAGTTTATATGCTTAAATTGACATTAAAATACAAGCTTTCAAGTATTATTAGTCTAAATGAGGTGAACAGGTGAGCAGATGAGAAATCGAATGAGGTTTTATAAATTTAAAATTGTTTACCAGTCTT
The DNA here is from genome assembly GCA_013186455.1 of Papilio dardanus tibullus. Taxonomy (NCBI): domain Eukaryota; kingdom Metazoa; phylum Arthropoda; class Insecta; order Lepidoptera; family Papilionidae; genus Papilio; species Papilio dardanus. Next base: position 635,734 of record QDHC01004886.1, on the reverse strand, counting down.
TGTAAAATATTTGGCAATCCAAATCAGTTACTTTACTAGTTTTTAACCGACTTCCAAAAGGAAGCTATTGATTATAATTATTTCATTGTACATATTATACTAAACGCATTTCAGTGTGTATTATTACGAAGGAGTAATAATACCCAAATTTACAGCATCAAGTCTACTTAATATTATGAAGAAAATGTGCCCATCGTTAACCTTATCAAACATATAAGATGTTACTTTTATCAAAATATATCCTTATCCAGTAAGTAGAATGTTTATAGTATAATGAGTAATGTATATAAAACACGTGTTACCTAAAGTACCGTTGTTGAATAAACATTCTCAATAAACAACAATGTTAATTGCATCACAAATAAAAAAAAGAATAAATGTGTACAAGGTGAGTGCACTTAAGATGCCAATTATGGTCACGATAAGCGATTGCATATCGCCATTACTAATGTAACTCGTACGTAATTCCTGAATTATAATCGAGAACGTTATGCCCATAAATAGAGCAATTAAAATAATAATATGTCGAGCCGCAACCTCGCTTGACTTGTAAACAATTTGACCCACATTATCGGATTGTTGCACAACGCGCACCGCCGCGCCGCGCTGCGCCGGCGTGTTGCTGTAAAACACGCGTGTTTATCATTACAACATGTTACATAGTAATCCGACAATTACGTGGCAATGTGTCTGGACTAATATTACGCTGCTCAATCAATTCGACTTTCAACTAATACTATAAAAAAAGCAATGAACTTTTATCACGTTTTGGAACTTTAACGTGACACAAACAGCGATGACACAAAAAGTCAGTGACAGATGGAGTGAAAGATTATAATTCTATTGAAATAGCAATTACGATTTCTTCGTAACCCTATAGAGTTGAAAGGTAATCCATTGCGTGTGCGTTCTTTATCGCGCAATAGTAAGCTTAGAGCACGAGCGCTAGTCATATTTATGTCAATGTTACAGTACATACGTGTACGGGAAACGCACACCTGTGTCGGTGCATACGAGCGCACGGCGACAGACGTATCCGGTGCGTTGAACCCGACTCTCCCCTCCACCCCTTCCCGCCGCCTAGCTCCCCTTCCCCGCCCTATCCACCATTATATCTGCGTCTACTCAAGCTTACTTCATCCAGTCGGCTCTATTACTACAGGCCTATACAAGTACTTAACGTTTCGATTCAACACAGACTTGTATAACGATATAAAAGTTGTTGCTCAAGTTATTTCCTTAAAAACTGCTTTCTATTTAACTATCAAGGAAATAAACGACGCTATAAATTATTAAATAGATAAGGCACTTTAATTAGATGAATATTACAGATAGCAAAGTAATAAAATGTTGGTTTATCTTGTAATTAAAACTCATATTAGGTACTTTTATTAATATTTAATGGAATATCGCTGTATGAGTATATCTAAAGCAAGCAAGCACTCGTAAAAGGTTCGATTATTACTAAACCCTAAATTGCGATTCAGTCTAATTTATATTATTATATCATCAATATAGCAAGTCACAATTACAAGGAAGTAACACTTACAAAAAGTGCAACCACGTGACTGTCGTGGAATGTCCAATGACTACAGAACACCTATAATTAAATAATTAACTTTGCCTTAAGCGTATTTGTGCCCATAGTTTTTCAAGGCCAATTTGTTTGTTCAGTTCGTTTTTTGTATTCACGATGACACAGCTTTATCAGCAGCTATTCTAGTTTATGTAACACGTCAGACTCTCTTGTTATTTCGCTTACTCTTTTCTTTAATTAAAACTTCAGATTAATGTATGATGACTTGCTTTTAAAAGATCCATAAATATAACATTAAGATTGAGGTGAGCTGAAGGAGAATTCGACAATATTATGATTCCTATACTCATAGATTAGACGTGCTTCTTGGAATATTAGACGTAATTAAAATAAACGTGTCTTACAGATATCAAACAAACCAAATTTTATCCTCATCAAATAAACAACAAAGCAAATAATTTCAAAATTAAATTAGTATTTACAAAGAGACTACAAACAGTCAGCCGTGAGCCGTGGCTTGTCATGAAAGTGGCACTGATCAGATAATTTGACTGCGAACAAACGTTCGCAAAGGGTGTATTTCAAACAAAGGGCGCTGTCGTTCCACAATAGATATTATTTAAGTAATAAAACAATTGAAGCTAGTTCGTTCGTACTACACGATTACGTAAATGTATTTATTTCATTAAAAGAAGAATTCAACCTTTTGATCTTTAAAAGAAACACAAAGACAGTCTCACGACCTTATTATTCGAGTAGTTTCCGCTCTTACAGTATTTTTATTTCTATTATATTATTTGAAGTATGTTGTATTTATCATCTTTTGTGTATTTTTTCGACCATAGACATTTCTCATTACTAGTCTCATGTCTATAATTGTAGTTAGGCCGAGTTGAAATTTATTTTAAGCCCGAGATTATTGCGTCTCTCTGATTAATTACTAAATTACAATAAACTTTATAACAACTTTGATGGTAATCGAAATATTTGACCGTAAAAACATAGATATAAGTAAAGCTGCTAGTCTATTACTATAATCTACTATGTATCAGCTTACAAAGGACGTTGCTATGCTATTGCCTAACACAATAAACAATCTGTATAGTTTCGATTGTATCGTCTAGAGAGGTCGTTGGTGCTACTCGTAGCTACCAGGAAGCTATTAGACGTGGCACACATTCGCCCCCGGTCCCTCATTCAATTTCCTGGCCGCTCCCTTCGATGAAGCGCAATGCGATGCAACTACTGATAATGGGCATACCAACCGACACTACAAACACACATATAGATAGAGCTTGTTGTCTTATAATTTCGATATTGATCATATCATATTTAAAGGTGTGTTAGAGAAACGAACGAATCCAGTGACAACTTCCATTCTAAAATCAATCTTCTAATCCGTCATACAAATTGAAGCAGGCATTTTTACCTACATATAAATACACAATAAGTACATCATTATCTATGCCATCGGGTAAATATAGAGCACTTAATTATGCCAATCAACCTACGAATAAGGAAATGTTTCAGACTGAGTAACTCAGCAAGATAATCGCCGCATGAATATTCAAGCAATAGGTTCAGGTATGTCCTCTCTTACATTATCGTGTTTTAATTATCCAAGGTATGTTGTATCTTTTAATAATTTTATCAATCAGGATGTTCCTTATTAACATTTTAATATAACATTTGAATAAGTACGATATAAAAAACTGCTATTTGAATAAATACAGAGAAAGGCATTTCTGTTATTAGTTAAACATTAATTTATTATACGATTAATTTATTATACCGACTATGATTATTTGCCTCCATCATGGGGCGGCCATTTCCGTAATAAAACGTTTCGTATGTTAACAAACATAGACAAGTAATTTTGCTTAAGTAATATTAATGCCCATTTTAATCAAAGTCGGCAAGGAATTTCCGGTTTACATTACCCGGGATTCTCGGAGGCCTTCTAACGACCCCGTATCAAATTTAATACCAAAATACCTCATTTTCTTGAATATTATAATTCTCAGAGTCTATAATATGAAGCCCACTTATTAAAGTTACTGAAATGCCGGCGTGAAATATAAGGATAACAAAATATTTATATCTTATAGAGATAGAAAAAAGTAGAAAGATAAACCTACATACACTACTACATACGTATAGAATATTTCTTATAATTTTACATTAGTACGTAGAAATCGATACATCGGGTACAATTTCAGCGTAATGCAAATGAACACAAGCCGATTGTTACTGTGTCAACATAAAATTAAACCAACCGAAGCTATAAACATTCACACTAGCACTATCGTGACACAGACCGTGTTTCAGCTGAGCAAACTTTCTTTTATTTAACACATTTATAAACATTCGGCGAATTTTACAATAAAACAACTACATAAGCAGTTTCAAGTTATTTTAAGACCGTTAACATTAAATATAGTGTTTATATAAAATAACAATGATATACAATAATAAATTTCATAATACATTATTCATGATAACAGAAATCATGAAATCGCTATTATTATTATCCTGGTCGGTGGATTTTCGTAACAGGAAACTCAATTACGCCATTGTTATTCACCTTATTATTATTTCTTTATCAACAATGATTTCTAAGAAATGGTTATTCAATTATATCAAATAATTTCGTGTAGCGATTTTTAACATATCTGTTGTTCGCGACTTCGTCCGCGCGGAATTATATAGCTCTGGAATAGTATAGCTTTCTAACAGTGGAACAATTTTTAATATCGTCCCATTAGTTCTTGAGTTATTTCAATACGTACAAAAATACAAAGTTTCTGTTTTTATAATATTAGTATAGATTATAGATTACAATCAATTTTAATTAGTATTGAACGTATCCATTCATAAAAATATAGTTTTACAATCGTCTCTATTGTTTGCAATAAATCCTCGTAATAGGCACTAGGTAGGGGAGACCGAGCATTAGTCGTAGGTATTCTAGTCTTGCTCTATACTAGACAATGCACTAAGAGCATCCATCACGTCATACGAGACGGATGTAAGCTCACGTCTTCTAATAAACGACGAGCGAAAACGTAAAGTGGAAACATAAATACGGTACTTTGTAACCCTCTTACATATCATGTAGTAGTTAGTAATCTGAAAGAACTTTACAGTAGATCTTCGATATTATTAATTATAATGTATTTGGGAATGCCCACATTCACGTTGGTACCTACTCGTTTACCGAAAATAGGAAATAGAGGTATAAATAGTTATAAAAATCCAAACACATCCATTTATAGATCATAATAAAGTTCATTTACATAAGTTTTAATAATATATGAGTGATAAAAATTCTTTAGTATTAATTAATACTAAAAAATGCACACATTATTATTTAAATAGTTATTTTAAATTAAAACGAACAGAGTAAGATTAGAATTCAAATTTATAATGAATACTCAATAGTTTTATTCATCGAAATCTTTGCTTATTAGAATATTGTTATCTTAATTAGTAAACGGGTTTGCGGTTGTTGTAGCGGTCAAGAGGTTAAAAAAATATACCGAGTATAATTAAAACGATGAGTCACTTTTGTTGACCATTAGTCGTTTAATTTGACTTTTGTAATCTAAAAGTAAATTTCGCTCTCTTTGATAGATAAGATTAATAAAAGATTCCATATATTCTACACAAAGAACATACAAAACATGTAAAGCGTCGTTGGCTTACATAATAAAAGGGGGCTCGATTGAACATTGTCTCGATTCTCGTGTCTAACCCACGCCTTTATCAATGTCATGCTCCCACCCAATGCGCTCCCCCCATGTGGGCAGGGGGGCACGACGGACAGTGGAGCAAGCCGGCTCAAACAAACTTAACTCGTTTAAATTTTGCGGCAACCGTAACAGTCGAGTTGCGTACGATGACGGCTAACTTCGGAAACTCGCTTCAAAACTTTACTTGCCCTTCGAATAATTACGTTTTTTAGCGATATGCTTTAAAACAAATAATTTGTCTCCTTTTGGATCATACTTTCAAAATTCTAGTTTTCCATTCTATAATTTGATTTTAATTTTAACAATATTTTAACGAAACTCATAAACTTTTTAATTAAGGATATTTAAGAATAAACAAACAACAAAGAAAAGCTCTTCAATGTCGAATAAATTCAAACATATTTCAAAAGATTATTTTCCTTTGCTCAGAATTAATTTAGAAATTCCATTGTCGTCAACAGCGAGTCGGAAAGTATTTTTCGTAAGTAGTTTCAGAAATTATATTAGGTTTTATATTGAAGATTTTATTTTATGTCACTTATTCTAAGAAATAAGGACAAAGAATATTAAGCGATCGTATTTTTGTACCCCGTATTTGTAAAGGTCGAAGCTTCATAATATTTAACATCTGATATAATAAAGACAAAGAAAAATCTCGTTCTACATATTTTTCCTTAAGTATATAATTTTAAACAATAACAAAAACGATAAATATTTTAAAAACAGAGAGTTACCAAAAAAGTCAAATAATCATCAATCATGGCTGTATCTGAGTGCTGGATGTGGTCAGGATTACTTGAGCGGGCACCGGGCACCTGCCTCCTGAATATGTATATGTATAGTAAAGGGGAGGCGGGCGTAGCGTGGGCGCGGAAAATCAATATAGCGAGCGGCGGTCGGGGGCAGCTGCGGGGCAAGGGGCATCAAAACATAGCTCCCTCGCTGGATCAGCCTCAAACCACGTTCTCCCCGGGCTACCCGTCTCCCGGGGAAACCCTCCCCCTTGTTTGGCAGACATCGTCCTTGATCTACCCATTTCGCCCGGGCAACTTTAGATAAACAGTATACCGTGCGTCGCAACAAGAATTAGGTCGATTATGCGTTTTGTTACTTTGTTATTTTATTACGCTTCACACTCGTCAAAACCTGCGCAAATATTGATGAAAGACTTACTGGGATAGCGTTAACTTTAACATAACGTAACGCTAACAATGTTGTTTTAGGACGTAACTTCAGCGTTAGCAACGACTTTAATTTTCTTAGTTCTACTAACTTACAAAATTACAACGGTTTATAACTTAAACTACGTTATGATTTGAACGTTTTTATGTTGAAGTGTTGCGGCAATAAGAAGATATGTCATATCAAAAATAATTATTTTTCCTCATTAGATTGTATTCTTAAATATTTGTTTTAAACATACAGTGTGCCTGAGATAATGATTATTTTTCAAAGTTTTACGTTATCTTATCGTGTGTTGTTTACATATTCATGCGAAATATATTCGTTAGTAACTTCTCAAATGTGTATAATAAGACGTCGAATTAATATAAATATCTAAAAGACATTAACAATTGTCCCGTTTGTGTGTTTGGAAACAATTTTACGAGGCGAGTTTAATCTCACAATATAAATCCCCGACGACATAAAACGTAACTTAGTCACGGTCGGATCTAATAAAATATGCATACGATAAAGTGCGTCGATGTGTGTGTACGTGTATATTGTGATGCGTAGAATTTTAATGGAGTTTTATTACTTTGCGTTCATTCATAGAAATCAATAAATATGTGGAAGTGATGAAGAAGGCTCGATCTGTAGTTAACCGTAACTGAATAAATTAAGTAGATATTAGTACAATGAACAACTTTCGCCCGTGACTTAGTCTCCACGGAGGGTGAATTTTTAAAAAACCCGCAAATATGTTTATATTTCGTTGCGGTGAAAAGAATACATTGCGTTTTCACGTTATTTTCCTTGGTCACAAAAGAATCGATTCACGCTGGCTTTATAATACAAATATGGAGTTATTTTAAAGCCTACACTATTATTAAATAACAACTTGAAAATAATTAATGACTAAGATTACAATGAAAAGTCGCCGCCCCGGCGCAAAGTGAATATTTTTGAAAAATAATTCTAGTTCTCTTAGAATAGTTTTATACTTAATATTTTTAATTAAGATTAAGAAAGGATATTTAAATATTTTTGTATGAATGTTTTGCCACTGAAGTAAAACCCACAGTTATGAGCTCATTATTAGTCATTTTAAAAGCTTCGGTCAGATCTCAAGAGACGAAGTAATAATTGTTTTGAACATGAATCATCGTACAAATTAAGACTAGACTGTTTAAGCCGCGTGTGGGAGTAAAATATGTATGAAATACGCCTTGATACCGTTTCCGTTCTAGTACAGAATATTAAGTTTTATAACAGTTATTCACTCAATAGAACAGCTCTATACTGATAAAATACATTAACATAGACAAAAATATAGAATTTAAGGCCACAGTTAAAAAGATTCATACAAAACTAAATCTTGAGAATTGTTAAGTAGCGCCATCTGTTATGAAATAGCGACATATTTGTACAAAGACTAAACTGGTACAATGTAGTCACCTGGAATGGTTGTAGATTGGCATAGTCCAGGAATTGAAGCGAGCGGTCGTGCAAGTACTCGACAGGCTGACAGTCAGCTTGGAGAGTCACGTCCACAGCGGATAGGGGCGTGAACGTCTGGAAAAAAAATTAAAACAACATTAGATTTCGACAGATTATTTAGATAAAGTCTGAAAGTAGCTTTCGTTGAACAGTAATTAGGCATTAAAAGATTAGCATGACATAGAAGAGCTTAATTATGAATGTGTGGAGAGGTAGAAATAGAGACCTAGGAAGAGATGGAAGGTAGGATTGATCGAGTGAAAGAACCATAGATAATAACAAGCTCATTAGAAAATAAGACCTATAACACTTCTATAAAAACAAACGATTTTTTGGCAAATTTAAAGTGAAAATATTCATTAACACGCTATCATTACCGTTGCTTTACCGAGGCATTCACAATTCATAATAAACTATTATCATGACATCTGTAATGGTATTCACGACCTCACTCCATCCTTTCTCGTTATAAGACTGATTACTCTCCCTTGACCTTATTATACGGTCATCTGTTGAGTAAACTTTTATAAATTAAACAGATACTTTACAGAAGATACGACGTAAATTACTGTCAATTTATATTTACGTAACACGAGTTTAATTAAAGTGCTGCCATCTTTTCGAGTTCACGTGATACTTATTAGGGCTTTATTTATTTTGTTGCGGCATTTACGTCTTTAGGTCACAGTAACACGAGTCACTGGATGCTATTTTTTGTAATCAGTGTATGAGTCTACGTTTCATGGGCAAACTAGGATAAGGAACAATTTTCTATGAAAAGAGATTGATGAAATAGGTATTGTTATTGCTATCCGTAAACCGAAGAAAATCTTTCCGCAGCTCGTGAGAATTGTTTGTTTAATTACAACGGCTCTCTCTATGTAACGTTATTATAATAAAGTTTCTTGAATACGTAATGCCTTCATGTTAAATTCTCTCAGAACTCTGATGAAATTATCTTTTACTCAGAAATTAAATCTCTCTATCTCAGCAGGTTTTTGCCAAGGTTGTACAAAGAAATAAATACATAATAATTGCTATTTAAATAATAAAGATAACTTTATGGTGTTTTCATTTGATACAATAAGTTTTTTTAACTCTTTATTACTTAATATTATCAAAAGTATGAATTACAATAATACAAACAAGAGCAAGGACAAGTGCATATCAGTTAGGTTATTATTATTATTGTGAAATAAAATAAAACCTTTTAAATTACTATTTGTTAGTTATAAGCTTAAAAGTTTTTGTAATCATCTAATCTAAATAAATACCGATTTTAAAATCCGCATAAATACAATAAATATCCTTGAAAGACTCATGGCGCTTTACACTTCTTATTGTATAGATTTAACGACTAACATTATTATTGGCAACATATTGGTCGTACATTCACAGTGTAAATCAACAATCGTCCATCACAAAAGCATCAGTATGCGATGTAGTGCCCAAGTTGAATAACACCTAAAGTCACCTTACACCGGACTGAGACAATCTGACGCACACAAACACGCACCAACGATCCGCATCGCTTATTCCAAGAACTGTGGAATATGTAAACATAAATGAATCACAACATTCTACAAAGGCGTTATATAATTCTGTTATTGTACACTTTACAATGTACACTTCGTATAATACTTACAATGTAATCTTTTCTTCGATTAAATGTAATTTTACTTTATTTTGTTACATTCAATTTACAACGACATCAATTAACTTTCGATAATTGTATGCGTTTTCCGTCGATGATATAAAGTATTTGCTTCATTGAACTATCGATTGTTAAGTTTCAAAACCAAGCGAGTATGACAGGGGACAAGGGTATATGCCCTGAGCAGAACTTTGTTGATTACACATTTTCAAGTTAAAATGATCAAACTAATGCCCTCTAGCGTCGAGAAGTACAAACTTTAGTTTCATATACAGAGGTCTTTTTGTAATGTCAAAATTAATAGAAGGTATTTTAATTGTATTTCCTTTTGCTTTGTAAATAAGTTAGCTTTACTAAGGATCTAGAAGTATTTATAAACTATCTGAGACTGGCTGACAATAATTTAAACAGGGTCCTAAATACGTCCATGTTGTACCCACAAAATGGCTCAGGCAGTTCAGTATGCTGCTATAAAGGCGTTTTAACACACAACATCTAACAAAAATGTATAAGTTCTCCAGTGTGTAAACAAAGTCAAACGTGACTGGTATAAATTGTCATCGAGCAGAGGTCACGACGACACGTGAATGAAGTAAATCATTTCATCACTACAGTGCTTCTTGCTCTAAATGCAAATCATTTAAGCTGCTTATACATTTATTTACATGGAGTTATAAATGTTACTTACCACATTCAAAGTCGTTAATGTGGATCTTTCCATAGTGTTAATCTAGTATGAGAAAGTTAATCTCGACATATTTTTACCATAACTATTGTGTCATATTTTTTTCGCCGTTTACTAAACATTTTTGGGTTATTTTACAATCGTTTCAAGTCGCCTTGTGCAAAACATGCTTTAATGATAACCAACACAGTTTTTAATTAAGTATTTGTATACCAATATCATACAAATTCCAATGTCTTATAGTAGTTATGTAAATATCAACTTTAGAACCTCGATGTTTGTGTGCGTCATTCCTCTATTTCAAAGTCAAAAGAGCATTTGTTTATTCAATTAAATGGTTGGGTAGGTATACGGGCTCAGAACGATGTCAGGGTGCCTTTGGTATTTTTCCTTTGATAATGTATTTATTCGCAAGAACCTTTAGACTTTAAAATCCTTTAGCTTCTTTATTATTAGTTCATTTGTCATAACACTTTAGAAGATATCAATAAAAGTAAGCATTTACATCTTTTCGCTTTCCAAAATAAGACTAAAGGTCGATCACATCTTAGTTTGAGGTCGCAAACTTGAATTACAGTCCTGACATAAAATTTGTTAATAATAATTAGCAAGGACTTTACGTCGGACGTTAAAGTAAAATTACAATCTGAATATTTCGAAAGGGTTACACTCAACCCCAGAGTAGTTAACCTTATAAGCCTATAGCGACTATTCAACTTCAAATCAATTTTGGGTTACTTAGATGGATTAGAAACGAGTCATTAATTTAGAATTCTAATGGGATAGTTAAGCTAATTTGGGGCATATTTCGGTATGATAAATAACTTTCCTAAATTCTTTCAATTTTATAATTAAATACTATTTCAAACATTTTAAAGCGTTTAAATACAATTTTACTACTATGAACTTTGTATTAAAACCATAACGGATATTGCTAGAAAACTTGGAGATTGGAGAATTCAGAGTTTAAACTCCGAGCGCCATCTACCAAACGCCCACGTAATTTACATCCTTTTCACTTAGTGTCTAGGGCACCCGCAAGAGGGCATAATCCTTAGTCAAATTAAGTATAGTTAAAAAAAATGTACGTCAATTTATGTAATGCTTTTACTTTTTAAACAGTTTATACGTCTTATTGTAATTTCTAGATAAAGTTACTGAATACAATTTAAAATGTAACTCACCAGAGCGGGCCATTTCACTTCTTCGTTTTCATATTTTTTGGGAGCCCACACTAAAGTTCTTTCCACTAAAAACACTCGAAAAGTTCTTCGCGAATGGACCGCTACCCACTCACGACGTTGCCAGTCAACACCATCATATTCCACTAACACCTGAAAAAATAAAAATTGAGTTAAAAATAATGTTCAATGTTCAAAGTGCAAAACGTTAGCTGTAAACTGAATTTTATTTCACGCCATCTATCGAAAAGAGTAAGAATCATTACTGCAAAAATTCATTGCCCATAACGGTTTATCTTTTACAAGTTGAGAATATAGATAGCAGCACCGACATCATAACGTTCGTTTGTACTAATGTTTTGCCGCAAAACCCCTCCCATAATATTTGCAGAATTCTCGCGCCTAAAGTGATAAAACGAGATGCATGAGTAAAAGAGGGACGAAAATAACAACAAATCAGTTCTTCAAGGAACTAAGGTGTACAATGCGTCGTGTGTTTGGCTTTAAACATAATATTTTCATGTCGAAATATTTGAAAAATATTCGTTTTATTGGATTTAATTGTTACAAGTTAACCTTTGGTTCTGCATTCCGAATTAAGGTTTATTATTAATTTTCTTAAGGCTTAGAGCAAAAGATAAAGCATCAACAAAATTGTGTGGTAATCTTATACTAAGTAGGTATAATTTGTTAACAAACCGAAACAATACGCTACCAAAATGGCGAATCTAGTGTAGTACAATTGAGGCGTTTAAAATCAAACATAGATAAATCCACTTTTGGAAATTTCTCAACTGGGTACGCCATTTTATTTTTCAAACAAAATGCTAACAATGTCCTCAATCCTTTGCCATCAAAAACAGCTAGATCCCTCTTAAAAATCGCTTCAAAAAATGAAGTTAGTAACAAAGACAGCTACATCCCGCTAGCCTAAAAAATATATAATGCTGTTATTTTAGTTTGTGAAATTGTTTTAAAAGTGGATTTAGCTATATTTGATTTTATACGCCTCAATTGTGGTTTACGAAACGAAAGCTCCTCGACTTCGTATCGTGACTAGTTGGTAGGTGAACGGAGTATATAGAAGCAAAAGAACTACAGTAGCCAAAGGATTCAGGAATTTCTTCTCGTTTCTTATTCGCTTATCAATGCTCCCGTCGAAAAGTCGTCAAGGATCCTAGACTTCTATTCTAAACCATAGTTTAGCCCTAAATACAACTCAAAAGTCTCAGTAATGTGGCTTCTAAAAATAATCGTGATGAATGTAATTTCTCCACAAACGTAAGCTTGAATATAAAATCCTCACTGTTTACTATCATTCTAGTATTATTAATTGGTGATTTATGAATTTTAAATGGTATCACCACTGAGGCTTAATGACCTGTACATTATCTCCTTTATGAAGTTGTTGTGTTACAAGATACGAGTGTTCGACAGACAGCTGATATTTATGACTAGTTACAGACATACTTGTTACATGTTTATATAAATATACATTACTATATAATATGTGTATAACGTTCGCGTCATATGACATTGTGTTTGACCGTGATAGTTGTATTATACCTGTATTACTCTTATTGTTTTGTCAATTAAGACTTGTTGACAAAGTTTACGTTCTCTATAAATATAGAAATTATTTTTTGTATATCGTATAAACGTTTAAAGGAAATAAATTAAGATAAATTGAAATATGGTAGAATTATCGGATTTGTGAAGATAGCCATTGATTATGCCTTTCTTTGTATTTCACATATTATTTTACACATTGATAATTAGTCATTAATCAATTGTTAATTTAATTATAAATATTAATAATTTACAACTTAATCATACTTTAATTATCACGTTTAATAATAAAGAATCGTCATGGAATACCTATGTTCAGTTTAAACTGACAATTGCTTTGTATAACATCTTCTATATATTTAAAACTGAGTCGCATTCACATGTTTCACAAAAGTCGTATGTACAACTGAGAAGAAAACTTTCATCTTTTTAGGTCAACGAAGAGTAGGGAACACTTCAGACAACACGTGAAACTCCGCTTAGCGACCTTCTCTTCGCTTTCATCTATATTTAAATTCATACCATTGTTTTGACGAACAATATCTCGTGCTGTACTAGATCTTAGCGAATACAAATATTTTCTTTTTTTTTTATAAGAAAGGGGGGCAAACGAGCAGCGGGAACATCGAACATTGACATCTGCAATACCAGAGGAACCACAGAAGCGTTGCTGGCCGTTGAGGAGGTGATACTTTAGCTTCTTGAAGGACCCTAAGTCGGTCTGGAAATACCGTCGAAGACAGGCCATTCCACAGTGCGACTTTGCGAGGTTATTGAAGGAAATTGAAAATGAAAATTCTATGAAAAATCTATAAAAAATGCAAAGCTAAGAATTCTGACAGAACTCAAATAAAAAACAATAAATAATCTGAACAGTACAATCTCATGTCGAACATCAGTATCGGTTAGTAGGAGTTTTAGTGGCCTAGTTACAGTCGAAGCCCTACAAGCGAGCTGCGACCTTGTCACACTATCTGTGGGCATAATTACATACATCGTAACGCATCGGCACACGCCACGCTCACTGTTTACACGTCTTGTTTGCCTTATAGTGGAAATGTTTATTCCATTGATAACACCGATTGTATGATAATGTGTTTATTGAAAAAGTTAGCAGCATTGTATATGTTATGGGTTGCTAATGACGAAATACTTGTACGTGCACCTATTTTCAGCACTATTGATTATTTTTAAAGAAAAATATAAACACCAAAATTTTAGAGTTGCTTTGGTGATAACAAAGACCACGTGTCAAAGGTAAAGGTTTTTGTTGAGTATTTTGTTCACAATAACGAAAGTTAAAAGGAGTCGTAGTTTTCACAAGATTTTTACTATTTAACATATCCTTGAAAGTAAAGTTCTTGTACTCTTGTAATTAGCATCTGTACCAGTAAATATTATCATTGAATAAACTACGAAATGAACAAGTTTGCCCAAACAGAATGTATAAAATAACAGAGAAAATGAGCTTTTTGTTCTTTCTTTTGTTTTCGTTGAACCTTTAGTAGTTTTTGTTAAAACGAACAACGTATAATTAGCATGCCAGTTTATACAAAGTACAAATAGGCCCGGTTTGAATTCAACAATCTATTTAATATATAAAGTACTTAAATCATTTTATAACAACTCTGCTTTTCACGAATGGGTAATTCCAGTTCGCACGGTTAAAAAATAAAACGTTACTCACATCCTGAACTTAACTTTCGAGGTTATAAGTTGATTTTTCAATGTCTTCAAAAACGGAACTTTTACCTTACAATGTGTAGTTACGTGTAGTTTGGTCGTCCTAATAAAATCCTTTCTTAGTCTATACTTGTGACGTGTTTCCAAAAACGTGTAAACAGAGAGGTATAAATAGTTAAGATCTGTGCTGTATGTTTATTAGTTACATCCAGCACACTTCGGATCGCGGGAATCTCGGCTTTATAAATAGCAGTGGGTACTTAGTCAAGGTTGCGTATCTGGGACGAACGTAAAGATTATAACTGTAACTCGTCATTTATCAGTTTCTATTGTCTACACAACCAAACTGTTTTATAATAACTTTGAAGAAGTCAATAAGACCGTCAACGAAAAAGACAGATTCTTAACATACGTAAATACAATACTTTATAATATAAAAAAAACATAGTACAGAAAGCATTATACTTAACGCGTATCTTTTTTAATAAAAACATATTACGCAAACTGTGATAACTTTTAATTATATAGAGAAAGCGTAAAGTGAAAGCGGGGCATAACGATAGTAACGCCTACAAAGGTCCGAATAGACGAAACTTAATAAGAGCAAATGTTAGAAACGTTTCGTAAGTAAGGGCCACTACGACAGTCTTGCGTAACTGCCATACTTACTCTCGGTTACCGTAATTGTGCTGCTAGATCTGCGACGTTAACCGCAACTAAATGCTAGTTCCAAGTGTTACTCGGCTATAATACATTAAAAATAATGCCTTTTTAGATTGGATTGTCGGAATCAAATTAATCTATTTACCCTACAATTTAATCTACGTAAACTTAAGACGTATACTTAATCTTGAAATGTAAAATCATTGAGCATTCAACATGTACATTTAAGTATCTATGTATCCTCATAAGGTAACTATATCAGACTTGACATTTTAACTACAGTGCCAAGAGTCGTTAGTAATTTACAAGTGGATGCAAAATAGTGCAGATTTACAGTTATATCGTTGGGTGATGTCATTCACGCAATCATTCGATTTCCATAGACCAACGGGTATGTGTTGCGACTTGTGAGTAAAGCTAGGTCTTCGTCAGGTAAGTTTATTACAAGTTGATTAAGAAATTAATTTCATGAATCTAGAGAAAGTAAAGTAAAAGAGATGCTATAGAAAGTAATAAGCAGTAACTATTACAGGGATATTACAAGAAAAGACAAAGAATGTTACAAGGTACATAATATGCCTAACATTTGTAACATTTATTTTGTAATTAGTAGATGGAAATATGTATCTAATATTTGATACACGTCATGTTAAGATGCCAGAAACATACAAATAGATGTAAGAATTAAATAGTGTAGACTTGCATAGTCTTTTTCATGTCCAGTTATAAAATAATAGGTAGCTATATCGAAGTCATTAACGCGATAGCAGTCGTAACATTAAGTATATTTCTTCTTTAAACCGAGGTCAGGCTACAACGAAATTTCGTCGGCATCGTTCGCACAATAAACCCTATTGAGAGGCACGGATCTCGTTCGGGAGGAAAAAAGGGACGGCCGTAAAATGGGCGTCCTGATATATACCTATAAAACATAATTTATACCTACGTAGGTAGCTCAGCCGCATTAGCCGTAGGGTTGTGATGTGAGATCCCGAGGCGGCCTGATTAACGACTGGGACCTGAATGAGCATGTGTGTGTACTTCTAACAAATGCGATGGACTATTTTTATGTATAACTAAAGAGTCGTAATTTTATAAAATAAAAAACAAAATATAAAAGAACAAACGAATAGGTCGAGGAATATTATGTATCAGATTCAAAGACCATCGCAACCATATCGCTGATTAGAAGTGTTATAAATGCTTTCTTTCTAGACAACTGTAGAAGAGCTGAAAACGTCATTTGTTTAGCACAAACCACAAGGCAATACAACATAATAAGAGTTAACTGGATTTAAGCTACAAAATGAATATGTTAATAAGTAAGAACAAAGAAAAGTGATTTGTCTGTGGCATTTACAAATTATAAATAGCGCATCAGTTTTCCCGCCTAAAACGAGTCAGCTATAGCTGTCAAAGACATCGCGCGTCCGCGTCGCTTCGTAGTGAGCTAGGACGGTCGGCGCATTTCCAGCGGGGTTCAGTGGGTCAATGAACGCGGTGCGCGGCGGGCGGACCTGTCGCACGATCGGTTGCACAACATACCCGCCAACCTTGCCTCGCGCCCGCCTTTATGCCATGTCCTCCTATTGTGAAATATTCAATACAAACCCAAGGGGTTGTTTCGCGCTCAATTATAAAAATTAAAATTTTTAAAGTAATTTAAGTTAATAACTGTATTTCGAACCTTTGTGATATGTCATATTGAGAGTACCTATTAAGCTATCCATGCTTAACTCATACCAAGATGACGTGCCCCTATCATTTGCTGGTCATGACACAGTTTAGTTTAAATATGTAAAGATAAAATTGACATCAAGATAATACATAATATTTAGTATAAACACCATTTAAAATGTATTTATAAATAAATTGTAAATGCACATTAACTGGTATAGATTTCTTGGAATAATATTTTTATCATATTTTTATTTTTAATGGACATTGTAGGATGGTACGGCTACAAGACAATCTGGTTTCTTCTTACTGGTTTTTCAAGTTTGAGTCAGTTGATAAAAGGTGATTGTACAAAAGATGACAAAATTATTCCACGAGGCAAACAATTATCATTAAATAATTAGGTACTTTTACGAACTAACACAAGTGTATTGTCCAAAGTGCCAAAACAGAGTTTATCTATAATATTTCGCTTAAACTCAAAACAAGATGAGATAAACAAAAAGCAAAATTGGAGTAAAAATTTAATGAAATTGACAACATTGTGCCGAGACCGTTTCACACCTCAAGCTTCCTGATCAAAATGGGCCAGCATTATGTATTCACGAAGCGGGTAGGTCACGTAGGGCGTCGCTACTGAAAGTAGTAACAAGACACTCGACAAATCCGGATATTAAACCTATCAATCCCGGACGTGCTAGTCCATTGTTCACTTCTCTAGGATAGGACCTGAACGGAAATACACAAGAAACCCTGCTGGTATTCAATAACGAAGACCAATTAAAGCATAGAAGATACTTATGAGAAGTGTTAGGTGTTAATGCGCTGCAAGATTAAAATTTCGAAATAACTTGTTATCATTCTAACGACATTGAACTTGAAATTGTAGAATAAACGAGCAAATTATTCCATGTGAATAACTTTGATAAGATAACAAAATTTGTTTTTACACATTTTGTTTTTTTTTTCAGTTTTTTGCGCTTAGTAGTGTTAAAAGGGTCAACATGGTCAAAGATTCATAAATAAAATATCGTGACTGTGTAACTTTTCTCAAAATTGGACATTTAAATAAACGTTTTAAAAACACTGCACATAACCTAACTTTACCGCCTGAAGCACAGTTTTCCATTAAGTAAAAAAAAATAATTACAGCCTTCTGAATCATTTTGTTCGTTACTTCTGTTTTTCCAATTATAATTACAATAAGTTGCGTTTTGAAGACTTCCTTTGACGACTAACTACACAAAGGACGAAAACAATTTAGCGAAACGACGTTTCTAAAGTAATATGATCTCAACACTCAAAGGAGCCTTACGGAGGCCGGTCTGAGACCCCATTTCTCTCTGATCTGTCACATTTACTTCCATTACTGAAATAGCTATATTTTTTATATTAAAGCGAAAAAAAACTCTAAAATTCGTGATAAAAGCTTCGTTGTTAAAGTAAACGCGTTTATTTGGTTTGCAATTAAAATATATTGTTTGTCCTACCTTTTGTAATTTACATAACAGTAGAAATTTTAATATAAATCATCAGTAAAAGCGAGCACATACAAAACTGAGTCTCCAAAGAGTCAAAGCTGTACAAGGTCGCCTACATTTAGATTACAGTGTGTTTTGGCCGGTACCCAGCTGCCATTGGATATTCCAAATCTCACAATACTGACATGACATCTTTGAATACAATTATAATCCGATTAATAAAACGAGTGTTCTAATACTAAACAAACTTACTTATTAAAGAAATACTAAAAACAAATGCCACTTATCAAATTTTAATTACATCATTAATGCGGAATACCAATGATGTAACAGTTAAGGAAGTTAGTATTAAAGATAACAGAGTAAGTAGCATTGCATTTAAAAATATTGACATTTACACAAGCGGTAATTATTTATTACTAGTTGTTGCTCACGACTTCGTCCGCGCGAAATTAAAAAATATAGCTAATGTTACTCGGTGATAATTTAGCTGTCTAATTATGAAAGAGTATTTGAATCGGCCTAGTAGCTTTGGAATTATTTCAATACATACAAAACTTTTAATAATAATATAATGATTAGTACGTATTCTATTGAAAACCAATACGATATGTTATTATGTATGTAGGCACATACTTAGTTTATCATTGACAATTGTCTGGACACAGTAGTCTCGATAAGGTTAAGGAGGAAGTAATAAACACACAACCACCAAAAAAACTTATATTTTTTGTTTATAAAATACTTTTTTTTTATTATGAAATATACTAAAAAGGTGATAAGCGGACGTGAACGATAATTTTCCGAACATAAATAGCTGACTGAATGTCACGACCGTTCGCTCGGACACAGAAGTCCGGGCAAAAACCGTCGACGCTTTTACGCTCCGATGCATTTCAAATTGTTAAGCATTCAATATCTCATGTATTTCATTTTTAACCAAACTATTCCAAGGAATAAGTTTTTAAAAGATGTAATACTTGACAACCATCTCACCGAACGAATTGACGATATCAAAACTTAAGAAGCACTGGTTGCTCATTAGATGATCTAGGTGCTCTCTGCTCTGCTCTTAGAAGACTGAAGTTGAAAATCCTAACTTATTAACCTTAACATAACAAAATATATAACGAAGTAATAACAGCAACTGTACTATTACACCTCTTCATGTAACAGTATAACTGTTATAAAAGCTACAGCACAGATACAAATATGACAAAATCTGTCAAAAGCACAATTGCAAAGTAACTGTGCCTGTAACTGGAGTTATGAATAATTACCGCCTAGATAGGAAACATACAATAACATGTTACACGTGACACAACTTGACGACAGATGATATCAATCTTATCAGTGGAAATGTTTCTGGTACGATTATTTAATCAAATTGAACCCACATTGTCGTAATAAAAAGGGGAAACAAGACACAATCGTGATTGTTGAAGGTCACAAGTTAATGTCGATAACAACATATAATACAATACTTTACTTTGCTCAAGTATGTATTTTGTCCTCTTATATTTTTGAATTCTTAGGCCGAAATAATAGTTGCTCTTCGATCTGGACCCTCCATTGCTAGTTGCAAGATATTTTTGCCAAAGAATATGGCCGCATTATTTAAAAAATTAGGAGATTAGCAAGGGATATGCTATTCAATTAGAAAAATATCATCATATACGTTGTTTATTCCATTCCGTTAACCTGGTCTGGTTAGGCATCTCGGTCAGCAGCTTGTTGCTTCTTTATTTAGAGACAACATTGGATATAGATCTGTGGTTCATCTGGTATTGTAGGTGTTCCCGCTGCTCGTTTGCTCCCTTTTCTTATATAAAAAAAATAATGAAAGAAAACAAATTAAAACCGCAGTGGACAAGTACAATAGTGATTCGGGCGTCATCTTGATGCGCGTGTTCACAAGGAAAGCGGCCAGATGTATTGCGCGGTGCATTCTTTGCGGTCAACGCACGCGCCCCGGTTCCGTTCTATACAAAGTTGTCTGACTACTCGCTGCCAGATGAAAGTGGACTTAGTCTGATAATTACAATGGTAACAATAATTTCTAAAGCAATATTAACAAGGTCATCAAAATATCGGCGTTTTGCAATCCACGGGTTATCGTGCGATAAGATAAGAAATCAAGTAAATAAATGACGTTACATACTGCAGAAATATCTCAAAAATGCAAAACAATACGTGTGTCACTATTGCTGGAGCGCCACATAGTTTTATCGTTGTTTTCCCATTCAATGTTAGGACATTACTTTGAAGGCAAATAAATTAAATAAACTGGTTTTTAATGCAAGATTTGCTAAAATTGCAAACACACAGTTGACCGGTCGATATTTTGACTGAAACAACATCCACCTATTAAACCTCGGACTTGTTTATAAAACAGTGAGACGGAATCGTCTTTATTTGGGAACTTTGGTCTAAAATGAAGTCATGGATGAAATAAACGGCTATTTTAGTAAGGCGTGGGAGAACATGCAATTGATATCTTATTTCCATAATAAATCGTGCGATCCATATACCATTTAAAGTTCAATAATCACAAATAATATAAGAGTAGCTTCGTCTGGAGACGATGAAAAGCTTTTTAATTGATGTAAATGAAAAAAACTGGTTCTGAATCTAATTTATTTCGCTTATTTAAATAACGTACAAATAAATCATGACGTTTGAAATGAGTGGATATTATTATAAGCTATATGCATCGATGATGATTTTTTTACTAGCCATAAATAATAGTTTTAAAATATAATATGTATAAAGTTCATTAGATTAGCAACCAACTAGCTATTATATTATACAAGATCGACACTGAGGGAACCACTTAGTGATTTGCAAACTCTAAATTCGGTTGTGATTAACTTAACATCCCCTAGGACGGTTTAGGTTGAAAGGAAGATGCGTGTTCAAGGCATTTCACATTCCGAGCGTTTCGTCTTGAATAATTCAAACTACTCGAGACGCTGCATAACACTTGTCTCGGATTTGCTTTCTGTTTCATATTAATAATTTACACCGACCTGTTATAACGGGTACGGTGGATATTTTTTTGTTTTAAATAATTCGCTCTTAGTAGTTTATGGAAGTGAATAAAAAAAACGCTGTACGTAGCCTGTGTGTTTTTCATCTTCCAAACTATGCTCTAAATCTGTGAAGCTTTTAATCTAGTTCCGTTCAGCCGTTCTTCACTGTCAAACATCCATCTATTGAAACTTTCGCATTTACGTTTAATAAGAAGTACGAATACGAACAGAAATGATACCAAAACCGATGTACATTTTTCTCAGTTCGCTACCTTGATTATTGCACGGTAATTGAACAAATAAGTCGAACGCCAACATTTTATGTAACCTCCTGCGTTCCACGCATAGCTATTCAGTTTGATTGTTTTTCTTACAAACGTACACCGTTTTATTGGGTAACTAGTTAACAAAGGCGTTGTCGATACACAACGGCGGACAGTATAAAACAATAAGCAATTAATGTTGACATTCTTATGATGTTTTCTATAGCACGTTTGTCCATCATAATTATTGGTTGACAAGCTATTGCATACTGCACTATATCTATGTCTGAAAAACATCCATGCCTTTGTCTTATAACTTGTGTTTTAATATTGTATTAATTATCCAAATAAAATAAGTTAAGAACATTACCAGTACGAATGTAGGAATTCGTGCTTTATTTTTATTCTGAATATTTTTTGTCAATATACGAGGAAATACAACCTATTAGAAACCGGTTATTTGCATAACGTAGAAAATTTATTTTTAGTATTTAGTCACGGGCCAGTATGAATAGTTGATAGAAACTTTTTATTTTATTTAGTTACAGAGAAATGTAAATTTCGCTTTGAATTAATCCTTTGCGAGTATCAATACACTTTCTGTTTCGTCTGCGAATTTGCTTTCACTTTCGATCGATGCATTTCAATTTTTCTACAGTTATATGTTACAAGAATAAATCTATATAACAGTACCTTTTACTGTAATGTTCCACTGTAATAATATTTATCCGAAAACGTAATATCACGTAAAAACAACTTAAGGTTAGGCACTAAAGCAATTTAATTTTACCTTTTAAAGAAACAAAAATTTAAAATAAAAATAAATTTTAATACCTGACCCAAAACTGGTATGAAACGAGCGTAATTTTTCGGTTATCAGAAAACAACATTCTTACAACAAACTAGATGGCCCTCGGATTCAAAGCCGCGCACACGATCGTACATTGACTTGTGAGTATCGTGGAAAAAAACACCGCCAACTGAGATGTAACATTTCTAAATGTTTTGAATACTGAATAGTACGACTTAAAATATACTATTATAGTTTACAAACATATCACTTATATAAAAGTAACTATGACGAATATCTAGTAAGGTAAGGATACAGATGTCCGAGAGGGGATTTCTCAAAAATACTTCATACTACGTATATGAATACATAGAAGTTTTATCTGAGATATCCGCTTCAGTTTTTTTAGTTTAGTCGGAGAACCACACCGTGACTTCGCAGACTAAGATTTAAGATATGAATTTGCCAATTGCGTAGGTATATCGTTGAATCGGTCACGGCTTTTTAGAACTTTATGGTTACTGTTTTTAATACACCAAAATAAATTTAATATCTGTTTATTTTTCTTCATTGTTTTATATTTTTTTACAATAGCGAGCCGGTGAATCGTGTCTCCATTATTATTCTTGTTAATATATTCCGTGTTGATTTACAATGGGCGCAGGAGGTCGCTGTTGATGTCAATATCATGCGACGATGTCGTTTCAGGAATTTATTTTCATGACGAATCGATTGAAATGCTTCAGTTGCAAGCGGCTAGCGTTCCGCCACGCAATACTTGCATTGATTAGAAAGAAAAACAAAACGATTTCTTTATTTGAACACCAGCAAAAAATAATCGCATTGTTGTTAGTTATGAAAACAAACACTATAAGGTAATGTTTATTACATTTAAATAGGGACTGGAACTATTCATTACGTATTTAATATACAACAAAAACTACCAAAAATCCATTTAGTGGTTAAAAAGCTAACGATTGAATTAAAAACGAAGGTAAAATAAAATTCAACACGAAATCTATTTTCGAATGCAACGCAAAGACAAATCAGAAATAAACCAGGTCAAAACTTGGCCTCAATCAGTGTCAGTGCTTTTAAACCTCACTCGTAGTTTTAATACCGTAACTCTTTTTTCTCTATTCGTTAAGAGAAAATAATTTAGGTGCACACGTAATTAAAACGTTAATACCTATTGAGAGCTATGAATAGAATTCGAAGCAGTCTCATAATGGCAAGCATCAACGCCGAGTGTTACCAATCTCTCCCCTAGGGCACGTCCCAAATACACAGCCCTCCCGCATTTCGACCTACATTCTGAAAGCCGCTCATTTTCCGCGGCAGGTTTAAATTGGGGCCTGCATGTAAACTTTGCTCGGGCAGAACGTTCGCTTTTAATCCTCGCCCAAACCTCTGTCCCTTTCGCTCCTGTTACGTATTATCGTGTCCTAAATTACGGTAAACATCTTTAGCATTTTGTAGAATTACCACAACTTTATGATATATATGTCTTCTTGCACAGATGTCGTTATAGAATGCATCGAATGCAGTATAAAATACCAGCCTCATATGTTCAACCTCACCTCATAGGTAGATAATTACTGAACTTCTTGTTTGGAGTGCACTTGTAATGGGCTGCGGGGGCGAATGTACAATTAGTCCCCTGACTGCCAACAGGGTGCTCCACGCGTGCGCTCTCATGCCAATAGAGAAAGTCTGCTCTTTACAAAAATACATAATACATCAGGAAAGCTATTTCATATTGTGAGCTATGTGACATTTTTAAAAGTTGAAACTCTTATTTTAAATCTACAATTTGATCATCAATATTTACTAGAGGTAAATAGTGTTGTCGAAACGATATTTTAACTCAAACTGTCACTAATGACAGGAGACAAGTACAATATTTAAATTATTTACATTTGCAAAAAATTTAAATGATTTCCGATTGCCATTTGCAAAGAAAACTAAGTTGAGTAAAATACTAATTTTGTATAGTGTTAATTTGCCAAAAATAAGTCTGAACAATTAGTCTGAGGCTATGTAATATATTCCAAGGCATTATTATTGCGTGAGAATATTAAAAACGTAATATCGAAAGCGTAATTTGAACATGGTCTGGCTGATAGGTCAACGACCGCAATCACGTCTGCCCGTGCCGAATGTCTGTGTCGCAATGACAGGCGCAAGGCCAGCCAGCCACCGTTGTGCTGGAGACAAGAACAACCAAGCTTGTAATAATGCCAATATACCTTATCTATTCGAAGTTGTATATAGTTTTGTATCTTGTATTGTACCGACAAAGTACGAATTTAACCTTCATGGTTATAATTTAAAGGTTACTTTTTTTTTATTATCTTACGTATTTCGGATATGTATGTGCCTTAAATTCAAATTGTTTTTTTAGATAAAAAAAATTTCTCGAATGACCTCACATGATTATGACATAATTCCTCCTTAGTTTAATCTCATAGAAGGTTGAAGATAGTAATTACGTTAGTCATAATGAGATCTATTTTTACCGTGGTAATTATTTCAGAAAAAAAACGATTTAACATTATATTTATATAGGAAGAGATGGATTGCGTTACAGATGACGGGATCAAGAAGGGAGTGACGACTGAGATGACGGTAACGGAAGATGATTGACGTGGAGGACAAGAACCTGGAGCGCCGACACTACAAGAGTATGATAAGGACGGGAAGATAATGATGACTATATTTATATAGCTAATAGGAACAAAACTTGTTTACGCCTAGTGTCTAATAACTCAATCGAGTGACATAATTGCGCCTAGATTCTTTCTTTGTAAAAAGCGACAAAGCGTTTAAATAATAAAGGTTACACCAAAATAAGAAATATCTACTACGTACTTGTATCTGTATTTGTTACCACTTAAAAGTAAAAATCTCAAGAAAAAATAATTGTTCTTTAATGACTAGCGTGTACAGCGTCATCGCGTCTCCTTGAAGTCGATACGAGTGAGGTCGAGTGAATAAAGGGCGGGAAAATAATTGAGAACGTCGTTATCGAAACAAATTTAAAGAATTTACCAGTCTCGCCGACTTGAGTACACTTAATTTTTTACCTGCAGTCGTATACAGATCCCTCCATCCGACCTTCAATATCCTTCCTTCGACGCTCGAAGTATCAATACCATTTTGTTTCAAACTTTTTGAGTATATTTAAAAGTAAATTAATCAGTTTCATGTTCGTTTTTAGTGCAAAACAGTTCCTATTTTTTTAATTAAGTGTAATCAACTAACAGTAAACTTTTAATGTCATTTAAGTAACCACAAGTTAATCTGTAAAACGACACTATGAAATGCATCGAATCGAGCAACTTATATCTGGGTAGCCAAGAATGTAGTACATAGTACATTTCCGTGCTATTCTTGGTCATTTCAAGATCTAAGAATTGTCATTCTTCCGGGTACTTACGCGTCAAGTCCGTTCTTCACATAATGTAAGCGTTGAAATGTTAGAAACAATATAACACCAACTAACGTTCGACTTACGATTATACATACTTGAATGTTATTCGATTGTGTCTTAGTTCTCAGTAAAACAAGTTGAATGACCAACGATTTTGGAGCAAGCACAAGTAACAAACACAAAGACATAAGAAAAAGCGCAATCTCTCTGCGACCGGTTTGTTTGTGGAGCCGTCGTGTCGTCATAAGCGTCCGTTACCCATGTTGCACAACTGACACTCGCACTGTCGTACTAAACAGTATTTAACCAATACCGAATTAGCCACGTCTTTAAAACAAAATATACCACAACATCAATGATAGTTAATTATATTCAATAAGTAAAGTTGTAATATAAATGTTATAAAATAAATATGCCCATGGCACACATAAAGGAACTACAGCACTATTCAAAACAAGCGTTCATTGAATTATGTTGAATGCAGATGAAATAAATCACACTTTCCAACAAAAACACACATAAATCACTTGCTAGAATGTACAATCGTGATCTATTAACATTTTTAACGAATACATGAACACTATCAACATCGCAATCGCAACATTATATTTGTTATTACATAACATTGTAAAACGTACATAACAGTAAACTTATTTCAAGTACTCTCCATTAGAAAATAAATAATTTGTTGAATCGTTGTTTTTTCACTAAGCAACAACATTAGTTATGTCAATTAAAAAGTAAAAGAATGCCGCAGCATACATTTTAATATAATTAACGTAATAATAGCAAGTCTTATGTAAAACTCCTAAAGCAACTGCAGAGCGAGAGGGAGAACTAGTTAAAATCAGAATAGCACAGATAAATATTCATTTCGATACGTGTTTTTTGGACGCCCTGTGTTCTATCAATATTTCTTTAGAGAATGGAAACAAAGTACTAGTATATTATTGCAAAGAGTCGTGTACAAACAGTACATCAACAGCATAGACGCTCGTGATCGCTATTTATAGTTTTGATAACGTCGAGTAGGGCTGTTATCACCAACAATAAGACATAAACTACACACTGCCATATGTAATATAGTTTTATCTCATTTTACATTTAGTGCCACCTAATGGTTATTCTAATTTGAACAATGAATTTTATATTGCATCTCATTTCAATATATCTACTATTGTCCTTTTATTTAAAACATCGTTAAGAACATGCGTTAGGTATCTTCTATTATAATTCAGAAATTATCTAATATCATTCTGCCATCCTATTGATACTATTAGGGCAAATATCGGACTTTAATACGGCTAGAGCTGGAGTGCAAATATTGAAATTTGAACCCAAGGTTGAAGGTTGATACATTTTAATTTGTTTAATAAACAAATAGAGACGTAGGTAGGTAACTGTATACACAAATCGACATTACAACAAAGTTATGACTTTATAATGAGTTTAATCCTCGTTATCTTAAACATACACGATTCCAGATTTTACATCTCAGATCCAAATCTAATCACGTACAAGAAAAACATCTGTTCATGTTTATATTTCCATTGAGTCCAGTCAATCATTATGCAGATTGAATAAAATTATATGCAATTGCAAACAACCTTGTCGGCGTGCGTCGTTAGGAAAGGATTACAAAGGTAATTCCCTCAATCAATAACAAAGTTCTACACTTGAATAGAGTCAAGGTATTATAAACTCGGCTGGAGTATATTGAGCTCACCTATCCCAGTTTTTTATAAATAAAATAATAGGCGACGATACTTATGTTTTTGTACAAATATTTCGACAGGGGAATCCCAATTAATAAACACATTAGCAGTCTGGCGGGAATACATCGATAGGTCTGGTAGGTTCACGTAGGTTATTGAGTAAATTTAATTAACGCGGCCCTTCATTAGCACTGGCGGTGGGTAATGGCGTATCAGCCACACATGTTACGTGCCAGCATTTGCCTCGACTGACCAAACGGCCAATCAAAATTTCAATGTCGTACATTGTACGTATTGTTATTAATTTTACCTATTTATTCGACGCTAATAAAAGTAATTCTTTGAAAGAAAGTGGACTAAAATTTATTGTTTCTTTTTCTTATTGACTTCATTCAAGTTTGTCTTTCAATAATTAGCAATGTTTAAAAGTAACGGTGCACTAAATTGTAGCCATTACATTTCCTTCTTTTTGTCCAAAGGATATTTCTGAGTAGTTCATGTTTATTGCAAATATTTTTTTAAATGCTTTACTGCAAACACAATGGAAACAATAAGCTGTGTATTGTATATTAATAACATCGCGTATTCAATAGGCGATCGCGTAATTACGGCAATTTAAAAAAGCAGACGATGTTGCAACCAGTCTGAGTGAGCACCGCTCACCGAGGAAGGCCGTCAGTCAAGGCGGGTCATGGTGCTATTTATCAAATTATTACAGTTTTGCATTCAAACATAACATTCAATTTGATATTATAATTACAAAACGAATAGTGCAATCGTTTCTATTCACATTTTTTACACGTTAAAAAAATAAATTAACAAGAAAAGAGAATGTCTTATTAGACTACTGTAATACATACAAAAGGACCTCCGTAGGCTAACATTGTTTAGGGCGCCTAAACAATACGTGTCTTTGCTATAAACGTTCATTATTGTACTGTATTTCGTCAATATAACATGTAATGATGTAGCGTAGTACAGCGGTGGTATACTAGTTATAAATAACAGTTAATTTCTGCCACGCTCCGTTAGGTGGCGTCGCGTGCTGCCCGGCCTTCCTGCATCGCTTCCACTGCTGACACTACGTTCATTGCGTCCGTGAAGGTACACTTTATTACCGAAGGTAGACGTTTCATTACAACTGCGCTATTGTTTTTCTTGGTTAAATATTTGCTATTTTATTTTAGTCAGGCCTTAATTTAAGAGACAATACTTGATGTTAGTGGTACGTAACCCTAGCGGCTTCAGATGCGTTGGAATCTGAACAAAAAAATCTCACATCCATGCAGAATTTAGGACGTCTGCTATATTAAGGTATGCAATGCTATTTCCAATCTTCCGCAAGCTTCTGTTACATGTGTGCTAGTGCTCAGCTCACTCTGACGTATCCTTTCGTTGCTGGGCTACAAATAGCAAAGGATTCTGAGCACTCTCAACTAAAAGATGGCGTGAGCAGACGAGACGATATATGTAACAAAAACATACTAAGTCATTACAGATTATTAGACATATCTAAACACCTATACACCGACGATTTAATATAAATTGAAATAAATATATTATTAAAATGAAATAAATACAATATGTACAATACATACCTAAAATATAATTTAATTTATGTTCTCCTTTTATCTCAAAGAATTTTTACCAAACCGTTTACAAAATATCAAGTTTTAGCAAGATAATAATATGACAAAACATGTTTATTCAATTAGTGGAGTTGTAGGTGATATACATACACGAATCCCTCATTTAACATAAAGTTTACGTTCAGAGTTTGGGGTTTATTTATTTTATACTAAATTAAAATTCGGAAAATAAGTATATTTTACTCCTTTATCCAAGAACATTAAAGTTCAAAATCTTATACTTATTTCAAAATTTAGAAAATTAAAAAATCCCACCTGGGTTAAAGAATATTGACGCAAAATTCTTGACTTCTTGAAAAATATTGACGCAGAGTCCTTAAAGAATATTGACGCAAAATTCGATAAAAAACAACCGTTGTTAAAACTGAAAAAAACAATCGGACACTGACCTTTTCTGTATATTCTAACATATATTAGTGTGAAATGAAAAGAATTCAAATACTCGTAGTTCACAACAACTTGTTTTATACTAACTATAGTAGTTGTAGCCTCTATAGCTACATAAATAGTTTTATTATTATAACACACGTGCATTAAATAGCAATTGCAGTTGTGTTCTACTGTTACAAAGAAACTCCGTGTAAGACAATCGCAGTCTTTGTTAACCTATGCTGCCGGCTATAACAACTGGTCTAGCTCAAAACTAAAGACCTTTTGTGTGTTATTTCTTGGCCGGTGAAACGTGACTGAATAATTAAATGTTTTGTTATAGATTTGTTTATAAGAGAATTGTTAGTAATAATAATAATAAATGTTTTAACGTCTTAATCGTTAAAACACAATGTTGTACTCAATAATAAACGAACTCAAGAAAAGGACACATTCCCACCGTGACTACTGAAAGTAAAAATCAGTCAAGTTTATAAAACATGTTCACCAAAGGCCACTCGGTCAGAGATATGAAAACACAGCTTTATAACAAGAATAAATCAAAATATTTATTTAACAAACAAGATGACATTGAAGCGCAAGGGAGTCACGAGAACGTGTTCTGAGCATTATTTTGGTCGATGGCACAGAGGCCGTGAAGGTTGCGAAGGGCCTGCGCGAGGCCGCATCGCCACCGCCAGCCTCAACAAACAATAGCGACATCGTCATTACACTTACTGACTCATTCTCAATCGATAGCACCGGTTAAACTAACAAAAGAAAGCAAACTAACAACTACTGATTCACCACACTTTACTGTTCCATAGCATACATTTAAAAACAGTTTATATTTGTAAGGTTATTGGGTAGTCAGCGAGTACTGGATAAACATGTTATAAAGAAAGGAAATAAAAGGCAAGGATAACTAAACCTCAACGTAACTAATTTAAGTAGGTATTTAACATACTAAAATAATATAAGGAATAACATATATTGATAAAAATAAGAAGGGAAGAAAATTGTAAATGCCAGATGTCATTGAATAATGGTACTTGTCAAAAAACCCCGTTGAAACATGTCGCTGGAATCCCAAGATGACCCATAAAAGATTAATTTCAGGAGACATTTGTACCTTAATATGTACTGGCATAGCTGGTATTTCACAAAATTTTTTGACGGTTTATCTTCTTTAAATATCACAATACATATAAGGATCACAATAACATTATTTACTCTGGTGTTTAACTTGTTTGTTTTTCTAAAAGATTCACAAAGGTAAATACAACGACAGAAGAACTTGATTTGCAACTGGTTTCAATTCTCCTGACTTGTTGAAGTAAATGGAAAGATTTATCGATATATTGTTAAAGATACAATGAGCAATTAACATCCAAATAAAACCGATACCGTAGTATCGACTACAATTGCAATTACAAAAGTATTTAACAAAGGATGTAGCCTGTAGCCGGAGGACTAAGTATTTATTTCAATACAAGCAGATTTATGGGCGTGGAATTATACAACATTTTGTCCAGATCCGTTCGATTCAAGAGTTATTATCTCCTCACGAGAACCCAACCATCCGTACATTTATCATCATTTCTTTTAAAATATTAGTAAGATACATAGGACAGCGAAACAAATAGTACGGTTGGCACCAAAAAATTTGTAGAGTGGCTTTCGCCTACCGCGGCACGGTTCGCTCGGTTGATAAGTGGCCTAAGGGCTCCCCCCGCACCGCGCCCTCGCCCCTGCGACCTACTTCCAGCATCGCCCTCGCGATCTTTGTGCACGACGCTCTTGCACAACACAGATATCAGCTGGATGATTTTGTGCTGATTAAAGTATATATTCTATTTGGACACAATTCGGCAAGCTTCAATCGATTTCTTAACACTTCAAACGAGTACGTATCTATCCACTAAAAAGTTTATTATGGAATAATTACATTTAATTCAATCTCATTAGGCATTGTGGCGATCGATGGGGAAGGCTTACATTTAGCAGTGAACGTCGATTGGCTGAAAATGATGATGACCTCAATCTCTCGGTTACAAAGTTATGCTGCAACTAATTATTTGGAGGTTATGCGAATGTAATATGTATTATAAAAAAGCTACATATCTACTTTTCTTAGTATAGAGACTGAAATACTAATATTGATTTCACTCCTTATTCGATTAATTATGATTAATTGTTCAAAGAAAATGATATACGGCATTTAAATAATATAGGAAATTTATTTACAAGGTCTAGAAATAAAACAATAAAACAAATGAACAAAAAACTACTTACTTGTTTCCAAACTGGATAAAGTATAGATAAGAATCTGTACAAGTTAATAAAATAACGGTTTTCATGAGTTATAATAATAATGTGGAATGTAGAAAGTAATTAGATATACACGTTTAGGCTTAATTAACTATTGCTAATAGTTTAAACAACTGTTTATATTTATATGAAAGTGTATTCAATAATAATAAAGTGAGAACAGTTCGTACTTTTTGTAATCTGTCACACATTACGTTTATCAACTAACGTATGTGGAAAGAAGCATTTAAACACTGAACACGTGACCGATACAAAGACACGTGTACAGTTTATGAGAGAAACGACGATAGTGGACTGGTCACAATTAATTACCAATTGTTTTTCTATTGATATTTATTATTTAAAATTCTCTACAAGCTCTTCAACAACTTGTCAGAAAAATCCCTTGCCTATTTCTTAAAACACGAATATTTAGCAATTTAAATTAAAAACAAAATCAATATTAAATGCATGACACAGCATGTATCTAACAATTAAATACGTCAAAGTTAACTGTACTAAGTTGTTTTAAAATTAACTTCAACATTAAAATAATAAAGCGGATGCGATTTGAAACAATTAAGGTCAAAGTATCAAAGCGACCTATTCTGTAGTTTTAAACCATGTTACTATCACACTTGATACCAATACAATTATTGTTAGTTATGTAATATTTGTATACGAAAATATATTTCTACATATCGTCAATTAACGTGATACATGATATGCCGGCGGGCGCCAGATGTAATGCGCTAGATAACCAGTTATAGTTCCCAGAGAAGCTGCTCCAATTCGGCAACGAGTAGGTAATCTAAACAAATATACGTGCATACTTGTATTCTGCGTAACTAGCTGGTGTTGCGTATAAATACATACAATGGGGAACACGTTGCCAACATAAAGGTGACTAAACTTCGCTTTGGATAAACGTGTGTCCACTGGCAGCTGATGCTTACTAATTAAAATGTGACTGAAGAGATGATAAGTATGTATGGTCAGTAACAGTGTAAAATTTTCCTACGTCCTTCCTAAGGCCAGGTTGCTATCGACATTTGCATCGTGTAAAAAAATTAGGTTACCGCATCTGACGGAGCAGGTGTGACTAAATTAAAATCGGTGACCTGAACTACTGGAATTAGCAAGGAAAACCAAATAGTGTACATTTCCGAATAACAATCATTTTCATAAGACACTTTAAGAAGTAATGATGAATTCGAAAAGATACAACTGGAGTTGTAACTTAGAGTTTGGCATTGTAATCATAGAAAATATCCTACAATATTGGTTAGCCTGGTCGGCCTATCTGGGCGTTCTGGTCTCTCTCAGACTTGGTGGGAGAGCGGTGCAGTGTTACGAAGATATGTCGTCTATTTATAAATGAGCACTGCAGGCGGCCGGACTCCGCGCCCTGAGAGATAACTCATGACGCTTCCAATACAATACAATTTGCGATTGCTTACAAAAAAACAATTGGTTTTAAAAACGAAATTGTACGTTTTTTAAAAATAGTAAATCTGACTCCAACACATACGTAAATAAAAATTGATTATAGCTGCAATGTTTCGCAGCAACGTTTCAGCAGTGGAAACCTGGGGTAATAAATGTGAAACCTAAAAACGCTTAGTGTATTTGCTGTCAATGTCCTACAAAAGCCTGCATTCTTTATCGATGAAAGGATGAGTCGAAGATTATTTTTAATCAAATTGACAACGATAAAATATAAAATATAAGAAGCCAAATAACTTCTCAAGCACTGATATTGAAAAATAATAAGTCTTTGTTAATAATAATCATACAGCACCAACAGCACATTACGTATTTTAAATAGAATCGAACAAGAACGAGATTCTTGGCGCGAACGCAATGGACGTTTATGATTTGTTTTTATTTCTTTTTTTCTGTGGAGCGAAGCCCGAGTCGGGAGAGTTCCGAGGCGCGGTACAGCCGGAGCGCGCGGCCGGTGCATCGAACGCCGCGGTGAGAGCGGGGTCGACGAACTTAGCGCCATGTGCATTCGGTTTTGAACCGTTTCATATATGTACACACATACGTATACATAACCCGATGGATGGCTATCCGATGTAAACAAATCGACTGGTTAGTCATTGCGCCAACGTAATTGCGGAAGTATACTACGTGACAAACGCTAACATTAATATAATGGACGGGAAGGCGGCGTTGCTTTATTACTCTCACTAATGAATACTAGTAGACAAGTACACCATTGGTATCCATTTCGTTGTTGAAGCAGCGAAAGTTTAATCACCGAACAAAGACAAATTCCTCCTAATCATTCGATAAACACGGAAGGCGTGTTAAAGTTACCTTTCACTTTCAACGCATGTCCTGATAAAAACTAAGGAAACAAAAATATATACGAATAACAGTGCAGTCCCGACGATCACATAACCATTAACCACCATGAGACATGTCCACAGCTTCGTTTACCATTTTATTCAGTGACAAAGGTGCAGACAAAGACTTACTGCAGTGTATCAAGATACTATACCATAATGAAACATTAATGTTCTACGTGGCATTAAGTTTCGCGGTAAAATCAGCCTTATAGATCCTGAAAAACATGTCAGAACTAAGGAAATATTCGATTAGAAATCAAGGGCTCGTCTACACAATTTACTCGTGACAGATATGTTTATTTTCATAACCTTTGTAAAAGCTTATGTGGTATAGAATCTACTAAACATTCATGCGTGAATGATGTTTATAGGGGACAAACATCAATATTTGTATATGCAATAAAAATATTGGTTAAGTTAAAACAAAACTTTACTAACAATAAATTACAAGGGAGTTTGATCCAACGATCTTTAGGCGATTTATTGGCACCTATAACAAATTACCTTGACTTGAGAAATTAAGAAGTGCAAATATATTTCAAACGAACAGGATTTTGAGTGGTCCAGACCTATGGTGAAGAACGGTGGTATAAGAAAAGTTTCGAGGTAGCTAATCAGTGTAAATCGAAGACTCAGATCCACCAAAGCTACCTTGAGATAATGGCAACATCTATCAAGATTAAAACAATGATATAAGAAGATGGGCGTTGGTTGTCTTGTGCCAAATTGAACATAGGTAACCGTACTTTGACAAATAATGTGTACCGTAACATTGTGTTTTGCATTCGTCATATATTATGTAAAATGTTAAATCTAGCGTCGTTATTTACCTGTAACTTTAGCTTATGTATATTTTTTATAGATTACATTAGAGACAATGTCCGTTGCCTCCTTATAAAAAATATATCTTGAAAAACTTGAGACATCTTGATTTTTTGACTTGGAGCATTAGACACTTCTTTGTTATTTAATGATTACAGCTTCGTGCTATTGCTATTTGGAGGTAATCCGAAACAATAACATAACGATACTTTGGCAAACCATAATGACATTGAAGACCTATATTAAACTGAAAATCAGGGTAGCAGAATGGAAAGCAGCCAATGATGACGTTACGGCCGAAGTAAATATACAAACTGCTTTTAAAAACGCGCGCATTATGAAAACTATAAACATTTGACAGTTTGCGTAAAAGTAATTTATTATCCAATTATGAATTAAACACTTACTTATATTAATATAGCATACTATATAAATATCATGCTTTACCTGGAGCTCCTTATTCTTGTTATCTTTGAGTGAAGCTGCTCTGATAACACCAGCTTTCCATCCCCATTCAGAAACTTTATTCACATTAAATTTTGCCACACCACTCACAGACAGAAATCGTTTGCCAACTAAATCTTCGCGGTATCTAAATGCCATAACGAACTACACAATCACATTATTCACTATAAAACTACACAATCGTCAAGAAACACAACGCATAAACCCATAACACGTTCCACTCTTCGTAGAGCGAAGGGAAACTACGTAAACGTAAAACAAAAACTGCTTCAAGCCAATGAACACATAATGCGGCTATTTATGAAGTAAACGTGGCAAACTTTATCCGTAGGCATATAGGCGACCCTCCAAAATCGGTAGTATAATAGCGATAAATTTAGTACACCTACATAATAGAAAGACCACCTTAACTTCAACAATCTCTACTACCATTGAGCGTATTTCATTTATTCGGATAATAATTTCAAAATTTGTTCCGTGTTGTTTTTCTATTAGACGCTAGATGGTGCGCAATTAAAATTGATATTTAATAATTGTACTTTTAGTTACCAGATGTCGCTTTTATAAAGAATAATAATAACATTTTACTTTAATCTCAACTTCTCAATCATAATTTATTTATTAAATCAAAGAAACGGTTATTTTTTTAAAATAAAAACTTCATTTTGTAAATAATACTGTACTTAGATTATTAATCATGCTGTTGAATTTTCAGTCGCGATACTTTTAACCGAAAATATATAATTATTTACTTATTTTTATATCTTATTGAGATATTCGTAATCAAAAGAAGGTAGTTAAAAAAACGTAACCTATCTAGTTAATGATTAAATTTAGGTTTTTGAACGCGCGAGTTTTATTGATCACAAAGATCACGTGATCAAAACATCAGTTCGATTCAATATGGCGGAGTAGTCTTATTTCTGAGCGGCTGTGTTTTGTCATGTTTACTTTTGTGGTTATTTTTGAGCTGATTTTTCTTATGTGAACATTAATAATATGATATCATCGATAATTTCCCGATTGGTCATGTAAGTAAAACTTTTATATTAAGTATAAGTTACTTTACATTATTGTGTAATTATGACGTTTAACTTTAATTTAATATTTTGTGAAGAATTTTCTTTGTCATGTGTTTTGTATCTTTCAACTACTTTGTCGTCTTCATTTTATATTTTGCAAATACAAAACTTGCTTAACACAGCATTACTTTGAACATTTTTATTAAGATAAAACTTTTACGATGTCATTTTGTTCATGATTCAACGTATCTATGTTAATATCATAAAATAAAATTACCATCATTTATAGATTTATAACAAATTAACAAAAATATTAATTCGATAATTGTGTTTGTAATTTATATTTTTTATTTTCAACCATGGAGAGATATTGTGTCATTCAAATGTCAATGTATTGTATAAATTCGGAATTCATGCATTTTTTTTCCGAAATTGGCACTTGTGGTTCTTAAAATTTATGAAAATAATTCATTAATAATGGAATTAATGTGGAGGGGTACGCCGGTAGAGGTAGGCCGAGGATTAGTTGAATGGATTGCATGAAAGGTGACATGATCAAGAAGATCAAGTGACAATTGGGATGACAGAAGATAGATTAACCCTTAATAACTTAGAGTTTCAATTTTGATGCCAATCTTTTAAACCAAATGTTCACATTACTATCAGATTTTTTATAGGTTGGCTGTATGTATTTTACTATTGTATTATGTTCTTTAATTTTATAATATTAAAAAAACACTTTCGTAAATCAGGCTATTCAGGGTTAATGTGCTGGAGAGAAATCTGGTGCATTGACCCGATCGGAGTAGGATAAGGATGGGGACAATGATGAAGGAAACAAAGAAAGATCTTACCATTGTGTGTGTAGTTTATTCTAGTTTTGAATAAAATTCGAACAATGTTTATTTTTCATATAAATAAACATACAAACTAGGTCACCAGACATTAGCAATAAGCTGTTAAGTTGCAGATGCAATGCCTAGTTTTAACAGACACACTATGCATCCTTATCGCAAAGTTGCACTTTGCTTCTCAGAATAACCATTAGGAAATTCTCCACAAATCTATAAAAGAAATAAGGAGGCTTTGCTTATTTCTATTAAGAGCAGGACCAATCTTAATTTTAGTAGTCAAATTTTCTGAATTTTTCATCAAAGATTACTTTGTCCTAACTTCTATAAAAATAATATTCTTATCCCATCCAAGCTCTTCAGCCTATAAAAAATAATTTCCACTAATTTATGATCATCTAAGCATCATAGATTAAAATGAAATGAAAACAAAAGACAAGGATAATATTATAGTGCAACAATATAAAGAATAACATCAGCCTATACATAATTGCAATTAAAACAACATGTGTTCGTAACTTACATTTTATTAGGGAAAACAAGGTGTGTTGTTACATAATTTACCTATCTTGTCCTTTAATAACTTTTTCATACATTGCCCTTAAAGTCATTTTGTTTTGTAGTGCATGTGCATATTTTTTATGTGTGAATTTATAATCATAATCAAATATCGTAAAAATCGATGATGTAAGCTGGATGTTAAAATTTATGATTTCAGTAATTTTTAAAAATTGGTAATTGCATTCTTATCAATCCTTAATAATGAAGGCAAACATTTAAAATCCATCTGATGCCTTGAAATTGGTTAAATTTGGGTTACAAGACTCTATCAACATAGTATGCGTATAAATAGATGACAGATTTATTGGAAAAGTAATAAAAACGTGGTACAAAAGCGGAAAATAGATCAAATACAGCTAAAAAAACTTTTTTTTTTCAAATTTACAATATGTGAAATATGCTGACTATGTGAAATGTTTGCGCTTGTATGTTAGTGTTTCTTCGACACGTGTCTTATTAAACTAGACGCGTTTCGGCGTCACCACTGGCGTACTGCCAGTTTTAGATGTTTTTAGAATCAGCTGTGGCTGAAATTTGGCATGTTCACGGTTTTTTAAATCATTTATTCGTGTTCTCACCTTCAAACATTGCGTACCTCCAGAATAACTTATTTGTACGAGATATAGTGTAATAACAGAGAAAAGAAAGCAGAAGTTTTAGCCGATATACAAATTATCAAGCGCAGACATGTACGCATCATTTCAGAGCTGTCTAAATTAATCTGTGTGAACTTCTCGAACAAAGAAGTAACTCAAGCCTGGTGTCCGTCCTGAATTCATCATTAAAGTATCCCGGTGCACTGCCGGGTGCTATTTTCGGTGAGGCCTACCGTTGGCCGTTCGCCTTTTCGTTGCAGTTAAAGTTTTAGTTCGTGATCGCGGCCCGTGTTAACGGCTGCCGTTCTATGAATCGTGCGAAGTGCGTTGACATTTAACTGTATTGTGATTCATTGTTGTCGATGGATGTTCGTTCGCTGGAGTTATTAGTGTCTGTACCGAGTGTGCTCAATCAGCCCGCGTCGTCTGGAGGTCGTACACCTTGACTCCGGCATATTATGCACATATTGAGAGCGGTCGTCTTGCCTTTTTAGGTCCAGCCTCGGCTCACTAACGCGCACCTTTACCCAGTTTCGCGAGTGACGTAGCTTGCTACCGTTTATAAATGTCTTCGCCGACTAAAGTCGATATAAGAATAACAATATATTACGAGGATCATGTAATTGTTATTTACATATAACTGTGACAAAATTCATGTTTATAATAAACAATTTGTTATTGTAAATACAATTGGAATGCCAAACATTACTGTTGTCTTAATTTCTAAGCCTATCACTATTCTAATTTCACGATTCAAAATCAACGCGACGTTCAAAGTTTAGGAAATGGGTTTTAGTACGAATTCCTTTCGTGATTTAAACATACTGTTACAGCAATAAGTGTAGCCAGCAAAGTATCGTTTCACTGACCGTTATGTAGGTTAATGCTACTAAAATAACTCAGCAGCATCATGTCTCATTAACTATTGATCTGGTATTCATTAGACACGAGGGCCTTTTCAACCAACTATCTCAAAATTTCTGTTCCTTATTCAGTTAATTTATTATTCATTGCAATGTTTTAAACAATTAAACCGGTAAAGAAAACTGTGATAAATTCCTATACCCAAAAAGTCGCCGAATTACAAATACTACAATAGATAATGTTATTTGATTATAATAATTAAGTCAGTAAGGTTTTTGGAGTAATAATATTTTGACAATGTCATGAAGGTCAACGGTTGAGTAAGCAACTAGAGACAATTTAAATTTGTAATAGACAGTTTACGCCTGAATGAATTATTAGAGTTGAATAAGGTCAAGTAAAGAAACAAGAATAAAGAAAGAGACAACACAACTGTGAAAATGCAACCATTTTAATTAATTGAGTTGAGCATAGTCAAAATTTACATAACTAGGGTGGTTCTAGGTGCACAAATAAGTTATGTTGGAGTCTATAATTCCTTAGGTCAATCGAGACATGTACACATGTGTTTCCATTACAGTTAACCAACATCGACTATTCAAAGGTTAATAAACTCGTAAACATTTTTTCGTTCTTAGAAAAATCACTTTAATATGTATTAAGGTTACTTATTTCATTCGATATCTTACAGTTATGAATATTCTAAGATTAATAATTGCGTGCTGAGCAAAACGAGCTTTAAAATTGTATTAAATATTTCACTTTTCATCCGTTTTAGTTAAGTTCAATCTAAAATTCCTGGAAAAAATCAATCTGTTGGTTACCCCAGTTATTGTTACAAGATTGGTTCTGCGAACAATTGTTCATCAAATCACGTCCCTCTTACCGTTGTTCGTTCCCCAAGGATGAAGTCCAGCTCCTTATTAGGCCTGCATGCAAGTCGACTGCCGCATACTGGTGATTACGAAAGGACTCCTGTATGCACGGAACCGGATGTACAAGAACACGTTTGGAAAGTACGCTTTAGTATCGGTTATGCTTACTTTTTATAAATCGATCATCTAATACTGAATGTTAATAACTTCATATGTAACAAATCAGTTTAATTCTATAAACATATTGCAAACTCTTTTTTCTCTTTTGATTCCTTCAAAAATTTTATACATACACCATTTGATTGGCAAACAAAGAACGAAAATTGAATCTTCAATTTCGAAATGACTCATATTGCCACATTAAGTTGGTAACAAAGAGGCGCATAGGGCGTAATTAATGCATCGATGCAACTACACAGCTAAGGAATAATGGACTAGTATTGCACAAGAATTATAAGCATTAGAGAATATAATCCTTTGAACACATTGCTTGCATCTATACGTACGGATAGGTTACGAAACTGTTAGCGATAACAGTATCATAAATTGTAGATTGCTGTTTTAAAGCTATCGTTTTGTTCGTCCTATTATATTGAAGTAATTTAAGAATATCACATTTTATGCAAGCAACATCGTTCACAACAATCACACATGGATCTGAAGACGCCGTTCGGCACAAAAAGGCCTTCAATTCCGCAGTTAACATTTTAATTATTTCAGCTTCCACTTGCAATCATAGAATACGTTTCTAACAAATTAATTATTCCCCTATACACACGGGAAAAAACAAATCTAAAAATGAAATTCTTCGTTTCACTATTAAAAGGTTTTCCATTGTGAAACAATGAGGGCTTCAATTTCAATCCTCGACTCATTTAGAGCAAGAGGCGGAGGATATTTATTTTAGGACTGTGTAAAAGGAAATGTTAAACGAACGGAACGCGCGCGTGCTTGCCGCTTGAATAAAATTTGGTGTTGGCATAATTTCGTTTGGCGTGAAGAAATTTTGTAGAAATCGTACAAACTATTATACTTGTTATTTTTACGTTAAATTTAAAGTTATGAGACAATTTGATCGACCTATTTTTAAGGTAATGTATTCGTAATTTACCAACTATGTATCTTAGCACAGCAATAAAACTCTCGTTGACCAGATAGCGAAATGTGATGTTATATTCCTCCTACATGCATCAATAAATTTATATCCATTCAATAAATTAGGCAATAACACTATTTTTGTTTCGCCTACAGCTTTTAAGATAAGCTACGCTGTGATTGATTTTATTATCTGTCAGTTCCACAATACAAAAAGTTGTAATTTTTATCGCTTAATTCTATTTC
The DNA here is from genome assembly GCA_013186455.1 of Papilio dardanus tibullus. Taxonomy (NCBI): domain Eukaryota; kingdom Metazoa; phylum Arthropoda; class Insecta; order Lepidoptera; family Papilionidae; genus Papilio; species Papilio dardanus. Next base: position 593,876 of record QDHC01004886.1, on the reverse strand, counting down.
CTTTAAAAACTTCAGAGTCAGATGCAATGAAAATAGCTTCATGTTTTGTTATAAGACTTTTAATAATGCAAACGTGGTCCTACTTAGTTTTAGGTAAATGAGCACAATACATATACTTACGCTTACAGTACTAAATGTATTAATTGAGTTTATTACACACACAAGAAAGCAATTGTTTGAAGATTCACAAGAGATGTGTTGATAGATGCTAATAAATAAACTTAGCCTTGTTTGTTAATCGAACAAAAGTTATATAATTTTGTTACTAATATAAATAAACAAAGCGCTGCAACTGTATTGCAATTGTCTTCGTTTTATTTTTAAGTCGTCCAACGTTATTGGATCTGGGCAGATGGCTTCTAGTCGTATATTAGTTAAGTGGCCACTTGAGGCGAGGTGGAGCATTTTAAATTGGCGATCGTATAAACGCTATGCTGTCCGGTCTCTTTATTATTCATCATTCGTGACAGTGGGCTATTGCGTTTCTTTTTGTTCTTTTTCAACAATAATCAGACTTCATTGTGCTACTGGGACATATTCAGTGCCACAACAATGGTCCCATGTTATTGACATTGTTTCGCTTTTCGTTCAAACTCAAGATTCCTGTATTGTTGATAGCTCTATCCTCTTCCTTGGATCTTGGATAATAAACTAGAATGTAGTATGATCTTAAGAACAATTGATGGTCACCAAAGATTTCACTCCAAAGTTAATGTAGTATTTGATAGGACAAACACGGCGGTAAATCTATCTACACTGGATTACCGCCAGTCAATTAATACGGAACTTAACTGCTGTATGCAGTTGTATGCTTTCAAAGTCGATTATGAGCGTGTTTCTAATTTAGCGTTAACTCGTTAAATGGTCACGGACTTATGCTCTTTCCGGGCAATGCTCATTTAGGATAAATTAACCGGCTGGACTTTGTATATCAACGAAAATTAAATATTAAAATAGTTACGGTTTTAGGATAGTTCTTTTGCTTTGCTTTCCCAAAACACTTTAGCCAACCATCTGCTTAGTGACATCAATTTAAAATTACTCACAGAAATAATACCGACAGATAATAATTCCTGTACGTTTAATGTAAACAAACCAACAACTACAATTTGTATGAATAACGAAGCGTACTATTTAATACTTTATAAATAAATATTTTTGCCGAACAACAATAATGTTTCATTAGTTGTTGTTATTTGGCTACATGCCGGCGATCCTTTGTTAAAGATTGTTGTTAAAGATTATTTGCTTTGGTTACAATGTAATAAAGAATAAACGAGAGGCATTTCTCGACCTTCTAACTATTCATTTTCAAGGCAAGACAAACGTTCGTCTAAATAGGTATTACCACTCAGTTTTGATGTAAGATTTAGTTTAGGCTACGCACGTCTATTATTTGGTAGCAATTGAACACGCTCGGGTTGACACAATAATAAATGCAGTGTAGAACGGAGCCGAGTGTCTTGTGTCCGTCGTCTCCATGGAGGCGGGTCGCGCGCGCTGTAACCGTGACAACCCTCGCTTCAGATTGTCTCTGGGACTTACGAGCGTTCGTCATATAGTCGATAAACTAGAGGCTGAGTACACACAGCCAGTGACCGGTGCTAGCAGTCTAGAAATTGTCAAATACCAGCCGAACGTCGAAAATACTTTCAATGATTACGATGACTTCCCATTCGGAAGCCCGAACGGAAAAGTCTGGAGCAAATTCGTTGTGAACTTCGGTTCGGCTCTCAGCCGATGCGTGCCTAGCGTCACATTCGCGAATTTCGGAGTGCTATCCCTAGTGACTGCAGTGTTTGCACCGAAGATGATATCTTACCTTGTGCTGTATCCGTTTTGCAGATTGGTATTTGGAACTTTATATCCGGCGTATGCTTCATACAAAGCTGTGCGGACGAAGAATTTGAAAGAATACGTGAGTATAAATATATTTTTTAAATCATAGATTTTTTAGTTTCTTAGTTATTGTTTATCAATTATTGCCGTTAAAAATAAAATGTAATATGTAAACACCATAAAGGTCCAAAAAATTACACAAACGATAAACTGAACTGAATTCCTTATTCGATAAATCAAAATAGTTCACATTATTTTACGTCTATTTTTTTCTTTGTAGTTTTAGCATCGAAAAATATATTTTTTAATAATTTCATTAAAATTAATATCTTTAATGAAATTATTACAAAAAAGGTGGTAAAGTGACGTTTTATCGGTGCTCTTTTAGAAGGCAGTATGCTCAAAATAATTGATTGTTTATTATTCCGAAGCCGAGTGCGATATTTAATAAAAAGATCATTGGAGCTATACCGTTTCTAATATAGAGTTACCACTAGGACGGCCTTGCACGGTTCGCACAACTTGTTCGAAACGCTTCAGTTAACTTCGTGTCCTTTACCTCCTCTCCGATACTTATGTGCAATTACTAGTTGTGCGTGTTATATTCCTTTTTTTATTCTTGCCTACAAACATTTCAATTTATGTTTCCTTTGTTTAAAATTTATCTTTGGGCCAAAGGATACAATTGGCAATAAACAATTACACTAACAGTACTAAACATAGTTTAAAATTTAATTAGCACTTTAAACTAATATTATGAACGTCTTAACTTTGTCATCATTATCGATTTCATAAAAAAATATAAAACTGTCCTTTACCCTGTAACATATTTCAAATATAGAAAAAAAGTTGTGTATTGTTGTTTCCAGGTAAAATGGATGATGTACTGGATAGTGTTCGCACTGTTCACGTGCACGGAGACCTTCACGGATGTGTTCCTGTCATGGTTCCCCTTCTACTACGAGGTGAAGATAGTGCTGGTGCTGTGGCTGCTCTCGCCGGCTACCAAAGGTTCATCCATACTGTACCGCAAGTTCGTGCATCCAGCCCTTTGCAGGAGGGAACAGGTAACTAAATAACTGTCTTTCCTCGGCCGAACAGTATAATTAATCCTTAAGATCAATCCGAATATCAGTGCAGTCGTAGTGATTGGGTCTCATTTGCGAATCCAGAGAAGTCCGAAGTCCGTTTGTTAATGTAATAAAACAAATTATTGTGTCTATCAACTTTTCTATCAAACTAACAATATAATAGATTAACTGTAATCATTTCTATACAAATAAGTATCGTACAAATGAGCTATTGATTACTTTACATCTTAACATCGTTTCATCGTCAAGGACTTGAATATTTATAAAAGACTATACTTGCTTACGCAAATTGATTCATTAGTAGCAACTATCAGTTGTGCTCTGAATGTACTTTGTTCAATGCACCTGTCATTTACATGTTGCTATATCTCTATGTATCATGTGCCAAATAGCGTACTAGATTATTATAGGAGAGATAAAATTGTGTCATGGGTCTTTAGAGTCATCTCCAGGGATCCTTAAAATTCATAAATCTATTTTGCCTTAGCTTAATTTTACTCGCGTTTTAATTTATTGCATTATCTATGGTATGACCTGACCTCTTAAATTGGAAAACTATACTTTCAAGGTTTTCACCGCTATTGCAATAAATAGGAAGTATTGCGTTGATTGACATGAAACATCTTTTGCAAATAATTTTATTTTTTTTATGGAAATTAATACTGATTTAAAACAATTGGTCTAGTCTTATCACTGTTTTTAAATAGGTTTCCATTGTTTGTCAATTGACCTGTTTATTATATTAGAATTCTTTATTACAACCAAACTTTTTCTTTTAAATCCAACAGGAAATAGATGAATACATCGCCAAGGCCAAAGATCAAGGTTACCACACTGTGCTCAACTTGGGCACTAAGGGCGTCAACTATGCAACCACCGTCATTATGCAGACTGCTATTAAAGTAAGTCTATACAACAAACTCCTTTAATGTCAATGAAAATGTTTTATGCATGCTTTTAATAGAACTGAGCCAAATAAGTTTAAGTAGTTTTTAATTATGTGTGGTTCAAACCCATGCATAAAGAATTTTATGTAAAATATGACGTTTTAACACCAGTTTTGTTCAGTTTTCTTTTCATATTGTTTTCTCACCAATTACATAGTGTCACGTAATGCTAAATCAAATAAACCTGACGATGTGTTTGATTACGGTTTCACAGAGAGAGCTCAGCCAAGTAGTACAAACGCTGGTGGCTTCTAGCACCGCTTTAGTAGCGTTACGATTCACAAGCTATCACCACACTTAAATACGCTTGAGATAAAATAGACATTAGGCATTAAAGTTTTTCAAGCAAACGATATCAAACACATCAGTTCGACGCACTTCGCTTAACTTTAATTCCATTTTGTTTTTTTTTTAATTTTATTAACACGCTTTTTTAATTTCTCCCATCCCCCCTGTTCTATTCCACAATCCTTTCCATTGCTGCTTCAATTAGAATCTGAATCTGCCGAATCCCGAGCAAAGAATCGATGGTAGAAAAGCTATAACTGCAAGAGACGTCATCGACGGCCAGGATAATATCGCCTATAATATTGAATACCAGTTTACTGAGAACAACAGTCCGCCAAGAGTTGAAATAACGGAACTAGATCCGCAGGAAAATGATGACGAGTTTCATATCGGCGCTGGAGACGCGATCGATCCCGATTACGAGCCGACGTCAGCGCGGAGTCGCGGCAATGTCGTAAGAAAACGCAAAGTGGCTAAGGAAAAGAGGTCGCGGAGTAAATCTAAAGGACGTAAAACCAGGAGCCAATCCGCCATAGAAAAAGAGAACGAAGTGACGGTTGACTGAACAAGGATTACTTTAAAGGAAAAATAAACTGTGATTCTTAGATGATTTTAGTACGGTCTAGTTTTAAAGCTTATGAAATATTTCATTTTTAACGAGACTCCCATCTATGATTTCTCTCGGCTATTGCTCATTGATTTACTTTAAACTTAGCTCAATAAAACTTATCACAATTCGCTCCATATTTTTGCTGCTTATAGTCATTTTGTTTGCTTGATAATTTCAACCATTAAAATAGTTCCTTTACCAAAAAAAAAAACAAGAATTTATATCCTCTTATTTTACATTTTTATATGTTAGTTTCTAAATCTCAGTCATCGATCTCTGTAAGTCGCATGACTATTGAATACTTAGTCATATTTGCATGTTCGGTTTGACGACCACCGGCTATGTATGTTGTGTTCTTAGATTTTAGTTACGCGTGACTGAATTAGTGTTAATGTACGTATGATTTCTAAATAAAGTATGTGATTCTATGAGATCTTTCATTGAAGAAGTATAAGATAGACATAAGCTTTATATAGCATGTGCTACACAAAACGCAACAAGTCCAGATTTGAAAGTGAGTATTCATTTTTTTTAGCCTAATTATTTAAATAACTTAGAAATGCACTAAACACATCTACTAAAGTTTTATCACCTTAATATATAGCTCGTTAGGGATTGGACTAATGCCTGTGTGTATTATTTTTGTGCAATTTTTAATTTATTTTGAAATACTCCGGCTAAAATTTGTATTTGAAACAAGCCATATTCGGTACGGTGATTTTAAGAAATTATGTCTTATCGCTGAATAGCACCGCATTGGCCTTTTCTATTGCCCAAATCAATGCTACAATACACATAAACGTTAGATTGCTACATTTTTTTTTTAGCTTAGCACTGCCGCCAAATAAAAACCATACCATAGATCATTAAACAATTGATAACTTAATGAATGATTTATAATTTCTACATTTTGTATATCTTTTCCATCTAACAGTGTAAAAGATTTTATAGAATTCTCAGGATGATGTACCGAAATCGGTCATCCTATACGGATTTCCTTCCTTCTGTTTCTTGTGGTTACTATTGTCGTAATATCGATACAAAACATTGCCCTTTTTTAATTAAATAAGAGAGACAATAATATGTTTTTGTATGAATAATTCAGTAACAGAAACCCGGGTTTGGTTAATTATGTTTATGTGACTAGGGTGGCGGTGGTCTAGTGCAGCAGTTGCGCAAGAGCTACAGCCTGTCCGACCTGACTGAGTGCGAGCCGCGCGAGGAGCGCGCCGGCGCGGACGAGGCGGACGACGTGCTCGCCGAGCCGAGGCTTGTACGACGAGCTATCAAAAGGTTAAATACAAATAACAATGATGCTTATTCACCATAGTACAAAGTCTACATTCCTTTGCGGAGCTAACTAGTAGTATGTTAAAATATTCTTGGTAAACTCAGTACAACGTTTTGGTAATATCTTTTGTTTCAATAATTGTTTTTGCCTCTTATAGCGGATTTGCGGCTCGGCGCAGCGCTTCTGAATCTAACAGTCGTCAGCCGATGTACTTTCCTGAAGTTGACGTGGACGTGAGAACCACGCGCTCTAGCAGAAGCGATGAACCAGATTTTAGGTAATACAATAGTTTTACAGTGTCTTGTAACGCAGTGCTTTTTCTCTATTATACGTCACGACACTTC
>QDHC01004886.1:523445-587171 GCA_013186455.1 Papilio dardanus tibullus | reverse complement strand
TCAAAAATAACAAAACTATCAAAAACGTGACAATTTGTTCGTATAAATATGAAATAACAAAAACATTAATGTCAAATTTTAATGATAAATGTTACACCTATTTGCCAAAATATTTTCTTAATTAAAATGTTTATTTGACGTACATTTTTTTCTAAATTGTAACTTTACGGCATTATATCTTAAATATGTGTATTTTAAAATGAAAATCTGGTCATCGGGCATAAAAAAAAACAGCAGCGAGCAAGTTTTTTTTTCAAGTTTTGGTAATTTTGTATATCGATGTATATTAATAATACCATCATGATGTCATCAGCTCCTTGATATTCGTAAAACAATAGATTTAACAAAGGCTGGGCTGGGCAAGGAGTGCTAGTTTAGTATTGTGATTCATTTTGAATGTATCTCTTATAAGCTGTATGCAATGTAAAGTTACGCATTTCAGTTCGCAAAAAAATTTTTTTTTTTTATATTAGATATGGTACTGACAGAAATGCAGTGCAATTTTTTTTTGTTAAATATTACAAGATAAATGAAATTCAAAATGAACCACGTATCAATAACACTCCATAATCTGTCTGTGTTTAATCCTACGGCATCATTAGACCGAGTTCGTGGAAAAACTGTGATTTTGCGTAAGACCGTTTTTTGCGTGACATCGTTCTAATGCAGCCGTGTGGTAAGTTATCTGATATTTTAAAATTATTTTACATATCTGACTGTGGATTTCTACTGCCTTAAATTTGTATTACCACGAATTCGTACTAGTGTTTTTATAGCGAGTGAAATAGAACAAATGCATTTTTACATTTTTTTTATATTCTAAGTAGTGGACGAAAGAAATAAGTGATTTTAAAGCGTTCGTAAAAGCGCGAGCATTAAAAAAGCACTCGTTAAAATGAGGGCTTTAAAACATATTGCTTTTGAAAGTATGTTTTATTATAATACAAGTTTTTGTCAATGGAAACCCACGGTTAAGATGTTTACGAGAAAATGTTTGATAAATCCTAACGCCATAAGGCTTTAGATGTCTATGTGTATTAGTCGTATGCCTAATCAATGTCAAATAAAGTATATTAATAGTTTAGAGTTTATACTCGTAGTAGTTTATAAGAAAATAAATAATTAACGAATATTATAAAATCGAACTGTATCCGAGACACGCTGTCATTTTCTATTATTTAGTCCATAACACGTTAGTTGTAGTACCGATACTTATATTAAAATGTGTATTAAACTTTTATATAAATATGATTAAAAATCATGGCATGAAATTGTATGGAATCAATTTGACGGAAAGTAGCTAATCGTGAGTTTCCATATCTCTGATTTTCAATAAAGAAATGATATGTGTTGGTGTGCTTTACCACAATGGAAGCTCACGGTATAAATATCAGGGTAGCTGGTGCTGGCTCAATATAGTTACCACATTGTTATCGAATATGTAAGTTTTTCTTAACAATTTATATAGATTTATTCAAAAGTTCCTACGAAAATATCCAGAGTTCAGAACTTTAGTTACTCTTATAATTCAGTTAATATTAGAAATCAATTTCCAAATACAGTTAAGACTGATCAAATTATTAAATGATGAAAAAACATCTGCTATTAGAACCGCACACCACTTTTAACGGTATTTTGAAAATATAAAATACAGAAACGACAATATATTATCCAGTATTAGCACAAAAGTAGGCGATAAGTTGCGTTTTTACTTAGTTTTATAAAACTTTTACTTTTCACTATTTATGCATGTTTTAAGTATATATATTTATTTATCTATTCCTTATTATTTTTATTATAAGTCTGTGTTTGCATTTATTAACTTTAAAATCATTTATTTTGATATAGACTTAAGGCCTTTTTATTTAAAGGATAATGAAGTCCACATCGAAGAGTTACGAGACGACGATCCTAATATTTATACAGACATGCCTTCTCTTGTCAACATATCATCGTCCTGTCTATATTTATCTCACACAAATCCTCCATTTATATACCAGTACGATGGTAACCAGGTCAAAATTATACAAGTATTAGGTCACTTGCCCACTTCTGAGCAATTGAGCCCTACAGACAATCCATCAAATCAAAGGGACCAAAACAATATATCCACTGAGGAAAAAATAAAAGAAAGTACCTCTCAAAATTATACTTTAGAAAGCAGTTATACAAATTATGATTCCACAACCAACGCTTCACAAAATATTGAAATTAATCAACAAATAGATGAAGCAGATAAGAATGTAGGGCTTCCTGGAGTTGACTTAGTAGTAGAGGGCGCCGATAACTTGTCAAAAGACGAACCTATTTCTGAAGTATCTCAAATAGACAATATTACATTAAATAATATTCCTACAACTAATATTAATTTGATAGATAAAGAATTCGAACATAAAAATGAACATGATACAAACCAAAATGATAGTTTAGGAATTAATGATCCGGGTGAAATCTTTACTGATAACTATTCATCCGATGATGAAGCTTCTTTTGGAACACCCAGTGAATCTCCCAAAACAAATAGGAAAAATTCGAAAGGCAAATATGGTAAAAATAAAGCTCCTTTACCACCTTCAATAGATAAAATTAATGCCTGTGTTACTGATGCCATTGACAATAGCGCAAATATAATAAATAATGAAATATCAGTCGAAGACAAGGATTTAACAAAAGAAAACGCAAAAATTGAGGAGAAACAAGCAGTTTCCATGTCCGACACTCTCACTCCTACTAGTGAAATTAATAAACGTCAAAAATCTAAATCCCCGATGAGAATATCAAAACCTAGTGCCTCGGGCTTTGGAAAATTGTTGCAATTACCTGGTAAATTAGCTTTTTGGCATAGAAATGATGACAAACCGGCTGATAATATTTCGAATTCTTCAGGTGACAAAAGTAGAAGTTCTTCAATAGGTCACTTAAGCGAAAATGTTCCGAGTAAGGACGAGACAAGTTTGCCCGGTGAAGAATCGAAGGATATAACTGAAGTACTATTAAGACCAAAATCATTAGATGACATTAGTTTTAAAGATGCAATAGAATCAGAAAATGAAATCACGTCTCATAATATTATTGAAAAAAGTGACATTTTACAAAAGCTTATCGAAGCGAAAATAGAAAGCCACCCAGAGTATAAATTCGTTCCTTTGAAAGATGAAATCCAGACCACATCAAAAAGTACAGAGGTTTAATACGAACGATATATACGACAGACCGGAACAGTATGTTTATTTGTGTTCATTTTGTTTTGAATGCATGTGTTGCGTTAGTTTTTTTCATTGATTTTGCGTTTTAAAGTAAAATACGTTTATGCTTTATAAATATGCAAATTAATTTTTCCTCTTGAGCTTTTATTGTCAGTTGGTTTTTATACCTAATTCATTTTTGTAACAATTCCGAATAAACTAAATAACTTTTACTGTGTTTTGTGTGAGAAATAATATTTCTTTTGTGAATTTTAATATGTATTGCTATTTTACTACCAATGTCGTCCTTATCTAACTATCGTTCCCTTATGATTCTGTCTGCTTAATTTTGAAGCCTTTATGTTAACTTATATAAGTATGTATATTTTGAATATCTGTCCACGACATAAGATGATACAAATAAACAAAGGCCATTTGCTTTTTGCTTTCGGAATTAGTTTTCAATTTCCTATTTTGTTTTATTTCAGGCAATGCTGACGGCATCTGCTACAATACCACGCGCAAAAAAATCTAATAAAAGGAAAACTCAGTAGGCAATTTATTCAAGTCAACAATTTATTATATAAAAAAAATTAAATGAACTTGCTGATATTTTGATGAGAAGCAAATAGCAAGTTAAACGAGTTGACACTCGTCTTTGCCATTTAAGTCCCTATTATCTGTTCTGCTCTCTATCTAGTTATAATTTCACACATTTCCGACATAAAAAGACAAAACAAAGTACTTAAAAAATAAATTAGTAAACCCTATCTATCGCTGCTCCAACTTAGGCTATAATATTTATTACTATTATATTATATGCTAAAAAGTTAGTTATTTTAACGCTTTGTTTTACCTTTTACTTACACCCTTTTATAGTTATCAAATTAATATGAATTTAAGTACCCTTCCTAAATCAGTATTAAATTATATCAGCTTCCAGCGATTGTTTTGCTTGAGTTAAATATTCTACATCAGAATATTGTCTGTAAAGGCTAGTAATATTAGGTTTTATAGAATTTAGACGATCTCGAGTAATTAAGAAGTGTTGATATGGAGGCAATATTTAGTCAGATCTTTATTCCTTTCAGTTCTTAAAATGGGTACTCGTTGTAGTTACCTTTATTCAATAGCATTGAATGCACAATGTAGTATTTGTAATTAGGTAAATTTATTTATGAGGACTGAATTCTCAATAATATCTGGATTCTTTTTATTTCGATGATTATTATTAAAACTGATATTTATTTTGAAATTGACTTTTATACAATTGGTAATCTTTAATTTTGCCAAAATTTGCCAAATACCTAATTGTGTAATTACTATAAAAAAGGCATAGTTTATGATAGTCATATGAATTAAGTATCAATGTATCAAAAAGTCAATGAGGCTTTAAAATAAACGTTTGAGGAATTTTCATATTTAGATTTTACCAAACACAAACTGAAGTTTTATGAATTTGAAGTATATATTAAATTATAAACACAGAAATTATTTTTATGAAACATTAGACAGGAAAATCCTAAGTGGAAAATGGAAAAGTTTTAATACCATTGTAGGCAATCGAAACATCACAAGACAAATAATATGTGCTTACCTTTATAAATGGGGTCTTTGAAATAAATGTAGCCGGGAATTATACAAGAGTGCTTTTACCACTTGCAATAATATTTGTAAATTAATTTCATTTATGGCGTGGTAAAGAAAGGTGCAATATATGATTAGAAATATACAATATAAATTATCATTAACAGAATATCAAATATGTACAGTTGTAATTGTTATTGATCTTATTTTAGACAACAAATATATTGCAAATAACTTTATTGTATAGGAACAGGAAAAAATAAAATAATTTATATTGAAAATGGTAGAAATTATGCGTAGTTTATTTTGCCAATGTTTAATGCAATGCAATTTTCATGCCCTAATATTTAAGTGTGTGAATTTCTCATAAGTATGTTATTTTAATTTTATTGACAACCAATTTACAAGTGCGGGTATGTTTTTTTTTTGTATGAAAATTTGAGATGTTTTGTTCCCAAATATGTACAGTGCTACCTCGAAGACTTAAATTGACTATTTTTATGGCACATATATAATGCAAAATTATATTATGTGAAAATAAAAAGTAGTAAGTATTTTATACTTGTCAGTGTTGTGAAAATGCAGCTTTGCTTGCAATTTCTGCTTTGGTTTTAAATGCAATATCGCCCTTAGTTATTGTCTAACTTCGTGGTAATTCTGTACATATTGCCGATTGGTTGTATTACATTGGAATTTCGTGTTTGAATTAATAAAAACATATATAAAAATAATGTTTTATTTCAGTAAACGTAAATATATCGTAATTTAACATTATTTGATTATAAAAAAATACAATTATAACACAAATGATGGTCAAACTTAATCTTACGATATCCCACCTCTACATTTTAAAGTATCTAAAATATATTTTCCAAAATCACTCTTGTAATCATTATTCATAATTTGATTTTCCAATAATTCGAAAGACTTCACATCCCATGAATTTATCCAGTAAATTATGGAAAACAGTTTGTAGTAAGCACTATTCTGTGTTGAATCACTTACTGTAATTTTAGGTAAATTTGTTATAATATCTGTGAGTTTAGGTTTAACAATATTGTTGAAACTTTTATTGTTACTGACAGCAAGTTTATGAAGAATATCAATTGTATCTGAACTGATTGTACTTTCTAATAATACATCAGGCAAAATTTGTAACCAATACTCAAATGCTGCACAAGAATGAAAATTAACTAAATTGTTATTTAAATAAATCTTGCATAGTAATGTAAACATTTCCTGCTTCAAATATGTAGAAGAACTGTCACTGCAATAAGTCCAGATTATTTTTTTGAATAGTGATTCAACTATATTTATTGATTTCGTCCAATTTGTGCTTATCTCTTCTGAAATTATCTTATGCATAATTCTAATTGCAACTTCTAACATTGACTCTTTAGAGTTACTGGAAAAATTGTTTTCAATATAATTGAAAATGGCAATAACATCCTTTTGGTTATTCTTTATATTTAGATTAGGATTGATAGTAATATACAAATAGCATATTTCCAAATTTTCAGTGATTAATTTTGGATCCGTAATCAAGTTCTCAAATGGCAAATCTGTTTTTGGTAACCGTGACCTTACATTTGTCACATAAGGAAAGGCAGAAACAAAATGTTGACTAAACAAGGACTTGTACTTTTGTATAAAGCTATTTCTTATCTGGGAGCTAGGATATTTTTTATTGAAATATTCCACAAGTTTCCATAGCATAGAAATAACATCAAGAATGTGCTTTAATAATATTGCAGCATCTTCATTTATGACAGTTTCTATATTTTTGTCTGTCTTTACATTAGGGCGTGCTTCAAGCCATATATCAAACATTAAAGGCATCAGAGTTTCTACATATGACTGAAACTTTTCCACTTCATCAGAAATCAAGGCGCTTTGAGAGTTTCTATATGAAAAACATGAAACTGTACATATAGATGTATAAATTGGATTGAATAATGGAAAATTATTTTTATTTGTTAAGTCAAATATATGAGTTTTGTCAGATAACTGTTCTGTCTTGTAAACATCATTGCATTCAGCAAATTTATGCAAGAACTGTTGCAGACGGTGAAATACTTTTACACGCCACTTTACACTAGTTATTTGGCTGTTTAAGTTAACAGTCAAAGTTCTCCCTTGGTTAGCATCCTTTAACTTTGATATCATATCTAAGAAATTGGGTATAATCTTATGAAAATCAAGAGCTACCAGTTGTGGAGTGCTCAATAACAATACATCAAGGAATAGAAGTGAGTCTTCTTGTATTCTGTTATCAATATGAGTCATTGCACTTCTAAGGTATGTTGATAGAATGTCAAAGAAAGGGTCTATCTTTTCCGAACTAACATGTGTTAGGGCCAAATGAACCACTTTTATTGACTCACGACGTACCTGGAAGATAAGTTATATAAATTACAAGAACATATAATGTCTTATGTATTCTAACATTATAAACAGAGAAACTTTGTATTTTTGTTTGTATTGAAATAACTCAAGAACTACTGGACCCATTTCAAAAATTCTTTCACCATTAGAAAGCTATATTATCCCCGAGTAACATAGGCTATATTATTTAATTCCACGCTAACAAAGTCGCGCACAACAGCTAGTGTCTTATAAAGTCCACAGCGGATAATTGCCAAAAATTATATAATACTCACATTTTTTTCAATGTTTAAAATCAAAGGTGTAACACCATGAATAAATTGACCTAAATTTACTTCCAAAGAGTCACTGTGCAGAGTTATCAGTTCTTTCAATCCACTTAAGGCTTCCATACGAGCATTTGTGTTAAAATGACTAAGTCGTGACAAGAGTTCTTTAGCATTTAGCTTCTTTGATGACAAGGCTTCTGTTTGACCATGCTTCTTAAGTTGTTCCTGTATTATAATCTTCTTTACTTTAAAGTTCGTTTTAGTAACATTGGTGCCTTTCGGTAAATCTTTTTTTCCTTTTAACTTCGTCTTGGCTTTCTCTGACTTGAGAAACTTTTGATATCTTGTTGCACCCGTCTTTTGCATTTTGCTAGATGATTATTTATTTTATAATAAAACTGAATAGGTTTTTTCCAAAGTACTACCTAACCTAACCTCAATCTTATTCAAAAGAAAAATAAGATATTGACATTGACACTTTTGACAGCACCATGAACGAATAATACGACCACAGAATACACAAATTTTTCATTTCTGGATTGGAAAATAAAAAAACGAAAACCTAATGTTAACAAATAAAAAAGCAGAAACAAAAGCAATACCACGCAATAAACCAGAAGGAATGTCTACGAACATTTATGTTTTTATTATTATCAATAAAGTAAGAATCGAAAAAAAACCTTAAGATACAGAATTATTTCTCTGTGAAAATACCAAACATTTTACGTTTCATTTCAAACAGAAAACGTATTTAGCAATTTAGCGCCAAATGTAGCTTTTAATATAACAAATAATCCACATTCTGCAACTTTTTTCTTTTTTTCATGAGCACAGTTATCCTATATAGAGATCAGTAATTATAAACTGCAGTATTAATAAAAATTAAAAACCGTTTTTTCTGGCCCGAAGTGGCCGCATGGAGCATTGCACGTGGTTAGCAAATGTCAACTTGAAGTTTAACTGTAAGGTAGAAGAAGTTATAAAGTTGTGTTGTTTATGAATAAGTTTAATATATATTTGTAGGGATATTTATAAAATCAAAAGCATAACAGTGTCAATATAACCATGAAGGTTAAAAAGCAACATCGAAAAAAGAAATATCAGCACAAACTCAATCGTAAAAGATTGAATAGAAAACAACGCAATACAGGCACCGTACCATGGTAAGATTTTACTAATTATGTATTCAAATTCGTATATAGTAGTAAAAGCAGCATCTACTACACCATATCTGTTCTCTTATCGTCTCTGAACGATCATATCCGAATACATTTCCTCTTAAATCGTATTTTATCAGGTTGTCCACAATTCAAATATCAATACAGTACTTTTTTCGATCCTTCTCTATTCTTGTTAACATCCATATCCAGGCTCATTACTTTCTTGATTATATTTTACACTTTATCTATTTTAATGTAGTCATTATTAGAGCAACATTTTTTTATTTCAGTGAAGTAATAAAAGAAGCATGGGATCACAAAAAATCTACTTTAAAAAACATGACAGATATGGGTTTAGCCAATGATCCTAATAAAATTATAAAAATACCAAATTTCAAACAAGATAAAATAAAACAAGCCAAGGTGATTGTTAACAAAGGGGATATAGAAGATATTGAAGAAGAGGAAATAATCATGGAAGCGCCAATAAAAAAAGAAGTTGCTGAAAAATTAGAAAAAGTAGCTAAAGCACCGAGAGAAAGAAGATTTATGTATGTATTTTGCGGTTCCTCTGGCGTTGCAGGTGTCCGTGGGCGTCGGATCAACTAACTTAGGCGATCCGCTGCTCGTTTGCCCCCTTCTCATATAAAAAAAAAAAAAAACATTTGTGGTTCCTCTGGCATTGCAGATGTCCATGGGCGTCGGAACAATTAACTTGATTGATCCGCTGCTCGTTTGTCCCCTTCTCCTATAACAAAAAAAAAACATTGGCAACATATAGTCTCATAAAATAGTTAAGAAATTAAAATATATCATTCAAATTTAAACAAATCAAACTCATTAGGACTTACATGAAATTGTTAAATATCTGGTATATATTTTATAACTCTAACTACAGCTAAATAATATTTGTTAAAAATTAAAATATATTAGTTTATATACTTTAATTTACTAATTTAATTCTACATTCTTAATTTACAGGCTACCAAAAGGTCAAGTGGAATTTATAACTTACTTATTAGATAAATATGGACATGATTTTAAAGCAATGGAAAAGGACAGGAAGAATTATTATCAAGAGACATGGAAACAGCTACGAGCTAAAATAAAAACATTTATGGGTATACCAAAACAGTATGGTGAATATCTCCAAGCACGAGGATTACTTGATAAAGAACCTGACGAAGAAGAATTAAAGAAACAAGCTAAAGCTTTAGTTGAGGATTAGTTTAAGTTAAAAATATAAGGTTTTCTACATGTCTTGTAGACCTTTAATAAACAAGACTATGCAAAATTGTGATCGGTGTCTCTAATGATTCGGCTACATTAAACAGAGTTTGCGATAAAAATCGAGATTTTGCTTCGGTTTAAATCCATTTTTATCGCAAACTCTGCCTAAAGAATCCTAAGTAATAGCAACCTAATGCAATTTTATATAAGCTCAGACAGGTATGCTATGCAATATTACTTTGTATTGTGCATGTTGGTAAGACTTATTGCATAGCTGTTGCTTGTTACTTCGTCCACATGGAATTACACAATCTGGCCCATGTTTCTCGGGGATAATGTATCTTTCTAATGGTGAAAGAATTTTTGAAATCGCAGTTAGTGAGTAATTTCAATACATACACAAATACAAAGTTTTCCATTTTATATTAGTAGAGATTTGCATATCTCTGTGTAACGACATATTAAAAGAAAGACTATGGAAGATAAATAAAAAATGTAAATAAAATCTAAGAAATATGAGTTTTATTTTATTTATAACTTCTAATACAATTATATATTAAAATTGTACAGTTAAATTGTACAATTATTCATTACTGTGTATTGCATTCACTCGGAATATCCTTGATAGGCTTCACTTTTTTCAACTCTTCAAACCATTCTTTTTCCATATCAAGTAGCGGTTGTGGTTTCTTATACTGAAATAAAATAACAAAAAGTACTTCTTTGTATATCTACAAGGTTAAAAAAGGTTAAAGGTTTGACCCATGATAGTATCCATTTTCCGCAATTCCACGACTAGCGCGTATTTTGCGTGAATACACATATCTTTGAATTTCTTTGCCGATATGTGCAGGTTGCATCACAATGTTTTCCTTCACCTAAGAGCATTATTATTTAAAGTAACAAAGTAGATACTTACGGAAATAATCAAGGTGTTAAAATTATGAGAAGATTGGACATTGGCTTGTTGCATCTGTAAATTCAATCTCTGTAACTCTGGAACTTCTAGTTTTTTGTAATACTTCTTATTTGTTGTGCTTACAATAATGCAATTATTATCATTATCAACTTTGATTGAATAAGTTTCTATAGGGTACGGTAGATTTCTAACTCTCCATTCTAAGTTTACTCTGGTATTTCGTCTAGTAAGTATCGGCTGAAAATAAAAATAAATGTACTTTTCTGGAAGACTAAGTCTACATTAAGTTGTTGGACCAGCAGAGTAAGTATCAACACTTATTCTTTTTATAACAGCTAATTTAAATACTCTTTACCTGGTCTTTACATTCAGTTAACTCTGCCACTTCAACATTAGCAGTGACTTCAGGAATAGGATCACCAATCTCTGCTTGCCATTTACCCTCTCCTCCCAATTTCCCTTTCACTTTCCAAGATCTACGTAATAAAACCTGTGTATCTATATTGTACTCTTCAACCATTTCACGCCCATCCTCGAACTTGTAATGTATCTTCTTTATTTTATTATCTTTTATACAAGACTTCTCAGCATCCAGTAAAGATTTATACCAAGCTGTGTTTTTATAGATCATCTTGGTATTTTCGGTAATATAAACACTCTCTTTAATTCTTTTTTCAAAACCTGTGAAAAATGGATCCCTGACAGATTCCAAACATTCGATTAAACATGTTCTCCTTTTCATATTGGTTTCTATGGCAACCACTGTTATCAAACTAATTATAACCTATATTTTCCACACTCATTGCCTTCTAGTTATTGTAAAAAATACTTTGTTAATACACTATTATTATTTTATTTCAGTTTATTGTAATTCCAAATATGTATTAACTCATTCTCTTATCAAAAATAGTAATTTTAAATTTTGACAAGTTAAGTTATGTTTTTAATTTATTATAAGGCATTGGATATCGGTGTCCTTAGGCCAAATATCTTGACATGTTACTTAGATTATCAGACTACATAAATTTTTTTAAACGAAGTTTTCCAAGTTTTTCACAGCATCAGTAAGTTAAACTTGATGCTGGAGCTAAGACCTTAAAAAAGCTTATTTATTGATGGTTAGTTTGGCAAATGAAACTGAGTTTCCCGATGGCATTAAAAAACGATTTTTCCTTTTTATGCTGACATTTGACAATTCCTCATCTCTATGGTTGCCATGATGACATTTTATTCTTATTTACATAGAATTTAAGGTTATTTTTTAGAAATATAAATAAATCTGTGTTTTTGGCTATATTATTTGTATCACATCCATTAACTTATATTGATTTGAAATGTAGGATATATATTTTTCTAGAGATTGCAAAATGGCTGGACGAATCCCAGATAGGTATGAGTTCGAAAACATTTTGAAAATAAAACAAAAACTTTTCTATTTGCCCACTAAACTTTATGTCTTTTTCTTATTCCAGATGGTTGCAATATAAAGCATGTGGAAAGGTCATAGAAGGCACAAGAATAATTTGCTTTAAAGTGCCCCTAAAAAGGGTATGTCAATCTTTTTATATTTAATTTCAAATGTGGAAACATGTAAGTTTCACAGAGTATTGTTGATTTCGTCATATACTGGCATCCCATTTATTGTCAAAAGATACTCTGAAACAAAGAGATATTATCAAGGAATTTGCATACTACATAGGAATGCGCGCTACATACTAAGAAAACGGTCCGAGCAGGACACCAAAAACTGAAGCACGTTGTCCCGTTCTAATAGTGTAACCACAATTTTAATAAAATCGTGGACATTGACAAAACACTGAAGTCCATGACCCTTAAATTTCGTACTTGGTTTAGAGATGAAAACCTCTACTATGATAGGAATGTTTATTTGTGTCTATCAAAGCTTTGAAATTTTCATAGGCCTATTGTGATGAGGAAGAAATTAAACATCATATTTATGTTGAATTCTTTTTAATATTGAATGGTCACAAAATACAAAGTCAAATCGCAACAAACAATTTATTACAGGTTGATAGACTATAAATGCTCTGAGTAGTTAAAGTTTTAGAACTTGAAAACATTATCGTCTTTAATTTCAAATAATATTTATAATTATCTTAAATTTACAAATGTCTCTGTAATCGATTTCATTTAGATTCAACCTTACCGAAGCTCTTCTTGTAATAAAGTCAGTAGTACTAATGTTCTTAAAGCACACCTTTTGATGACCTTGCAAGTTTTTCAAGGGCACTACATTGAGCCATTTTTGTCTTACAAATCTGTTCATTCTTGGTAAAGCTAAAAACAAAAAATATGCATAGGTAAATTCATTCGATAAACAATTTGTACGAAAATTCTTCATTTACCGTAGTCTAGTGGTCACCCTACTTGCTTATCATAACAAAGTTGTTAGGCTTGAAAACAAACCACTACAAGCTTATTTTCTTTTCTCTTTTGTATTGAACAGTCACTATTTATCTATTATATCATAAAATATATAAAAAAGTATTTAGAAGTACTAATACGAGTCAGAAAATGAAAAAATATATGACGACAATAAAAACCAAATAGGCCGCTTACCTGTGGAATGAAAAGCCACACTGAGGGAAGGATTAATTTCTACATCCACGAACAGATCACTTTAACACCATACTCAGCGAAAATGTAGTGGAATTAGTTTTATTTTAACAATTAAATATCTGACATAATTGGCAACTGACATATCAACCATCATAATTGACAGTTGACTTTTGTAGTAAGGCAGTTCAACAACATATTTGGTACCCGTAAACTTGGTAATATTTTATCATTATTTAGGTAGTTTGTAATAGTGTTTTTAAATAGTTTTCAGTGTTGTTAAATTATATACATGTATACGAACAATAAGAATATGTACTTCTCTAATTCAGTAAGCAATTTTAAAACCACTTAATACGACTTTTTTTGTCAGACCCAATTATTGGAAGAATATTTGATTTTGTAACAAATATTGGACACTATTTCTTTGATATTAAATACTTTTTTACGACAAACTTCCTGTTAACATCAAAAGTGATCCATTTCGTGGTCATAAATTTGTGTACTGATAATGATACGTAAATCTAAACAGACTATAAGAGAAGGACGCATATAACGAAAACATTTGTTAAAGGATCTGTAATTTTAGTGTAAAAAATATTTTGGAAATTGGGAAAATTCTAAACGATGATGACAACACTAGAAAGGGACAACGTGCTTCAGTTTTTGTGTTACTGCTCGGCAGTGGCGTGGGGTGAAAAAAAAGAAAGGTAAAGCCGGACCAAAAAAAACGTCTAACGCGTGAATTTTCACAACGTCATATCTTGTCAAAAATAAATTACATTCCTTAAATTAGTGTGTGTTAGTTCACCTTTCCAAAATTACGGCGAAATGTTTTGTATGGACTATGGTGTTTACGTTGCGTTGTTTACAGTTTATAACGTCTATAATCAATTTTAATATCGAGGCGAGCCCTTCCACCGTTAATTATATATTTTTTAGTTTCGAAAGCTTGTTTTGAAAACAAAGTTAACTCATTTAATAGGTAATCTGTAAAACAACTATTTGTACTAATTCCGCCATTACTAACCTAACAGTCTAGCCTACGTGAAACAAAAAGAAACAAACAAACAAACCTTTACGATGAAAGATACGCAATATACTTCTTAAACACAACACTTAGCAAATAAAATATCACTATTTCACTGTTTAAACTTCCGTGAGACATTACTATTAGTAAATATACACTCACGTTATTAAGATACGAACCGTTGCCAAACACGCGTAGTAACAATAAAAAAACAATCGGATGACCGGCCTGCATGTCGCAAAAAAATACTCTGATTGGTCGACAAACTTCACGCAAAAGTAAACCTTAACACACAAAAATAAGCATTAGAAGCCGTGAGACATTCGGCTTATTTCGAAGTGGAAAGCTTCAAGCCAAACTCATCCTTAACAACCAACAAATAAGGTGTTATTTCGTAGAGAGGTTGCCAATGTATATCCGTTACGAATTCTTTACATTTTAATAATTTAAATTCCCAATATTATGAGCGAGTTACCCCGCCTCCTACTACCTCGGCACGCGTATTACGATTGTAAAATTATGATCCGTAAATTGCGTGTTTTGTGACGCATATTAAAGAATGTTTTGTATAAAGCCCGCAATGTAAATAAATCTCTTGCAATACTTAGACAACGTAGAATAGTAGTTTTATATATTAGTATCTGAAAAGGTAAGCCGAAGGGAAGCCGGTAGGAATCGTGTTGTATGGACGCTTCGCCACTGCTGCTCGGACCGTTTTCTTAGTATGCAGTGCGCAGTCCACTATAACGTCCTTGGATATTATACATAATGAGAGCACTGCATAGTAGTTTGACAGCAAAAAGCATGCCTCGTGCGAAGTGATAAAAATCAGATAATATTTTTTTTTCCCAAGTTTAATAAAATTTAGAGTAAAAAAATTTAATATGAAATAAATGAAATAATTTATCATAATGTTAATTATCGTTTTTTTGTTATTGTGTTTAATTAAAACAATTTAAATCCAAAGAATTTTTAATAAGGAGTTTTAGTTTTATGATTGTTGTAAAATTGTCTTATGCGAAAACGGATTACATTCGGTGTACTTTTTATATCTGCAATGTAATGTATAGGATAAGACTGGGAAAAAATCACTAAAAAAGACTCTGAAAGTCAACTAATATGCCTCACTTTTAGCCTTTGAAAGCTTTATCTATAGAATAATCTTTGATCTGAAATAAACAAAGGCTTTGGTAAAATAAGCCTTCACTAGATTGTCTGAGTGCTAGTCTGCCAGTCAAGTGCTAAGAAAATGAATTATTTTTAATAATATTAAGCAGTTTGCTTAGCCAATTAAAAGGATTATTTTAATTTTAAGTTATTTTGTTGCTAACTTATAGAAATTAATTAGTATATTTATTTTCTCTTAAGGAATTACATGATCTTAGAACACTGCCATCTATCATTAAATAGTTGCATTAATTTTCAATGTTGCATGTTGTTTATACACTTAGCTATAGATGTCTCCACTTGTATCAGGTATTTGAATATTGTATCTTTTAGACTATAATTTTAGATAGATTTATTGTAGACTATATTTATTTGGACTTTATCTAGGCTCAGTCAAATCTAGCCTATTACTTCATTAGACCATATCTGGTTTTTGATATAACTTTTACGGTTGAAAGTATAGCAAAGCAATAAACTACATCCCTAATTGCGGCATTATAAATGTGAGAAAGTATTTCACATCAACAATTTAAGGTGTGAACAACATCAATTAATTAAATAATGTTTTGAAGATATTTGATAATTAATTAAGTTTTTTTTTTATAAAATTAGAGTTTGGAAAAGTATGTTTAAAGGCAATATCATGAAAAATAAAACACACGTAAAATTGACTATGGCAAAGGACTTTCGTTACCATGAATTTGTGTAGTAGGTAAACAAAAAAAACAACTTTTATAGAATTTTTTTACTTAATTTTTACACCAAGAATTCGGAAATGTTCAAATCTCCCTTCATTTAAATGCGTTTATATTTCGCTTACCCTCATTATATTGTCTATCAAAATCAATGGGCATTTTTCTCTACAATTAGAGGCTCGCGGCTATTGCCAGCAATGAGATGCACTATTGGCGCGCAGACGCACAATGTTTGTATAACTGTCAGTTGCTTGGCTGAGCTCGCACACTCGACCGTACCACAGTTACACAAACATTCAAACCCATCTATCCCTACCTCACTCACTACCGATTTGTGATTCTTCGAAGCTATGTTTATATTTCCAGTTCATCGATTTGATTTTGATTAATCAATATGGTTAATAGTAAAAATATATTTGATCATAACTAGTAATCCCGAAGTGTGCTTGACAAAATTGCCTTTACCAAGTTCCGGTCTGAGTTTTCTTCGTAATCAGTTTAATAGCTGTTTATTCGAAAAGTTTGATATCAACATAAACCGTGTCTATTTGCGGGCAGTTAAAATTCTTTGTTCTGTACGTGTCAGTCAACAATGGAATATGGGTTCTGTGTTAAAATGCGAAGCATTGGGTAATTATAGTGTTAATGGGCGAAAATATGTTTTGAATAAGAATTTAATTTTGGAAAATTGAAAAAATCTACAATTTACGAAACTTAGAATTTGCAACAAATATATTAGGCTTGGAATCCTAAATAAGTCGCACCAGTTACCAGTTTTTAGCATTTTTTTTATTGTGCGTAAGTAATATATTATAGATTAAAAAAAAGAAGAGCAAGGAAAGCTTTGTTCTTGTTTTTACGGATTTAATTTTCTATCTCAGCTGGGGTAGAGAATTTAATCAGTGCGAACTAAGTGTTGTCGACAATAGACTCGGATCGCTATTGGATTGTGGCTCGGTATCGCTATGTCGGTCACAGGCCGATGCGGGATGCCTTGCGTGCCTCTGCCTTGTCGATTTCAAAGCAGTCTTATATGCATTTATGCAATTATCCAACCCCTTCATGGGAGTTTAATTTTAATTCTTCTATGGTTTCCTTAAAAGTTATTAGCATGTACTGCTGATGTGTTTCCCTACTTCAACATCGGAGAGGTTTACATTTTATGTACATCATATGTCGCGTAAGTTTCTTCTTTCTAAAGGATGATCCGAAATTAATAGTAGCATGTAACTTGATCTGAATCTCATGGTTACAGCTTTTATTTTTGGCGCTATGCTTATCCTGTCCCTTTTGTGTTAACAGGTTTGTTGTAAACTGTATAGTAGTTGCAAGCTTAAACTACACATAATTCAATGTATGTAAGTGCTATTAGATTTACCAATTGGAAGTAATGTTAACGTAAAGTTTACATAAATCAATTCATGACAATAACCGGCCGCGGTGGCTCTTTTGAAGATTTTTACGAAGGTGAAGACAAATAGAGATTTGGGTTGCGCTAAGTGAGATGTAGATAACAAAGTAAAAGACTTGAAGTTAAATGAAGCGTTCTATTTGAACTCCTTTTATCCCTAGATAAGAATATATTTTAACGTGTAATTATGCGTACGGGTTTGACCTTAATCCCGTTACACATCTGCCGTGTGTTTGCTTAGCAGCGTGTCAAAATATTTGTCCCGTATAAAGGAACGGCTACGACTCATAAAGGACTAATCTCGTATTTGATAAACCAGCGGGTGCCTTATGCCGTGCACCGTGAATGACCGCCTTTATCTCTCCATCTTTTGAATTTTTTTCCTTTCCTCTAAGAAATATTTCCTTTATTCGGTTTCCGTGGCGCTTTGATTCCGCTCCTTTATTCGTCGGGATCTCGCTCATAAATTTCGATAGTTTTGTTTACTTTGAGTTATAAAGGAACATTACCGTAATGGCAATCGGTATCTGTAATTTGATATTTCCCGTCTATGATGTTTTTGGATTCATAATTTAATGCTGTGTTATATTTATATTTCTTTGTTCTTCAAAATATTAACTTATGTATGTATTTTAAGTATAGAAGTATTGTTCGTATAGGAAAAAGGAATTAGGAAACTTAATACCATTTTTTTATACCATTTATATTATGCAATATTACAATTCGTCCGAGCAGCGTCAGGTACAAAGAGCAAGTCTTTAATGAAATGCTCCAGCAGTGCAGTAAGCATAATGTTTCAGTTGTGGAGTACATATTGTAAATATTTTTACGACGTCTTCTGACTTTGATGGTCGCAGCGATGTGTCGTCCGGGCGCCAGACGCAACATATCAATCAAACGAACACTTCTTTCGCCCGCGACAATAACAATATTTTCTTTTCACAATGCATTTTTACGATACAACCTCTAGTGAGGACATGTACAATTGGTGCAATGACTTCGATCGTTCTTGCCTCCATTATGCACACACACGCAGGCCCCTTATAAAGTTATAAACTTCGAATGAGGTCCTTTTTATGTTTTTTTTCGACAAGTTCCGAAGGTGACAAGTATACACCCGTAGTAATATCTTTATTTATGAATATTTCGTGCCATACAAACACCCGAGAGAAGACCTCCCGTATAACATATTATATTCTGTACGATATGGGAAAATATTGATTTCATTCAAAGAAGTGTGAATCGGCAATAGAGTCATGAATTAATGTGTTTCTCGATGTCTCGTTATAATGTTAATTGTCATCTTATTCGAATGGAAAATATTGAAGTTAAATTAAAATTTTGACTGATGATTTCCCTTTACAACTGCATTCAATAGTATAATCTTAAAAAATATTGTTACAAAATATATTTTTAATTGAAGAAGAAAACTATATTTATTGCGCGTATTTTCATAAACGATATTAAAATGTATATTAACCATGCTACTGTCATTGTATAATTTGCTGCTGGCGTGCTTGACACTGCTTACACGATTTTATCGATATGTGATTGGTTCAAATGTTTCATTTACATCGTCTACATGATGCCCACTTTACTATCAGTGTGGAGATCAGAATCGGGAATGGTGTTGCATTTCTCCAGGCGTCGCGTCGCGCCGAATAAAAAAGTCATAAAACGATGACACTGTTGGGAATACGGAGGAGTAAGTAACGCCGCTCGATATCGTCCGCCCATTTTATTGGAGCGACTACAACGAAAGGCCACCACAACCGATACATTGCACTTATCGTTTATCGGCACGTAATGATATAATGTTACACGATCGTAAAAATACGAACTGAAAATAGGACCGACATACGTACGAGTATCAAGGATGCGTTCCCTCCAACGGAGCTTTTTCGGTCTCTTAATAAAACCGGTAATATAGAAACCGTAAAAGGGTCACTATGTGCTTGTATTGTCTATTCTCTGTAATTGATTGATATACAGTGTGGTTAACGGTGTTCTTTGTTATTTCCGACGGTGAAGCAATAGTAAAGTTTAATCATATGATAATGTTAAAAAAGGATACGTAGGCGTCTATTAAGGGCTTATTTATGAGGTCGAGACCCGAAACCCTTAAATAAATCATCGCCATTTAAGGCGGGCCGGACAAGAGGGAATTCTGATTCAATTTGACTTCTGATTCTCCCTTACGTTTTATAAGTATAGTTGATTATACTTTTTAAAAGTCAAACTTTATGTTGTACACTGTATTTAGTTCGATAAAATAAACAAGTAACTAATAAAGAAAATCTAAAAGACAGAACACTATTAGTGACAAGCTAAATGTAATTTTCTGTGAGTTTATTAAAAGGTTCATGAGATTTTATTTTAAAAATAGGATCTGTGTGTCTATCACGATACATGATGATAGGGAATTAGTGTCGATGTGCTAAAATCGAGTTAGCGAGGCGCAGATTAACGAAATATTGATTGCGTCGCCTCGCGGACAGCGTACACACAATTTTAGCCAAGCAATCTAGGCTCGTAATAGCTGCTTTGGAACACATTGTTTTGATACATGCACTTTAATCATGTTAATAAATTGTTTAAACACAATGGCACGGTATCCGAAAATCTTAATTGCGTCAAAGTACAGTGTTGACGTAGTGCCGTCATCGTCTCTGTCAAACATGTTATGGTGAAGTTTTTTCTTGAATGGAATCATTACGCTGATGTCACCTTAGATTCCAGGATATGATAATCGTGATTGTTACGCTCCGTCTCTTATCTGGCCACGTCCGAATCAACGAGGTGAGGTCATTTATTACGATGATGGAATATTTTTCCACTTTATTGAGTTGACGCTAATTAAGGATCAACGTTAAAATGTCCCAAGAGAAGTAATAATATGAATGTTAGATTCTGAGATTAGTCAATGATGGCATTAGTCGGCGGACGGCGGCGCTACAGGAAATTTGTCCTGCGCGCTTGGACCCCGGCGGAGGCGACGCGGCATCGTGCGGCCCTACTCCCGCTAATCAATGTTACTTGATTGCCAATTTGCGCAGTGAAATATAGCCGATTGCTTTGCTTAATTCTTCGCTATAAGCGGAGCCATTAGAAACTACACCGCTCATTTGTTGTACGTCATCTGAACACGTAATGTGTTTTAACGACACTCTTATGGATCACAACGTTGCGTAAGGCCCTTTAGCACGTATTAGGTTACACAATTAACACTTAGCTAATTACGTACAATACCCGAGCTCTCAACCGGGGCCTTAATGCGATGCAATATTTAATGGCGCGTTAGATTCAAATTATTGTAACGTGGGTTCTTAAATCAATATCGTTGGATATGTTTGAACTTTCTGTCGTCATCCAATTAGGTTTATTAAAATTTATTGGGCGTAACGAGTGAGTTACGCGGCGCGAACCTCGCATGTTCACCATTACTATTGACATGGTTTTATTTATTGATTTATTTCAATCTACAATTACGCATGATGTGCATAGGAAATTTATGGTGAAGCTAAGCCACTTGTTAGTTATGTCGGAGAAGATTTGCTTAAACAAGCGGCTGTTTATGGTCTATGGGCGAGCGTTTTATTGCATTCCAACTCCTCAAACACACTTGCTTTGTATTTATCAGTAATTAGTCGGTCATGTTTATTTATTCTTCTGACATCGTAACTGTGCAAAATGTTGTGCAATACTTATTACTTTTAAAATATTAAACTGCACCGGTTCTTTCAATTCTCTGGATTCCGATCAAAATTCATGTAAAACAATTACAATAATTTGTTCACTACAGAAATGTTGTAATCTAATGATCTAAAAAATCTTCAATAATGTGCGAAACCTTTTTCTTTTCCTCTGGAGGTCTATCCGGCTATTTTTGGTACTCATCTCGTTTAAGTAAACATCTAAACTAAAAAAGACCGATCTATAATTGATTCAGATAAACTATGCATGTCTAACGTTGCACAACTTGAAGTAATAAAGTATTACAGCAAAGCTTTCCCACAATTATTCTCAATGTATCTGGATCTAAATCGTGTTAACGACGGCTCATAGAGTGCGCGGGCATGTGGGTGGCTCGGGTTATATGCTCAATCAACGGTCGCTCGCACGCGCTACCGTCGAATTATATGACCACTGTTATTGCCCACATTTGCTGAAGCCACCATATTCATAGTCACTGTTATGTCACTGTTGCATTGTTTCAGACCACCGGCGGATCTGTTTTAAATCACTTTATTTAATAACCACTCAGAGTCGTTAATTATTCTCAAAGAGAAATCACGTTTAGGTAATATTTATAACTGAGTGTAGCAAGTTAGTAATAAAGTTGTATAGGAATATCAAATAGGAAATGTTTAAAGATCACTTTATTTGTATAGGTGCATTAAATATTTAATAATTCAATTGCAATAACTCCTTGGTTGCTTATAAAAATAAACAAAAAGTGCGTAGTTATGTTGGTTGCACCCGTATCGATTACTGAGATCGTATGATAACTGGGCGATAAATAATTTCGATCGATGTTCCTCTCGAGAAAGGACGATCGGGAATTTTTGTTAGTGTATGATTTACTGAGCGATGTCATAACCGAACCTACTGTTAGAAAGGGTTGGTTTTTTATAATGTTAACCACAAAAACATCTGTTTTACGCAATATCTACTAATTTTTCTTTTGTATAAATCTATTTCGTTAATACAAATAACCTCCTAAATTTAAAAAAAATATAAATTCGTTACTGATTTGTTTGTTCTGTTTATTATTCTCCTTAAGTATAATAAGTCAAGGTCAGTGAAAGTACAAACATCTAGCATCAAAGTGACCGAGCACGTGGTCCAAATACAAGAATTGAGCCTGTTGTTTGTAAAGGCGTAAGACCACACAGTAAGCAGGCGATCACCTCAGCCTCTACTAGCTCTGTCCCCTCCCCCATTTTTATAATCACGGCATCATTACCTCTAATAATGTGTTAACGTTACTTTATGGGAATGCCAAACATGACGTTCACATTTTGGTCATTTACATTTGTTTGTCCACTATCTTTGTATTGTTTGCTTTCGTCTCTAAAACAGAAGGGCGGCGTATCGTCCAGCCACCGGTGTGCTTATGTTTTTTTCATTTTGTCTTCGTTTCAGATCATATTTGACCTCGGTTTCGTGCAGACGATTGCGACGCGTCTTTATGGATCAAATTACCATTTACTACAAAAATATATGTATTATGTCTGTCCAGTCCAATGCTTCTTTTTTAATATCTTTGAGGACCAGTAATATAAATTAACATTTATAGGATAACCCGGATTATGTTTTTATTGATATAACAAGCATTTTTAGTGTCTAAAAAATGTTGTTTTAGCCTGAAAATTGATCGGCTAACCTTAATTTGGTCCTTTCATGTTTATTGCAAGGTGAGTTCTGGTAACTTAATTTCTTCTAAAATTTAACTAACCTTGGTAAATTGTGGATAGTGGTTATTTTTAAAGGTTAATTTATGACTATTTTCGTACAATATACCAAAAATTGCTAGTTTGGTTAGTACTAAAATAAGACTAGTTGGGAACACCCACAGCTCGCAACCTTCCGGCTAGTGTTAATACGTCCCTGTTGATTTTGCCTGGACAACAATATTCATTTGCTGACAGAACAAGCAAATGTGTCACCTAATGCGTGTGGCGCACAAGTTCTATCACCCGCTCGGCTTCAGGCCGTTTACAAGCCAAGTCTAATTCACACAACGTGTTTAGCCGAACTTTGTGAAACACCACAGAGATGTAATGATTGCCACGTTAATGCATTTTTTTCGTGTATATTTAAAGACGATCGTCGCAATGCACACGTTAATCAAATTATCAGTGCAGACTTCCTCATTATTATTAAAAACTTGTTCCTTTCCTGTCCATTTAAGCTTGCACCGGTGGTATTTCAAAGCGATTTACCAATTCGAATCTCTCGGAAAGAAAATATGATAACTACTATTTATGATAAATACTTTACGTTTCGATAATTTATTTCGAGTCGTCTGCGGCATTGTTTAAACGGCAGAGTCACGCTTTTTTAAAAAATAGGACTGGTGCAAAAAAAACAATGTATCTAAAGGTCGTAGTTGGTAATAGGCCGAGCTCACGAAGGTTTGCGTATTGCGAGGCGCCAGCTATAAACGCTCCCTGCTGTGATACCATTCAGCAACCATTTTAAAATGATCTACCCTCCCTCGCTGACTACGTCCTTACAATGGGTTGAGAGACGATTTTACGTTAAGCATCGGAGACTTTTGTGAACGGTCATTAATGCCCCAGGACGCTGCAGTTTGCCGAATGAGTTCACACCCGCGGTTGTGCCTGTCCCCTCCTCATTATAAATCAAACGCAGGTATGGCTCTGTCTGGTGCAGTCGTGTGAGAATGCTTGCGAAGCCGGGCCGCTAGTTGGTGACGGCGTTTGTCGTCACGCTGTAACTAAAAGGATAACAAGTAGTAGTTATGGAAATAAGGACTATACAAATATTTCATTATCAAATATGTAACGTGAATTGTCACTTTGTTATTATATGCCAACCCCACTTATACTTAATTATGTTATACACTTTAACTTATCCTACAAAGAATCAATTTTGTTAAATTTGTATATGTTTCATTGTTAATTTCAATTTCCACACAAGCTTTTATGTGTCGCAAACAAGAGATGGTGCGATTATCTCTTTGTTCAAAGACTAATCGTACAAGTTCCATTGAGAAATGATAATGTGAATGTGGATAAAAGAATCTGTGCGCGAGTCACGTTTGTCGTCAATGGCGGTACAGCCTCCAATGGCTCGCGGTCTCGCAGTCCCGCCGGGCCTCCATAGCCTGCTCACGTGTGAAGGCACCGTGCATTTGTTTGTCTGCAGCTGCGGTGCCGACAACATATTTATTGTGCTCATTAACCTTCAAGAACGCCATTTAATTGTCGGCCGTTTTTTATTCACTTCACCTCTGACCCGCATGCGACTTATTGCCCTCTCGAAAGAGAGCTGGCTGCTATTTATCGTGCCGCGGTACGAGGATGCGTGTCATATGCGTCTTTGTGGCGGCTCGAGCTCGTCGTTATGATTTATGCCGTTATAAGGACGTGATTACTGTCACGGGGCGAACAGTCTGCGGCTTTGGCCTTTACACTTCTCGCCTTCTCGGCTAGCAGTTGAAGTTAATTATAAACGTTGTAAATGTATGACTAAAGACAAATTATCTTCAATATTTTAACGGGCAATTATTTTGTTAAACTGAATTACAAACAAACTTTACATGCAGATTGTTCAATTTAACTTTAATTTTACTTCAAATTGTGCAACTACAGAGTACCAGTAGATCGAATCACTCCACTTTAGGCTATTGTTACATGAAGATTCGTATGACAATGGAAATGTCGCTAGTATTGTTCCGGGCTAATCTAAGCAACTTATTCACCGCGTCATTGACGTCTTCATACACTCTATCGGCAACAGTAAATTGTGGTATCGTGTCGGTACCGTCGTCGGTATGGAACCGTTTATTGATTGGTATCGTAGTTTGTCCGCTGTTCACTTTGAATAAAATTCGAATTATAATTAATCACGGTTGCGCCGCGTGGGAGACCGTCGCGCTACAACCGGCGATCTATCATATTTTGTGATAACGCCACTAGACGCATCTTGTAAACGTATTGAGACGATCGGCTTCGGAACTCGCGTACTGACATCGTAATGTGTAATGTCGCTTTGTAACAGAGTGGGTAGTTTTAACATCGGCTATGGGTATACATGACCTTACGTTACCTTTACAGTACTGCAGGTCAAAAGATCGAGTACTCAATTTTCCTGTGATTGTAAAACCAACGGTACCGCTTTTGTTAAACGACACTGTCGATGACTACAATAAAATTCGATCATAAAGAGGCGATCTTACCCTTTGAAAGTTCCTATGCAATCTCGCCGCTCAATTTTATTTCCAATAGCGGCGTAAATAGATAGGCGGGTGGATGTAAACGAGGGACACCCTGCGGCTGGGACGGAGGCTCCTGTCGATTGAATTTGTCTGCGAGCGCGACGTGCATTAACAGCGCACTAAACTACTTTGACTCCTATTATTAATATTTCCATAAAGGCATGTTTTCATTGTGCTTCGTCCACGTTCAAAGCTTGTCTGGTTTTAGAGCTTTGCTGTTATGGTATACGATATTTAATGCTGCTGCTTTTCATAACGGTAGTTGGATATCTAGTTTTATTGCTTTTATGCTGTTTTTGATTATTTAATTTTGTGTAAATGTTTTGATTTAGAAATCTGAAATTGTTTTTATACAGTAAGTAAGTGGTACGTATAATGAAAAAAGACAATGCCAGAATAAAATGTTACGAACATGTCTCAGATTGTGTAACTTATTATCTCTGTGTACGAATAAAAATCGTAAGGAAGAGCTAGCTAATTGTATGTATATTAATGCTTAGCAATAATGTTATTGCTAGTTATAATTAACTACACGCTTTCTATGCTCTCTATCAACATCTGTTCCCACGTCCCCGTCTCTTAATCACGTCAACTGTGCGCGAGCGCCTAATATTGCGCTTGTAATGTGTGTATTAAGCGTCGTTCCCTTTAATTGCGGCCCGTTTAACATACAATGAGCTCGGTCGGATTCGCGTGCTAGCCAAGCGTGGATGCGATACTATCTACGCTATGGTAATGCTTCTTACGCACGATACCGTCGGGATCGCGCTGTGCGTTTGCCGCCCTCTTAGACATGCGTTTACTTGTTACTACATCTTTAATGCTATTATTAACGACGACCAATGCACGTGTCGCTGTCTCCTTATGGTGTTCATTACCATTTCGTGGCAGTAAATTGAGCCCAGCAACTATTCTGTCCATATAGTCGCTGTATTTAATATGTTTTAGTACCGTCCACAATTTGATATCGTTTAGTTGATTGCAGACTCAGAGAAGCTTTCTCGGTTTCGTCATCGCCTAGTCTGAATAAATGCAGACATTACTAGAGCGTTTGTTTTTTTATTGCTTTACATTAATACATATTACATCAGTATACGCTATCTTAATTCAAGTAGATTTTATGATAATTATGAGTATATTCCCTACAGTTAAAAACATATCATTACCTTCTTTAATAGCTTTACATATTTGTTTATGCTGGGCGTGTAATATTCATGTAAACCTTTGGAATGAAATTAAGTTTTACCGCGTACTTTCCTGGGCGGTATGAGTGCGCAATGAAAAATCGTATCGTTTAACTCTGTTTGCCGGTCATTATGTCAACATGAATACCCTAATCGTGGCGCATATGTTTTGGATCGAAAGCGTTTGATTTATCTGGCTGTATCAGTATTACCGAATGTGATCTACAGCGCTCATTAGTCGCTACTAAATAAGATATCTCAGCTTGATTAAGTGCTGACCGCACTGTTATTATTTAATTGCATTCCGACTTCAATAAACAAGTCATCGATTACTTTGGGTAATTTAAGATGTAGTTTTCGAAGTTACTAAAGTTTCGTCGTTTTAAATTTATTTCAATTTTTATTAATGTGAAACATTTTATTGAAAAAGTTTGTATGGTTTTTTTATAAGAGAAGGGGGCAAACGAGCTGCTGGATCACCGAGGTGATCTTCGACGCCCATGGACATTTAGAACATTCGAGGAACCGCAAATGCGTTGCCGGCCTTTAAGGAGCAGATAGGCTCGCTTCTTGAAGGACCCTAAGTCGTAGCGATTTGGAAATACCGCCGAGGACAGACTATGGAAATGTCATGTTTTTTAGAGCTTTCGCTGCCGTTACTATGACTAAATATTTTACGCAATAAATATACAACTACACTCTATTTGTAACTCTCGTTAAGCTACAGACGTTTGAATTTAACAATTATTTTTAGAGTTTTTATGCAAATATTAGGCGTCAGTTAACTCGTCTTATTCATAAAGAAAATTTGCATCTAATAAATTGAAATGAAATATACATGATAAATGCAAAATAGCTAAAGCTAATAGATTGAAATATAAAAAAAACTTTAATAGCTTTTGATATGAATTTTTAATGGCTCTTGGCTTTTGGGGACACAAAAATTGATAGT
Source organism: Papilio dardanus tibullus (assembly GCA_013186455.1). Taxonomy (NCBI): domain Eukaryota; kingdom Metazoa; phylum Arthropoda; class Insecta; order Lepidoptera; family Papilionidae; genus Papilio; species Papilio dardanus. Next base: position 559,454 of record QDHC01004886.1, on the reverse strand, counting down.
TCAATTTGGTTGTTTTGGTTTGTGAGTCGTTAGTGTCCCCGGTTGGCCCCAGGCGATGCAAATTAAGATGTGAGATAGGTACATGCCTTTGATTTACGATATTATAAACTTCTAGTTCTGTTATATTTGATGCAGTGAATATGTTGAGAATAATATAACTTTTATGTTCTCAAATGCTCAATAAATTTACTAGTAGCTTTATCATTTAAATTTCAACATGTTGAATTTGCAGATAATAAAAATTAAGAGATAAATCTTGTAAATAAAAGACATAAATACTCTCTTCGATAACTACACATGTTTAGTTTTACTTAGTTGAATTAATTCAATACATTTATGTATGTATTTGTATAATCTTTTTTCGTGTTTCGAAATATTGCGAAATAGTGATGCCTAATTATCCACGGTACGGTTGTTATTGTAATTTGTGTTTTAATTTTATGTTGTTTTTTTTTCATTAATCCGCTTGAGAACGTACAGTTCCGTCAATGATGTCACCCGTGAGGTCCAAGTTCTATTGATAAAGGATTTACGTAATTACGTATGCGGATGTCTCGCTGTTGTCAATTATAATCACAGTTGTAGCATATAGCAAGCAAAATTTTCTATCGCTACACATTTTTTATTATTATCTTCGTTATTTATAGACTACGCTTGTCCAATGTAACCATAAAACGCGCCACATACGATTTTTGTTACAACGAAATAATTTTAATATGCATATTCATAATCGTTTTGTCAGCTAATTTTCGAGTTTCGTGTTGATCGGACATCGTCGACACATAATTAATTAATTAACGCATACGTAAATGAGGTATTCATTTATTAAATACTTCTTTTATGGCTATACAAGAATGCGCATTTAGAGAGGAAGCAGGCGCGTAGTGTTTTCGACGGCGCGCAGTAAATCATAGTGCATACGGTCCATGCCGCGATCGCTTGTTTCTTACCACAAAAATAAGGCTTATAATGTATAGCGGCATACCTCACTTATGTTAATATTCTTTAACATTATACGTGAAAGCTTCTATTGGAAATATTCGTGTCGTATTAGCATATTGAAGTTAAAATGTTTTACTTGCGTTTAACACATTAGTTTACGTTGTAATGTTATCTTTATGAGGCTGTATCTGAGGGGTCGTCGCTCTGGATATACTCCGGGTCAAATGGTCATATTAATTTTCCCCGCGAAAGCCTTCGCGTCGGCTCTTATCTTTTAATTCAATTTACACGCGTACGTTGCTCGTTGATCGCTGAATTTATCGCCGATAATTCACATTTTATCTGGTTACAATCTTAATTTCTTTATTATGACTCTTCCCTCGGCAATATTTTCCAAACGAAAGACCGATAATTGCTGTTTAAACATTGATAGAAGTCAATCTAATCGTCTGCGTATTCAAATACCCCGTGTTAAGGCTGCGTCACCGGCCGGCCCACTCGACAACTGCGCCTGCGATAAATATTGTCCGATTGCTTCAAGAGTTATTAATTAATTGTACCTTAAATTCACATCATATCATTGCATTTAGATTTTTTAAATTTCTCTCTAGGTTTTTTTTTGTACTCTGCATTATGTTTGATATGCTCTTGCATATATTGTGAGGTAAAAAATAATTTTGCGACTTTGTATAGTTCGCAAGAGGCGTATCTCTTCTCAAATTCGAACAGTTTAATTAGCTTCTTGTATATGTAAGGCAGCATCAAGAGGCTGCGCTGTAATAGAGAGGTGTGTCGCCCCGCCCCCCGACGCAGCTTTGACACCGACTTTCCCGACTCTCGCCTTCATATGCACCGCTCGAGGAATACCACTGTTTGATGACTTGCTAATGAATTTGCCTTTATATTTGCCAATAATCGTTTGTTTACTTTTCTATTACATATTGTTCACACACTCATTACTTAGATAAAGTTGAATATGTTTGTTGGGCTTAATCCTCGAGATTAATTTATAAGTTTATCGTAAATAAAGATTTTTTGACACTGAGTCTGCATTTCGATCGTTTAAGTCTTTTTAAGGAGAGCTTTTTGTCATTGAGCTTTGTTATTATTCTTTATTCGGTATTAATAAAATGTATTGCTTGATATAAAACAATATCAAAAGCTCTGGCACTATCGCTATAAACGCAACCACAGGTAGTATCGGTCATTACATTACCGCTCGGCGCCGGCGCGGTCTTCTCACGAATTTCGCGGCGCGGCGCCTCCGCGTGGGCGGCCTATCATGTCCGGCCATCGCGAGCCCCACAGAACACACGCACTTTACAGCAAATACAACTCAAACGACCTTATTAACATACGCATATGAACCATATTCCATTCCACCACGTTAAAAGATGATCACTAGTCGAGTACATCACAGCCTTTGTTGCCTAGTATGCCTAATTAGTCAGGGTTTTTAGTATGAAACAGCCCCGAGCTAACATTTACCACTACTAAAATATATTTTGAATTCTGTTGATACGCTCTTAACAATCACTTTGATGTTCTCGCTTTGTCTCGCAATCGTAGATAATTCTTTCTCGAAGCGAGAGAGGATTTATTTATATCGTGCTTTCAGGCGCCATCACTACGCCTACATTGTTTGAGCGTCGTAAGTTAAAACTATACGTTACAAAGGTCGCGCCGAGATGAATCTGCCGGTTGTCGCCGCTTGTACCATTATCAAGTCATGTCTTTAAATCACCTTGTTTGATATTTTTGACACGAAGTAACAATGTGAGTCTACGCGTTCAATTTATGCAAAGGTTTTCGAGGCGGACCTCTTTGACGTGCTTGTGAAGTGTCACATTTTATCTCGGTATCCTTTATACCTTTCACTAAAGGTAGGGTTGCTTGTTGTCCTTGTAATTTATTATTAAATACATTTATAGTTTTTAAAACGACTAAAATGGCTATAATATTATCATCTTTAGTAAATCATGTATGACATGGTGGTAGTTTATCTTATCTTACTAATATGACAACAAGAGAAATGTGTTTTATTCCTGCGTTCATTAATTAAATCGATTTTTGATAGTACCTGTCGTGTCTTATGTTGAACTTCGCTTTGTTCGTGATTACAAGGCAACCATCTGGATTTCGCGACTTATTTGTTCATGCTGCTGCTGATACATCTCACGTTACCGTTCCTGTCCGCCCGCTGCAATAACTTACAGATGATCATATTTAATACGCAGCGTCATAACATGAGAGTCAGTCACGACAGAGATCCTGAATCAAAAATATGACCCGAATTACGGCGACTTGGCGGCGCCAATCTCGTTTATCGAATTGGATTTATGGCACATTTATATTTTTATATTTTATTGTGGGTTAATTTTTTCTAAATACATTAAAAGCAGTAGGAGGTTTTTGGAAATTTCAAACCATACAATTGCAAGCACTAACGCCTCATCAAGACAAAATGCAAACTGTTTATTACTGGCCTTTGGAATTTCTTATTTTAAAACTTGGTAATATTGGTAATTTATGCAAAATAATTGAATACGCTACCGCTTTTGAATCTGCAGCATAACATTTTAATCATACCACTTTTCTCAGTTATTGAAGATTAAAATTATGAAGTTATTACCGATATGTTCTAGGCATAGTTAAGTGAATGCAACACTAGTGTAGATATAATTAGATAAAGTCATAACGTGTATCGGTCCGCGAGCCGCCCTCAAATTAAGAGCGACTTGGGCTACCGATTGTCGCGATAGGGTGATTAATCTTCAATAAATTTATCGCTCAATCAACGTCGCTGTGGCGTCGGCCGGCGGCCGCTGATTGCGTTTCTTCATAATTACATCTTTTGACACGTACGCGCCAAGATTCGTACTTCACAAGCCGGGCAGGCGGCGAGGCGGCGAGGCGGCGAGGCGGAGAGGCAGCGCGGCGGGCTGGGATCGTGGGAGCACCGTGTAATCACCTTTCTTGACTGTCTTATTTTGATACCAAATCACGATATTAAACAGTACCTCTAGTAACAATTCATATAATGCAGTTTTTAAAACAGATGGACAATATGCTAAAAAGGCTCTAAAATAGTGTGGTTAAATTGTTATTGTTCAATTGTTATCAAGCTTGGTATTGAATCGAAACGGCTAACTTTGTAACATAAATTGATTATAATATCATTGTTGGTAAAATTGATTAAAATAAAGAATAAATAAAAGCGTGGTTTCCAGATTTTGAGTAATTGTATTCATAAATATGTAATTGTATTTTTTTAATGCGTTGAAGGGAGGGCCGTGTTAACGTCATTTCGTTTGCATGTCGGTCAGTCGTCATGTGCAATATTTGGCGGTTATTAAGCACGCGGATGTGTCGGCGGTGAAAACATTCCTCGTGTTTAAATACTTTTATTGGTGTTCATGTAATACCGAAGTTTGTAGACGGTTGCGTGTCATGTGAGGAATTTAAGGATCCTTTATTACGTGTGGCGTCGGACCGTGTGGTGACTTACTCCGAAATTACACGCGAAAAGTTATACGAAGAAGTTTATCAATATCTGATAGCGAATACAATTTTTTTTTGTTTTTGCTCGTTCTTGTAATAAAGTTGTTTATCTCGATAGCGCTTGCAAATATGCGACTTTTTTATATTGTCTCACCAATTTGTTGTAATAATTGTGCTAGGTACTATTATTCTGGTAATTTACCAAAATTTCGGAAGAAATTTGAAGGTCGACAGTCCTCTCGTAAGCCTTGCAACTTGGTCGCATATTTTTTTTAATTGCACCGTCGCTTCAACACGTCGGAGTGTAATTATTCCGAGAAGGCACACCTCTTTGACGAACGTATTTGCGTAGTGCATCAAATTGTCTGTCGCGAGCTCGTCTCGGGATGCGGCAAGGTGTTGTAAACTCTTCCGGCGTTTTCACTAAAAATAGTCTTGTTACACGAATTTTTGTATACGGTTTTATATTGCAGTGTAGTTTTTGTTTGTAATTATGGAAAATAGTGTTTCTTTTTAAAGGCAATACTAATTATTTCTTAAATTTATTCGACATATTTCGTATAAAAATTGTATATTTTTATGTAAAAAAGTTTGATATAAATTGATACGTCTGATTCGTTTTATATTTGTGGTAGGTCGGGTATCTGTTCGGGTGTCGCTGCGTCCTTTAATTGTCATAAAATACAATCTTCCTCGCGAGATTTAAGCGCGTGCTCGGACGCCAAAAAGAAAACAATCCACTCTTAATTTTGCAACACCCGAAAAGCGATATTGGTTAGGGTGACCATTAGCAAACGGTTAAAAGTAATTAAATGTTTTAAGTTGTAAACATAAGTTTTTCATAGTTACTTTATATGCAAGTTATTTGTATAATCGCTTTTAAGAAGCTTAAAGTTTAAGTTTAAATGATAAATTTCATAATGAAATGAAAAATTATCTTAAATTAGTTTTTATGCTAGTTAACACGAGCAGCTTAATTTTAATCATGTTGTACAATCTCCGGTTAGAGTTTAGAGCGAATAAAAGTATCTATTAACAACTACACGATGCTTGACCACGGTAGTTCTATTCAGTAATGTCCGTAGACATGGTAAAGTTATGGTTGATCTCAAGGGTATCGTGTCCAGCCATCACGCCTCCCAGATCGTTCAGAGTCGAGGTTGAACGCGGTGGTCGCAATTAGGATAAATAAATGCTCCCGACATTCGATCCATCGCCTTTTCATCCGATTAATCGCTCGAAACGAAGGCGGCAATTTGATTTTAACGCGTCCCATTCCTTTAGTATTTTTATGGAGCAGTTTGCGGTATATGATAGTTATCACGCTATCTCCTCGTGTGATTATTGCCTTTATGTGATAAAGAGGTGTTCGATTCGTTGGTTCGCGATGCGGTTTGTTTGTTTTTGTATTATACGCGTTTAACGCCTAGACGCGATCGGATAACTGCACGTTATTGACGTCATAAAAATTCTATTATCTAGATTAAATATACCTTTTAATACCTACATGAAATTTAAGTTTTCTTAATGGTTTGTGTATCAGATGCATGTTAAAAGCCAAGAAGCTTGAACTGTTGATTAAATAGATCGACTCGACAGCGATACTGCCTTTTAAAATATTCAATTGTACAATAGTATAAAGGGTTGGTTTCTCTTCAATTTTTTCTAAATCTTAGAAAACAACGTTGGTGACTTAATATCGCTTTAGCCACTTGCTCGTTTCTCATTCCTTAAAAGAATATTAAGATAAAAAAGTTTTGATACGACATACACAACAACGTCTGGTTTATAAATATTTCATTATCTTTTTTTTTCCGAAGTAAATTTATGTTCGGAACGATAAAGATATTACGTCTTAATTTTTATATCGACCCGTATGAGTTCCGAATCGACAATAGATTCTGGATCAGTAAAACGAGGCAGGCCTTTGTGATTCCAAAGCCCGCATACACGATATACTGGCCACATATCAATTATTTTGACACCAAGGATTACGTTTTAATGATTGCTCTCTTGACACTCGGTGTGTTAAGTTTAATGTCTTATTTGTAACGGCGAGTCGGGACAGGGGGATTATTCACGCTCATTGTGGTGTTTACTATACACTCCTTATTGACGCCGAACTGTTTTGAAGTTGTTCATTACTTTTATAACACACACACATCATTCTTGTTAGGTTTTAAGTAATATTAGCCATATATGTGAAATGTTTTTTTGTTGAAATACAAAATACCTGGTGCTAAATAGTAATAAAAGTCAAGGAGAGCGAAAGTAAAAAAATCTTTTTTATTTTGTTTATTGTTTATTAGCCATCTATTTATAAATTAAGTAAATAAAGAAATCAAGTTAAAAACTAGTAGTAAACAAGTTACTTGAAGCCGTTAGTGATATCTGTATGCCGAATCAATTAGTATAAAAAAGTTTGTAGAAGCCGACCATTTAAATAGAAAAAACGCAAATACACACTAAATCACTTTACGATTTGACATTAACACATATCTACGTTGTTCGCATGGGTAATGTAATAAAACGAGCAAATGAAACACCCGAAGCACTTTCAAACGCGGATAAGACAACTCCACCTTTTCTAAATGTACAGCGTCACAGGGACCGTCAGAAGGCGCGAGTGACTGACGACCCTTAAAACAATAAGCGATGTCATTCGATTTCGTCGCGACAAAACTTTAATATCAATAGAACACAATAGGAACAATAGTTGTCCTGTGTCAATTATGCTATCATTACCATTGGAATAAACGACGTAACGGATCAGATGATTGTCGTAAAACAAGATGACGACGCAATGCAATGCCGAATATGATTTTGTTATACTTTTAAACAAATTGAGCCTTTAGTAGCGGTGATAGACGTGGGAATGCTCTGATCCTTTGAACTACAATGTGTCGTTTTAAGCATAATGTTACGGTGACCCCATAAATCATTTATAGAATGCTGCAACGTTTGGACCTTTTGTCATTTTACTGTACACGATCAAAATGATTAATAATCACTTATGTAGTGCTTTTAAATATAATTTTGGGCCCAAACCAGCCATGATCATATAAATTTCAAATAAAGATACCGTCCTGGTGTCCTTTCAATTATCTTTTAAAATCTTACTCCATAATTTTCACACGTAAACACGCAAAGCCTGGGAAACAACTCCAAGACATATACGACTTTTGTTGTATGCGTTTCGCGGTGCAATATTTCGTCAACTCCTAATTAATATATCGGCGAGCAGTCATAATTATCTCTGCAGGTGGGTGTCATCCCCACGGCGTTTGCAAATGTTCATGTGGTGTGTCGTAAAAATGGCACATTCACTTTTATTGCACTCCCTCCACACTTGTAAGTAATGTGTTGTCGCGTGTTGCGTTTTTGTCAGCGGGTAATCAGCGATTTATTGATATGCGCCGATGATTATTTTATTCTCAAGCAGGCGTAGCTTCGTTATCATGGTGAATTAGTTGTCTGACCGTGAACCATTGTGCCGTGCTCATAAATTTGACTGACACGTAAATACTAAATTTAAATGACATTTTTCATTTGTACATGGTTAGACTCTTAATCGAACATCAATGACTCACATTTTGGACACAAAGAAATATTTAGCTTATAATAGTACAAAAAATTAACAAAAAAAACCTCTAATCATATTTGATACCAGCGTATTCAAATTAAGATTTACTTATAATCAATTCATATGCAATGTTAATCGAGGGCTAATTGTTCCATCTAATAATAATCACTAGCGATTAGATATAATCCTAGTTGTGAGGAGAGTTCAATAAGCAATGTACATACAAATAATTCTCGTCATTAATTTATCCCACCTTGTGGCGCGCCACGTAACGAATAGACTCGGCGAGCGAGTATCGTCAGCAAAATAAACAATTTTGACAAAATCAAATAAACTTTTAAATTGAACATTATCACTAAAATGTTTATATGTACTCTAGATCCTTTGATAATAAAGCAATTTTTCTTATTGAAAATAAAAATGATATAATATTGGATTCCGTATTCATTTATACTTGATATCGTAAAATATTTTCTAACTATTTATCCTACTAGAATACGAGCATAAGTTATTTATATTTCGTATAAAAAAATGTCTGTTCAGATAATCTGTTCTGTCTGTTCTGATTAATTTTTGAATAAAGTTACACATTTATATTTTCTGCTGACCGTATTACGTTCAGTGATATATGTAGGCGCCGGGGAGGTTGCAGATTCAGCCATGTGATTAAGAGTTACGATTGTCATTAATATCGTAATGGAATCGATTTATGTTCACAGATCATCATATCGATTTTATTACTCTACCCGTGTTGTATTTAATTTTACTTGCCTTACGAGACCTGGGTTTTACACCGCCTATTAGTAACGTTTACGGTGCAATGCGATCTCTTTTACACAAGACAACTGAAGGGATATTTAATTTATGATGCATTTAGTTTTTTTTAACTTAGATTTTTTATGATCGTTTTAGTGTGTCTTTAACTGTTTGATTCTATTTTTTTTTTTTAATTTTAAGTGCCATTTTGTTTCTCCTTACTTATATTACTGGCATAATATGGTATCCGTATAAATGAATACAGTAGAACAGGTTTGTAAGTAGAATATTAATTAAGTTCTAATTAAGCTATTCATTTAGTTGCCATATAATTCGTTATTTCTAAAAGACATCGATGTTGATTTCAAAACTTTTCAAGTCACCGTTAAATTTTAATCGGTCGCAAGAAATGTTAATCAAACGTATGAATAAGAAGCCGTGCTTATTTATACGCGCGTTTCTTGCTGTATAATATTCATGAATTTATTTTAATCGGCCTCTTTTAATTCATAAAGGCCACCGGCGAATTCGAAATTGAAAATGTACCCCTTTTAGACACACCTCCTGGCGCTTGCGTAGTTTTTTCTGCATACTTCAACGTCATGTCAACACCGTCGATAAATAATATCTCCTCTACAAACCTATTATTAGGGGTGTCTGACATTTTATTCAAAGGAGTTTTTAGATGAAATTGAATTTTTTTTCGTAAAAAAATTTGCCCTGGGGTGCAACCGAGATGAGTTTTTAAGATTTATGTCTGTCGATTTTGGAAAATTACACTTATTTGAAATTCTAATGGATATCCCCCTTTTGAAAGTTAAATAACGATCGAAACTGTTTCTCGGAAAGGTGTCGCGTTTACTTTGTTTAGTTACGTAATGTTGGTTTCTTGTGCATTTTCACTTTATCGAGTAACTAATTTGAAATGCTTACGTTTTGGACATCCCGTCTAAAACTTGATCCCGTCAGGTGGCTCGCCGGGCAAAGTTCATCGACCCCGATGAGGTAGGCCGGCCGATGATTGATCAGCGCCCTTATCACTGCACTGTCGCCTACGTGCGGCGTTTTCAAAGACACATTGTCTCTGCCTGGAAGCAGGTTCCGATGCCTCCATAACCTTGATTCTTCCATAAATAGATAACTTCTAATGAATTTCTCTTTTGTTTCAGGCTATGCACGTTAAACATGTTGAAGAGAATAATATGTAAGTAAATCAACATTTGTACGTAACGTATTGCTTTGAATTACAATGCTATTTTTAAACAATTTAACTATTTTTAGTTTCTTGTGAATGCTTCATTAACAGCGGTCTGCTTGTTACCGACCCTTGACGAAAGAAATTAGTGCTTCGTATGCCTTAATTATAGTTAAATTGTAAATTTTCTTTTTAGATGGGATATCCAGCAGCTTTTATCAGCAATACCTAAAATAGGAGCAGTTTTAGACCTTACAAACACCGCTCGCTATTATAATCCGAAGGTAAGTGAAGTTTTAAGAAATAAAGTTTTGGCTTTTGGTCTTATCCTTAGTACCTATCCTTCGTCGCAGTATCATTTTAAGATTTACTTAGATTCCTATGCTTATGCTTTACCATTGACCTAGTGCCATTCTAATTCTAATCTTATTTTTGCTTTAGTTGGCATTGTAAGCGGCCTGTAACTTATTAACATGAATTAATTTAATAGGATATAATAGGGTTCTAGATGTAATTATGGTACACAGATAAAGTTATGAGGACAAACTTTATAATAATAAAATGTGCATACCGAGTAAGACAACGTCGTACTTACAATAACTACGTTTAGTTGTCGTGACGTTGCGAGCAGAAAGCCGTCCGAATGTGTTAGAATACTGGGAAACAATAAAATTACGTTCAGTTTTACGATTGAAAGTCACATTTTCCGCTACGATGCTTTGTTCGGGCGTATGTCTGATTGCCTTGCATTCATCTCCTGGCATAATCCTATCATAAAACTTATGTTTTCATAGAGTACTATAAGTTGCGGTGATTCTTTTAGTTTTTAATTAATCACCATAAATGTCAAATCACATTTTTGGTAAAATAGAAAAGCGTTTTAATGTATTTGACTACAAATGAAAAACAATTTCCGGTGGCATGTTAGTACATTGAATACCACGTAGCAGTTTATTGCTCGAAGATGTAGATGAATCAATCTTCGATATCGTAGTATTCGCGTTAATAGTATCCACATGATAAGTGATGTAGATGTGATTTGATAAGAGTCGTATCTTTTAGTTAGTTTTATGGATGGTATGTCAGCGGGCGCCGCGCCTAGCCGGTGTCGGCGCCTAGTCGCGGCTCGCGCGTGTCGCCGCCACTCGCCGCTCGCCGCTGATTGGCGCTGTCAACTTGAATTACACGCGCGTTTCACGAATTGATACACTCTCCACTCAATTAAATTGGTGACTCGTAGCGGCTAATAGAAGGGTTACGTGATTTTTTTTAAATGATAGATGTGATTTGTTCTGACGGTCATTTCTTGATTCTACTCGTGGTCGTTGATTACTGTTTAATTTATTTATTACATCCTTCTGTTCCATTTGATTGGATAATACTAACACAAGGAGAAATTTTCTAAGACTTAAGCCTTGTTCGCACCAGGATAGTATTTTAGTCGAGTAGCAAGTAACATTTATTCGAACAAAGAATTTACTACTGTTCGAACTCGTTTAAGCCTAAATCTACGCACCAGGGTAGTAATTTAGTAACTACGCGTGTCCGAACAGCAACATTTTAGTAGAATAGATTAGTAAATCCTTTGTTCGGATACTTGCTACTCGACTAAAATACTATCCTGGTGCGAACAAGGCTTAAGATCTAACTTATCACTTCAATGGAGATGTTTTGAGAAGTGTTAGATGTTTACAATTACATTTTTTGATTGTTGCAGAATTTCGAAGCGGTGGGTGTTTTGCACAAGAAGATATTAATACCGGGCCGCGCAATTCCGCCCGAAGACAAAGTGAAAGAGTGAGTTCATCTTTTTTGCATTATAATTTCATTTGTGCCTAAAGATGTATGAGTACGAAAGGAAAGTTAACTTATTTGATATTCTATATCTATGTCAATGTTTTTAAGAGACTACCATTTTGAATTTGACGTCGGAAAGTCGTTAACTGGAATGACCAGTGATTGATTTCGTTCGTTTTAAATACGCAAGCGCGCACGTATAGGAGCAGCGCGTAAATCAAACGCCGCCGGGCTATCGATCAATGCGGGTCGTGTTATCTTTTTGCACTTGCGGCGTGGTTTTAATTTGAACCGTCGAATTGGCGCCATTCGTAGGCCGAATATGGGTAATGTTATAAATCTCTAAAGGCGTGGGCGGGCGCGCGTTGTAGCGCAGTGTGGAGCTCCCCGGGACCGAGGCGACGCGACCGGCGAGCGCGGAGCCCAGCCGAAGCGCCCACGCGTGCGCTTTCGGAATTTGAAAGGCATTTGTCGCTCGCACCGATGCGTCTCGCCTTACGTGTAACAGATGTCCGTGTTAATAGAAAAACAAATATTTTATTAACTCGTAAATCTATGTATTTAGACCACAATGAAGTTCTGAAATCAATACCAACTTTTACTTACGTGTCTACATACACTTTAAAGAGGGCATTATCTTAGAAAGTGAATTATAACTTTTTCACGAACTCTCACAGTATCTGACACATGTACGTAACTTAACAAGGTACCACTAAGATATATTCTTAAATAAAAGGGAAATAAAATGTACGCTTTCTCGCGGTGTCTAATGTCAATGAGAAAGGAACTCTCTCGGAGTTGTGTTAGACCCGCGCAAAACGCATTTTCTTAGCATCCCTTTGTCTGTTTGATGATTTTATATTTTTATTATGGATTATAGAGCATCGGTGGCTCAGTGGTTTAGCTCTTGACTTGTAATCTGCAGGTCCCGAGTTCGAATCCCGGCATGTACCAATGTGTTTTTTGATTTTAGAATTTCATATGTACATATTTATCCGACGCTCTTACCGTGAAGGAAAAACATCGTGATGAAACCTGCACTTATCGGTGAAGAAATTCAAAGATATGTGTGAAGTCGAGCAACCCGCACTGGGCCAGCGTGGTTGACTATGGCCTAGTCACCCCTTAGGGTAGGCTCCGAGCCCCTCATTGGGGACATATAGTGAGCTGGTGATGATGATTATGGTTACACTACTAGCAGTTTGAGTATCTGCTACTATGACGTAAATCAATTATTGATTTCAGCCGGGATGAATATAATATAATGTTAATGTTTGACGTCTTTGTAACGTATTTCTCCTGGTTACAAATAATTTCGAAGCAAAAATAGACCAGTAGGAATAAAATAGGGAATAAAAAGAGGAGAATTTTCACTTCAGTTTTTTTGTGTTATGAAAATGAACTGTTAAAAGTAATAGTATTTATAGCAGTTTGGAAGGGCTATAGTCAGTCGTAGGTAAATAATGAACACATTATAACATCTGCGGGGTCTAAGAGCTTTAACTATGTGATTATCTCGGTCATTTGTCTAGTCTTTTGTTAGACGCTGCGCCACGTCGTCGCTCGACTTCACCATAAATTACCATCGGCATTTCTCAGATAGTTGCTAGTGTTATCGCGACCGAGCACCTCGCATCTGTTTGTCAGTTAAGGACGGACTAATGTGCCACCCGTAACGCTACCATGATCCACCATCGACGATCCAAGATAGAAATTGTTTAGACGGAGATTAAGTATTTAGCGATTGTCATCGTATAAGCTTTGTTTTAATTTTAAATAGATCGCTTTGTGTAAATGTTTTTCTAATCCTTTGATTTTGTAGTAGGTATAATGGGTACATATAGATAAACTACATAAATATTTGCGCTGATTATTCAATCAGAAGACAAGCGTTAAGGCATTCGGTTTTAAATAACCTTCTTGTGTTGGAAGTCGGTTAAATATCACATTAAACTTAGTTTGTACGAACGTTTCAGAACGTTTTAGTTTTATTAAAAGTATTAAATAAAGTATGAGACATAATTCAAGGAGCGATAAAAAAAGTGAAAGAGATTCGCGGTATGCGTCCATTATGTCGAGAGGAGGTTCGAGCCGATGGTAGGAGCCCCGTGACCTTTTACTGAAGATGATCAGTCGAGCCGTAACGACGCTCGCGTGCCTCGCCCGCTCCTCCATTTATCACGGGTGTATTTTTACTTGTTTCCCCATGTCGACTGTCCACAATCATGTCGTCATTACAAACCGGCGCGTGTACCTACATATCGACGCCACTATAAATCCCGACCACCGTCGAGTGCACTTCCATTGTTCGCTTTAACTTCAACTATTCGAAATTTGTGTTCTATAGCTCTTGCAAAAAGAACTGCATTTTTTTAACTGTTTATTTACTTTTAGGTCTTACTTTAGAGCAAATAGAGATATTTTATTCCCATTAAGATTGTTTAATTTTCTCTTCGTCATCATATTGTAGTAAGCCGAGCATTGTCAAGTATATTTTAAACAAACTAAACAGTACAGTATTAATTACACTATACAATCATCGATAAATTTACAATGATCAAGTAGCGTCTAAAGATATCGATTGATTCAATATTGATACATTAGATTCCATGTCATCTGTACACGTCAAATCCGCTTTTGAGCTTTTTTTGTCATTATTTTTTGTTTGTGTTTCTATTAGCACCTGATTGATACGTAGTTGTTACAAGACAATTTGACATTGTATTAAGTCATTTCCATTTTTAGTCGGTTCGCTGGGGTCAGTGGGAAAACCGAGTTTTGCTGTGACAACTAAATTGGACGAACTAATTGCTTACGAGTAAATAGCGTCGAATGTAGCACTATTTTAATTACATCGATCGTATCCTGAAGCGGCGTCAAAATCAAAATATAATGATGTGTACGAGTGTGGGTAACACTTCGTTTTATTGCCTGTTAAATATTCCTAACATATTAACATAATATCATGCATGATTCGGCAGATAGCGTAATCAAAGCCTAGTCATGAAAGTGATATTTAAGCCGTCTTAAATCTGTGATAATTATTGTGCTCTATTAATCTCTCTTTTATGGTTTTTGAAAGTTATTCCTTATTTCAAACTTTATATGCGCGTAGGCATCAAAACTGTTCACAACAGACGCATAAACTTTAGAAACGTCTCAAATTCGGGAACGCATCTTTACACTAGAGATGTTGTTCCCAGACATAAATGCACGTTGCTGAGGTCGTCCAGACGATATACAGTGGTGCGATTTCAATGTTCTGACAACTTTGTGGCAGGTTGTAACAATTTCGCCTCTTACAGGACGGTACGTTAAACATGATTGTACAGTTAAGCGAACTTTATGTCCGCTGCGAGCTTGTCCTGTAGATCGTTCGCTTTATTCATTTCGATAAATTGGGATTAAAGTTGTATTATTTTTTTTAAATGCAGTACTCGTGTATTTATCTGAATAACAACATGGCTTTTCGTATTCATGTTACGCAGTTTTGCATATAATCTTTATGATATATGATATTTCCTTTACATCAGTAAACGTTACATGAAATTCATTTGTGTCCTTAGAAAGAGGGTTAACATTTTTTCGTTGGCAAACCGTTTTACTGCTTCTTTATGTTTGTTTAATTACTTGTTTTTTGTTTCAAAGTTAAAAATAAACAAGGTTATATTAAAAATACATTTATTTTATTTTGATTTAGGTATTTGCTTTATTATTTATTATTCAATTACTTTGTTCCCGGTCAGTTATCGAAGTATTTACATGTAATTGCGACGGTATAATGAATTTATAATGAACAATAATTTTCTTGAAGGTTCTGGAGACGAGGTTGGATAAAGTGACGCAAGGCCTGTGATCTCTTTGACTTTGATGGTTTATGCCTTGCATAAAATATAAGTTATTGCATCATTACGAAGACCTTTACTAAACTTAACAGCTGTAAATGGCGTTTACTGTTTTATTTATAGTAAATCAAACGAGCTGCCCGATGATTACTTTACAATGATTATAGTGTTTATGGTCATTACGGGCAAGTATAAATATTACTATCAATGAACAATATATTATTCGGAAGAACAAAATATTGTTTTAAGGTGTTTCGTCAGTAGGAGCCAACGATTCTCGTGTCTTTATTCTTCAACGATGAATAACAAAGTGACATAAACATATTTTTATTGACAATGTTTTGTTTCGGAATGGTATTCTTAATATTTATTATTCAAACGGCTTTTATGCGCTAGTAACTAACATCGAAACAACCCATGGTCTGTCTGGTTTAATGTTTAATAACGTTGAATGGTAACATACCTATTACAAGTTGTTACGGCGTTTCAATCGCAGTAATAACTGATATTTAATATCGACAATATTACAGTTTCCTTCCATTACACGGCTGCCATATAATCAATCGGACCACACAGACTCGTAATTGAGACATTGTACAAATCTGTTCTATTATGCGTGCCCGGTCTACGTTCCTATTAACTATTACTGCTGTACTTAGTTCAAATTTAATATTAACATAGTAACGGTTCGGTTGCCATTTATTTTAACAATGAGTAATTTCCGTTGCCAAATGTGTGGTATTATTGGGTCTCGTGGTATTTGCTTTTCGTAATATGCTCGGCTTAAAATATGTTTATGATTCATTGTGTAAGCTCTTCTTTCCCACAAAGAATAACTTTAGAAATTATTTTTATTATTTTACATCTTGTATTATAAGTTATTGTTATTTGTATTGTATTTTATTTAGTAAAAATAATAAAGATAGTTTTTGAAAAACGATGGTCACTTTTTTTTATTTATTTTTCACAATAAATGGTTACAATACATTTATTTCTACATCTTACACGCTAATGAAACCTTTAAGTTTATATCTTGATTTTGCTCTTTGAATAGTTAATTATTTAATTGATTATAGACTGAAGTGATTTCAATGTTAATTGTTATCACAATGACAACGAATGTTTTCCGGTAAAAGTATTTAAATTTGACAAAAAGTTAAAAGTTCTATGACTAAAATAAAATTGGTTTATTACAAACAGTGTGGTGTGTCACCTGCCTTAAATGTTACGAAACGCCTCGGCCGAACACTAGAACTTAATTAAATGCGGGTTATGAAAGCGTGGATCAGACATGATTTGATTAGAGCATGCACTTGTTTTTGATCGCCTAATCATTATTCCGGCCTCGTGTAATGCCAGTTTGGTGTAGTGAGACACATTTTTAAATTACAAGTTAAGCGATGAGAAGTCTTGTCCCCCTTTGCCTATCATGTCGATGATAATTTATCGTGTGGGCTTTTGTTTGATCGCTTGTAGTGAGTAAGATTTTGTTTATGTTTACTAAGCTTACGTTCATGTTTGCCCTCATATGTTCTCACGACCGTATAACCTTAATTAGCCCCCCAATTGTGAGCGTCTAACAAAAACAATCAAAGTATTTAAAAACTCTATCAGAGGTTCTTTATTGGGGAATAAGAAAGATGCAGTATCGTGTAGTGACTTTTAAAATAGAGTCAAACACGAAATGTTCTGAAAAATTTAACGTTAAAGTAAAATGGTCTTAGAAAACCATTCGATTTTATGTTAGGTACAAGTAGAAACTGTATTATTATAATTTGCTATAATTTCAACTTTCTTAGTTTCGTCGAAATACTTGCGACTGGAATAAATATTATAAATGTTGATTTTCCTTAAGACATAGCAAGTTGGAATTACAATAAATTATTATTTTTCCTTCTTTCTTAAATTATTTTAAGGTTACTAAAACTAATCTAAGTACCTATACAGTACAGGGTCGTTTTAGCATAGTAACTTTTTTGTAAATGTGTGGTAGTTAGGGATTTCAATGTGGAAAACTGATCTTTCTCCTGGACGAATGAGGTTCGTTCTACCACGGCCAGTTAATGAATTAGTATCATATTGTATTCTACGAAGTTAAAATAGCCGGATACTATAACTATTGAATGGTGAAAAAAATAATTCGACATAATAATCAATTAAGATAACATTAAGATATAAACGTGAGATGGTGCGATATCTACTCGTATGTGTCCGCGTATTCGTGTAATGTTGATGGTGTCATTTGCATTAATCACGGATATTACTCACAAAAACATGTTCCAATTAAAATTTCAAGTATTTCGGTACTCTGGCTCCATGGTGTATGTGTCATCGGCGCCAACGTTTGATGGTGTTCATTAATTAACACATATTTCTTGTTTATCCGCTGACGAATTTGCATCGTTGCGGTTACTGTGGTTTTATAGTGCTATAATAAACTTCCGCGTGTGGTCCTATGTTTATTGAAAAATAAAATTTATTTGATGCATCATAAAACTAGTAGCTGGTATAGGTTCTATAAATGTAGCAATTGTGTAGTAAATAGTTCATGTTGTTTAAAGATAAGAGAATAATGTCGATTATTTTAGGCATATAATAAAAATGATGTTCTTGTTAAACTTTGCCCTATTAAGGATGGTAACCGCATATTGCTTATTTGATGCCGCAGCATATAAAGCGCCTTATTTGTCCATGTCAGTAAACCGCAAAGGATGTTTTGTTCTAGGAAAAACTGTGTAATTGTGTTGATAATTCTAGTTTGGTTCTCTCATTGCTGACTGAATCATAGGATTAAAATGGGATTGTAAAATGAGGACACCCGTTGTAATGTAGCCGACACGTAACATCGAGGAGCGGTCTCCGTGTGTGAATCATGAGATTGTGGGAAGCGGCAAATGTTTGTCGCGATTTGTTTATTAATTTGTATATAGGATGATCACAATAAAATTTAGTTAAAACGAATTGTGTTTTGCCAGAAATATTTTCCCTTTACTTTTCAGTAGATCATGAATTGCAAGCTTCAAATGAACAGGGCAATTTCTTAGTTGTGTTCGGGTATAGGAATCCTAAAAAAGATTTGATTACCATATTAATATTAACATTAATTTGATGACTAATGAAGAGGGTTACTACGAAATTTATCATTGAATCATTCAATTATGAAGGCGAGGGAGGCAATTAACACTTCTCGAGTTAATTCCACCTTTGATGATATCACGGATCATCGCTCCGAAGGATTGTTTTAACGTGATTAATGGTTTCGAGAACTTTATACAGAGTACTTTCAAATATTATAGTTTTCGTTATTCAACATTTCGTGAGACATCTTTATGAACTTAAATTAAGCGGCTAAAATAACGGGCCGCGGTTGCAGAAGTACGACTTAACAGAAATCCCACTCTTCCCTTAGGAAGAGCCTCCGAGGGTTCGAAACTAGTCGGTACCGTCACCGAAGCAACGCGTGAGTTTTTATCTGCTTAATTTTAGTTTATATAGTTTTCGTGCTCAGGTCTTCAACTTTAAATCTTTTGTTCTTTAATATTTTAAAGGATATTTTTTACATCAGTTATTTTAACTTTTGTCATTTGGGTTTTTTCTTTATGAAGGTTACTTTAATGTTTTTTTTACATAACTGTCATATTCTGAGAACTTTGTCAATTGTAATTTTGGTAACACAACTTTATGTTGGGATAACATTTAGATTTACTATAAGGAAATATCTTTTTATTTCCTTTTTTACACTCCTATATTGACTTCAAATAGTGTAGTTATAAATGCAATATTTATTAAGATGCGTTCACTGGCGTTTAATCGAAGACTTAACTTGGAGTCATATAATTCATATCGCAGTAACATTTTATCCCCGGGCTATATTAGTAGCAACATTCAACCCTTCATTGCTTTTATTAGAAACTTTAATAGACTTGGGGCTTTATTTATTCATCTTTCACCGAACTGAGACTACTGGATCGTGATACAAATTAATATATGAATTAAAAAAAAACTCATAATCCATAAAATTATAAATCCATAATATGGTAAAGCGCTGGCTTTACCATGCGGTTACAGATGTTCAGTTTTTTAACTGTACAATAAAAACTGACGTACGCACGCCAATTTGAACGGCAGTCTAACTGTACAGTTCTTAGTTTTGCCTAAACACATCAGTTTTAACTGCGCAGTTGAACTGTACAGTTAAAACTGTGCCCCTGTAGCCGACTTAATACCTAGTACGACAGAGCTTTATAATATTGCAAATGGTTGATAACAAGGATTATTTTACGCTTATTAATATTCAGCTATCAATGATTTAGTTTTTATAACCGTATGTCTTGATTAGACGGAGTTCGAGATGAGATGAGATTTTGCTTCGGCGTTAGGCCGCTTTTTGCGTGACATCGGTCTAATTAAGCTCTAAGGTTATAGAAAATCTTTTTATCCTGTATTTAGCTTGCTTGTCGAGATTCGCTTCGATTCGAATGGTCAATTCATCATAAAAGTTAATAGACGAGAGTATTGACGGCAATCCGCTACCAGACGTCGTGAGCTTCGCACTTCGTACCTCGCAATGAATGATTTATCTACACGTCATTTGTTAATACACTGCCGGCCAAAAGTTTGAGACCACTTGGTACATAGATTATAATTTGTAAAATATTTTAAATCTGCGTATGATAACGTAACAATATGAACACGTATGCAATCTACTAGTCATTTTGAATGTATAAATACCGTTTTTCTTATCTTTTACATAATGATTATGCCATAAATGGGGATTGTTTATTTACCACAGATGAGTGCCGCGTAAGGACCAGGTGTTGCAAATGTTATTATATTATATGGAGGCTCCTTTGTACTTGTTTTTTTGCGTTGATAAATATTTAGGAATATCTTAAAGCCATAAATCCTATTCATAGCATACTACTTAAGGAATTAGTCTTGGTAACTTCTTTTCAGTCTGAACTACTGTTTTGTCAAGTGAAGTTCTCCAAAAATGGGAAAAGTCCGTGAAATCTCTAGTTAAACTCGTTCCGCCATCGTTACTCTACACGACGAAGGCCAGTCTGAACGAGAAATCGCCATTAAGCTGAAGTTACCGAAGACTTGTGTTCATAACGCAATAACTCGATACAGGACAACCGGCAGTCGTCAAGACCGACCGCGCTCGGGGAGGCCAAGAGCTACCACTTTTGGCGAAGACAAGTTCATTGTTGTAACAAGCAAGCGTAATAGACGCTTAACAGCACCAGAAATTCGAGCCGAACTCAATAAAACTCGATCGAAACCTGTATCATTAACAACTGTAAAGAGAAGACTTCGAAATGCCAATTTGTTTGGTCGCGTAGCAGTTCGTAAACCATTATTATTGACCAAAACAAAAAAAAACGTCTGCAGTGGCCTTTAACTCATTGAAATTGGACAGAAGAAAACTTTAAAAAAGTCGTTTGGACTGATGAATCAAAGTTCGAAATATTTGGTTCGAAAAGAAGAGTTTTTGTACGGCGTAGCGCCGAAAAAAAGATGCTGCCAGACTGTGTAGTGCCAACAGTCAAACACGGTGGAGGCTCTATTATGGTCTAGGGATGTTTCTTTGCATATGGGACCGGAGATTTGGTTAAAATAGAAGGAATACTGAAAAAAGAGCAGTACAAAAAGATACTGGAGCGAAACGTTATTCCTTCCGGGCTACGTTTGATTGGAGATGGATTTAATTGCCAACAAGATAATGATCCTAAACACAGTTCTAAACTATGCAGGGGATATTTAGAGCATAAAGAGATGGAAGGAGTTTTAAAAAACATGTTGTGGCCCCCTCAGAGTCCAGATCTCAATCCGATAGAGCTTTTGTGGGAGAAGCTAGACAGAAACGTCCGTAATCATTGTCCGACGTCAAAAGACGATCTCTTGAGGACTTTACAAGAGAGCTGGAACAATATTTCACAAGAAACAATAGTAAAACTAATAGCCCGGTTACCAAGATTAGTCAAAAAGGTTATAAAAAGTAAGGGAGGATTTTTCGATGAAAACTTAGTTTAAATATATATTTTTTTTAAATTAGGAATAGTAACAATTATAGCAGTTTTTTCATATATAAATAATTATTTGTAAGTTCCCTATATAAAAAGGTAAATAAATAGTTTGTAGACAATGAATTTTTGGGAGTTTTATTCAATATTGTATTTTTTACAAGGCGGTCTCAAACTTTTGGCCGGCAGGGTACTTCGCTCAATTGTTCGTGTAGCGATCGAAAACGCAGGGCTGTTGATAGCTTGTGATTTTTATAAATCGATTAAAAGGGAACTGATTACAAATAACAAAAAATATCACATTTATTCATATTATTCAGTTATTTGTATATTTAAAGCCGGCTACAGACGCTCAGTTTTAACTGTACAGTTCGACGGCTCAGTTAAAACTGACGTGTGAAGGCAAAATTGAGAATTGTACAGTTAAAACTGAACTTTTGTAGCCGGCTTAACCGCATAAATGTGTCATATAGACTCAATTAAAAATTGTTTAATTTAAATTGTATGTAGTCGGTTCCGCTTAATTTAATCCATGTATAAAGATAACATTGATATAGTTCTCTGAATTTCTTATGAATGGAAAGTATGTGTAGCTCCTTGATGTACCGGAAATGTTTCGTCGCTTCACCTCTGACCTGACCGGTGGACATGTGCCGGTGCGGGTCGCATGGGAACCTCCTGTCTTATCGCGCCTTGTATCAAAGTGTCGCCTATTATCTAGGCCCGGCCACTTTCGACGCTTGTACCACATCCACACCCTGCGACCAGACTGCTAGTACAATGATCGATGCGCCCGCGCAGCCTTTGTGGGGTCCTGATTTAACAATATATTTTGACAATTAGAATGCAATGTTTTCATGAATTAGTTTTGCCAATGTTTATTAACGACTTACTCAAGATAAAGGGCATGAAAATCCTCAAATTTATTTTTACTTGACTGATTAAGTAAAGTTACTACTTAACTTAATCATTTAGTAATTAAAATTCATTTAGCATTTACAATTAATATTTGATAAATACTGTAAGGTAGTTAAAACTTTCGCAACAAATCGTATCATCGGTTATTATTAACGAGAAACCTCCGCGACGTGTGTATTTAATTAAAATTAACTTGGCAATTAACTCCCAACACAATTACTGCGCATTGCGCTTTAATCACACACTTAACATGTCAAGTGATGATAGCAGACTGGTAAACTTGATACTTTATGAATTACAAAATTATACGCTTCGTTAATTTTTGCAAGATTTCGACTTGCGAATGCATTTTATGCGATAAAGCTCTGATTATAAGAGCACTACAAACTAGAGGGAAGTCTAGGTAACTCGACCACGATCCCACCTGAAGATAGATGGTGATGTGCCGAAAGATGTTACGTGCTAGCTTATTAAATGTTCACTTTACTCTTGAAGGCACCCACGTTATAGCTGAACGGAAACACTGACTCCGTCAACTTCATACCTGTGCGCACGAGAAACGATGCCTCGAATCGCTTCATTCGTAAATCTAAAATAAAGATTTACCATTAAGCGAATAATCCATTGAAAACTGCAAGTGTCTACGTTAATATTGTAGCGGCCGCGACCTACCCCAAGTTAGATCTTAATAATTGCATGCGGTGTGCAGCTTCCCGCCGAGATAAATTTCTCAGTACCACCGGTCGTACGCTTGCAGTTGCCGCATGAAAAATGCCCGGATTATAACTAGGGACCGATCCAACGTTCAGATAACGTTAGATATAAATTATTACACAAACGTATGACTACACTAAAATTAAATAAGAAACCATATAATTCTTGATACTTCGATTCTCCCGCCCGTGCCGTAAAATATAGAATTTTGACAGTATTTAAAAATAACGACATCCGTGTATGCCGGGAAATGCTTTGAATATTTTTTAGTCTCAAGTGTTAAAAGTGTTCGTTCGAGTATAGTTACAATGTAGGTTTTGTTCATTGAATAAGAAAAACGTAAATTATTCAAAAGTGAATCAAGTTAGACGACATCACTCAATAACTATCAGAACTTTTATACACGTTATCAATCTTTAAGGTCTTATACCGCTATGTCGGCGTATTTTGAGTTCGTAAAGTTAAAATGCTACAATCTTTTAGTTGATTACATCTAGTCTAACAGCGAGAGAGCAATTATAATCGAACGCCCAGACAACTATAAACTATCAAAATTAATCTGTCACGTAAAATAAATGGTATCTGTGGTAATAATCTAAAAGATTTAAACTCTTGTGGAATCGTCCTCTAATTAATGCACGGACTTCCTTGCGTGGTCTTCAATGAGAGTCATAAAATATTTTCATCGATTTTGTCGATAAAACATTTTTATATTCAGTAATGTGATTATTCAAGTGGTTACAGTCACGCCACCTCTCGGCTGCTTATGGAATCTTTATATGGATTGTAAGGTATGGCGTTAAGTCAGGTTAATTCGATGACAATATTGAATTATACATTGTCGGTGTTAATCTCATAAAGGAATGACGAGTTTCTATTCGATTCATAGCTTTTAATCCCACATATGTTAGTTTGGACTTTCTCTGTAACAGCTATTTAGTTAGCTTTATTTTTTTCATCTTTTAATAGGCATCTAACATAAAACTATCACCTTTGAACGACTTTGTACCTTTGTGGCTTAACTTTTCTATTGGTATGAAATATTACTGGAATATTTCTATTTCTTAATACATAATTGACAAAGTTTTGTTCAGTAAGAAACTCTGAACATAAAAGTAGTTTTAAGATATGAATGCTGTGAAAATGTTAATGTTGTTATATCATATAGGCGAGTGTGTAGGAGCCTTAAGCAATAGGTATTTGTAGTTAGTTGAATCGTGACTTTATGCATAATTAAATTGTTGACTCTGTGGCGCCATACGTCGCGGATAGGTTAGCATTTAAATTCTTATGAACTGTTTGTAGGTGATGTTTGCTAGAGCTCTTTTAAAGCTCGTTTAATTTACTGTTTCACGGACAATTTTAGATTTTACTAACGAGCCGTTTCATACCGGTTCTGATTAAGTTTTTTTTGGCAAAATGTTAGCAAAGCAAACATAGTAATTATTATTGACAAGGAGTTTCGTCTCTTACACATTTTTTTTAACGTACGATTCTGATTTCTTGTTATCGGAATATAAACAGAAGCTATAAATGAAATAAACATTTGAGACCACCCTTGTTGATTTTAGGAAATATCTCAACGACGTGATTGTAGTGATGTCGGCGCCATCAGCGGGTGAATCTCGTGTTGCGGTTAGTTATGACTTATGAGGAAAACAAACATATTTCACCAATTCCGGCCCCTCTGGCCGTCGGCAGAAATGCCTCGTAATATCGCTACGCCCACAGATCATGCGGTTCTAGGTGTAAAAAAATCGATTAAGGCACGACGACACGCTGCGTTCGATACATGATAATATTTCATTTGGTTCGTGACAGGCGAACTTGGGAATTTTTATATTTTTGTAAAATTCAATTAAATGTTACGGCGGAATAACTGTGACGTATCATTTTACATCGCCGCCGATGTTTTTATTGCTTGTATTGGCTGCGAGACTGTTGTCAGAGCTCGGAATGTAATCAAATTATAATACTAATAGCTAATTTGTATTATCTAATATACATTAGATTTGTACATTATCTCTAAGTAGTTGTAGCATTATCATTCCTTCATTCGCAACTATCTATAATAATATGAACTACAAAAACTAAATAAACATAAATTCTAAACCATTTCTGCCAACTTGCTAAATGCGGCTCTTGTCTAATAGATGCACTTTTATGTTTCTTCAAGATTAGTTAACTTAATATTAGTTTAACTTATGTATGTTTCTTTTGTTTGCAGATTTATGAATGCTCTGGATGGATTTCTAGAAGGGAACAATAGTGAGTTACTTTTTATGGTTTCTATATGTATGAGTAAACAGCTCGACTGATGTTACGTATGTTGTTATCCACTGCTATCTAACAAATCGAAAGAAGTAGTGTTACCGGTGCGAAGGAAACGAAGAGGTAGAGGGTAAAGAAAAAGAGAAGAAACGGCGATTGTCAATGAAGTAAAAGTGAATCATAGTAAATGATTTGCTGGCTTCATATTGACTTTATGCTTTTATGGTAAACAACTATAACATGTCTTCAGTATAAGTGATATCTAATAAACTTAATTAAAATGTAATGCAGTATTGCTATGCGCAAGGGCGGTCTTATCGCTTTGAGCGATTTCTCCCGGGCTTTATTCGCTTTGTATTCTCAGAGTGTCGATAGTAATATAAAATCGATATTACCTAATATTATTGATTCGCAGTTCGCTGTATAGTGTTTAGGTAAATCTCATGTTTCTATATTAGTGAAGCGTGGATAAAACTCTTGCGGTCGAGGTGTTAATGCGTACTCATTGCCTAATTGTATTCCTTTAAGAGATCGCCATTAAAGTATCGTGAGTACTGTATTTATGGTCACTTAACGTCCAAATGTTTGCCGCGCATACATACATAACAAACGAAATAAATAATGTTTACAGTTAATTCTATACCCTAAGTTAGATTTATAATATGTTTACCAGTTTTTATTTTATCTTGATTAGTAAACATGCTTGAAAAGTGAATTGTGTCGTCTTAAGATAGGCAACTAAAATTTTAACGGAATTCTTTTCGATCAACATGTGAAGTGTATCATACAAATTTTTATTGACGTCCATATGTTCAATTACGTCACAATTTGCAGCGTCAACAGCTTGTGTCAACGCGTCAACGGATCGATGTTGAGGCCTTATCACTGTCAGTGCACACAACATACGATTTCAATTAAAGGTTTTTCGTTTCTAACCAGAAATGAACCGCGTGCTAACACGTATTGACCCCCGGCGGTCCAACTGAAACGATTCTATCGCTTAATTTCGAGAATGCAGGGACGGGAGGGGAAGGTCTAGTGACACTGGACGCTTGTAAGTCGTAGCGATCAAAACGGTCCGGGCCGCACGTCGGATTTTATCGGCAGCTACACTTTTAATTACATTGACACAAATCGAAGTTATCGTCTGACTTCTCACGGTGCCGAACTCAATATTCCGAATGTTCATTAAGTTCTAATTACGATTGGTCGCCCTTGTTTGTCTTGACCGACGGAACTAGCTTTTATTAGATTACGTGGGTAGTTTTCAATTAATCGTGAGCATACTAGTATCTGTCGGCGCTTTCCTTGCTAACGGCCGGTTATCGGTGTCGTGGAGTAGATTGAGTGAGATGTATATTATACGCGACTGGTTCTCCTGCTCTAGCGCCACTCTATTAACAAATTAATACAATCCAATTCTATTAATTTTCTTAACTGTATATTTACTATTATTGTAAAACTCCACTTATTTCCATGGTATAGGTTATTGTGAGCTAAAGAAATTTCCGTAGAGGTTATTACATTTCGCTATATAACTTTAAAACATAAGAGCTTGTCATTGTCAAAGATAATTCTAGCAAATCTCGAAGTTCGCTCATGCTTACATCCTCTTATTTTGTGTACGAGGCGTGTGTGTGAGCGCCTCCGCCGCACCGCGCCGCTGTAATGCGACGATATTCATATTTCATTTGGTATCGCGCCGAGAATCGCACCCGTGTCCTGATTTACTCGATATCGCACGCGCAGCCACGGCCCGACACTAGCTACCGTTTGTACCGCCAAGGGTGGTCTTTGAAGTTAAAGAACATGCGTGCACTCCAGCCCTTTCCTATTTATTAAATCGTTCTACGGACACCATACTATAACAAACAATACCTACATACTATGTGTGTAGATATAATGTGCTCAATTTACGTTTATTATAAACAGAAGCAGTAAAGTCATGAAATATGTTAGAACTGAAGATATTTGACGCAGCCGGCGGAGGTTGTCACACTCGGCATTGCGGGAGTGACAAATGAACTACAGTCCCGTTACGGACAGATGACTTGCCACTTTACCGATGATGCTGTAATACGAGCCAATATAAATTTTATGGGCACTGTTTGTCAAATATTTGTTTTGTTGAGCTGTCGTGTAACGTTTTATTTTAGTGACTTTTATCGCATCCCAGTCGCGTTCCCACGTTCCACTTGTGAACTCTGTAAGTATCACAACGTTTGAGTCACATTCGATGATATAAAACTTTGCTATTTTCATTTGACAATATCGTACTGACGTCACACCGAAATGACCTCGCATTATATCTGGTCGATAAGTTTGTTGACTCGCAAGTTAAAAATATGGCTTCCTTAGAAACATATTGGGACAGTCTACGAGATAACCGAGGACAAAGTTGCACTTTTGCACCAAAGGTAATATTGCAGCAAATATCGCTGAAGGAGGCGCCACGTCTGCTGTAGATAGTGGTGTGCAATTTATGATTTGACAAATTACTTTATTTGTTACTTATAATCTATTATAAAGAAGCGTATTACGTAACATTTTTTATATGCTCATAATTTTATGTTATATGGTTTCTTTTCTACGGGCAACTCTCTAAAATTACGGTGATCGTGAAACTTATTCTTGCTTGCTCAACTTTTTGTTTGCCATGCATAAATTAATTTTGATAATCCGTATCTGTAATCAAGTTTGTAATTGAATTAGATGAATAGAAAACAATTTCTAGTTTTAAATTACCATCAACGGAGTAAAACAAGATGGGTTGCGACGGTAATTTTTAAACAGGCAATCAGTCAAAATCTGTATCGGCCCACGCGTGGCGCTAACAGAATGCCGTAACACGAGCCCAGCGCGGGCCCAGCGTTGGGCCAGGCCGGCACTGCGACAGGTACTCACATTATCGTCCATCGCTCCTTCTTACATAATATATTTTACTACCATATAAATAACTCGTTTTCTTAAAAGTTTTTATTTATGTACTCATTATTTGCTGTTTTATGATTCAGTATCAATCCAATCTAAATGAAAATAGTCAATCAAAGTCAAATACCTGTGGAGAGCTGTAACATTTATAAAAGTTTTTATATACTTGGCTTTCTGGGCTAAAGTCCCTTTTATCGAGAAAACAATAGTTTCAAGCCAGAGTCACGTATTGAAATAAAGTCATACATTAACCCAAGTTCTAAGAAACGGAAACTTGCAGCAGCAAAATCATAACAGAATTCACAAACCGTTTCTATTTTCCTTAACTGAAGATGTTTTCTTTGAAATTTGGTTTCTACAAACCACTTACTTCAACAAACACGGTAACGCTTATATGACGACATAAGAATAAAATAATATTTTGGAATAACAAATAAAACGTCACAACTTTATTGATGGATTCTAAATAGAAGTTAGTTTCATATTGTAGTTTTATAAAGCATATGTTTGGTCACTTCATATGTATGAAAACTTCTTAATGCTCTAATAAAGTCTAAATGCGAATGTAACATAATTTGCGGTGTCGATGTTATCAAACGAGTAAGATGCGCGCATCGAGTCGCAGATCAATTGTCGACAATCGATAAATTGTGATCGGTGGATCAATATCGATACGCCCACCTACACCCAGCCCTATTACATCGTAATCACCAGATTAGAATCTACCTCACGCATTCGCCTACATATCGTTAACTAGCGTAAAAAGAGCATTTGTGAATCATCTCCCTTGTTGCAGATTCGCTCAATTTATTTTTTTTATCTTATATTATTAAATGATGACACCAAAAGATAAGTATTACATCACGCGATATTTTAATGGAATTATGCCACATGGAGTTCAGTTTTGGATTATAATTGGGATTTTAAGTATCCCACTGTTCTAGAAAAAAGGATATTATTCCAATAACATGTAACTAGTCTATTTATACCTTCCGTTCCGGATGATGCATTAATTTTGTAACAAAACTTAACAAGTTAAACTTAGCAGTTTTTTTTGCGTTATCTCGCTGACTTTAAGTGTAAGCTTTATTAAATAAAAATCTCAAAATATTCATTGTCGATGAACCAAGTGAAGTTATCATATTGTTTGCTTGTGTAATTGAAAACGGACTTGCTAATTAAGTTTGCGGGTAGGTAGAACCACCCAGAACGCCTTGATGGATTGTTGCAAATGAAAATATCCAAGCCGCACTCAGTCGGCATAAATCTGCATGTGTAAACGCAAATGTATTGCTGTTTGTACGCAGGGAGCTCGTGGGAATATCGTATTGATATGTTTTTATTAGCGGTCGAAGATAATGTCCAGAGTCAAGATTGACCAAACTGTATTTTTACAAAGACAAAGTAAAAAAGTTTAGACAAAACAGCAAATTATGAAAAAATCGTCATAAAAAGGATATACTATTTAGATAATTTCATTATTAACTAAGTCAAATATTTATGTAATATGTTTCTAATAGGCTGAAGTTGTCCCTTGCTGTGCATCTTTTGTAATACTTGAAAGGTCTTCCTGAGGAAGTGTCAAACCGCGGGGCGCAACTTCCGTCCCACCCTGTCTTCCACCCGGCTTGGGGTAAGGGGTTGCAGTCAACGACCCCCGCGCGATGTTTACGGTGCGATTTTGAAGACACAAATAACAAGCTTTTTGAGTTTATTTTTCGTGCACCGTTTAGTCGATCGATCGTTGCGCTGTTATTTGTGTTGTTAACTTACGCGAGAGCAAATATGAAAGTATATTACTTAAGTTATCGTCGCTTATCTAGGAATTGAAACTGGAAATTCATTTTTAAATTTAATCTCTTTATCCTTTTTTCAGTTTATATCTACTAACTAGGTACATAAGGTTAGAGCAGTCACATTTTAGAATGCAATTAATAGACGTGGCAAATTAGTAGGCGATTAGTATTCGAAAAGCGGCTTTCAAAATAATTTCATATTTGTTTTAAGATTGGATTTGTAAAGTGAGAATGAAATTCTTTGGAAGTCTTCAGTTAATATTTTTTGCAGAATGCTTGGTCGGCGTCCACTGCACGCACGGCCTGAACCGCACGGGGTACATGGTGTGTCGATACATGAGGGACCGTCTCGGAGTGCCGGCCGCAGAAGCTATCAGACGTAAGTATCGCTTCCCTTTCTATAGGTATGTGATATGATTGCGGTATAAAAATAGTAACCCTAACATACTTAAACTTATAATTATTTCAAATAACATAACACAAATTTAAATCGGAAATTATGAGGCAACGGACGCATTTTAATGTGTACTTTTTCCAGGTTTTGAATTGGCTCGGGGTTATCATATAGAAAGAGATAACTATATTGCAGATTTGCTCGGGAAAACTCCACCACCTCCTGATGAAGGTTGTGAAACTATTGTAAAACCAATTAAGCAACAGGATGATGAAAAAACTACGCAAAAAGAAAAAGAGAAAAACACAGAATTACAAACTAAGAGGAAATATGAGACAAAAACAATAGAAAATACGAAAACCAAAAAGCACAAAAGGAAAAAATATTCATCTGAAAGTTCAAGTATGGATAAATCAGACAGATCGTACGATTTTAAGTATGATTATTAAATATTTTCTACGAGTAGTTGTGAATACTTCTTTACTTTAAGTAAAATAGCAAATAAAAGATTTTTGTGGAACCGGTACATCCTTGTAAAAATGATCATCCCATTTCATTGATAGTATTTAGTTAAACTAGTTCCTTACTGCCCACTTAATATTTCTGAGTATATATTTTAAACTTCTAAACTAAGGAACTTTCATAATAAACCCCAAACAATTCTGTCTGGGACAGTAAAGCGATACTGCCGAACTTTTTGGACATTTCTTAAATAAAATATATGTATTGTATGATATTTTATTTATTTCCCCTATTGTGTTATGCGTGCTCCATATTGCTGAGAAGCAGTGACACAGTTCATGAGAACAAGTCTAATTACGCCGGCGTAGTCACGTCTGTGAACAGCGCACGTGGGTGATCATATCGCTTGTGGAGATTGGGTGCCCGATGCCTGATATTGACGGCGAGACTTTACGCGCCGGCTTCCCTTGGACACGTTGTACGACAGTGTCATAGATGGTACCCTTGGAAATTGTTTCAGCGTTAGAAACGGTATGTAGTGATAAATTCAACTTTGCTTTACAGAGTCTGTATGGTGAGTAATCTTGCGTAAGATGTAGTCAGTGAAGTCATAAATAAATCAAATAAAAATGAACCTTAAACTCCTCATTCAGTATCTTTATCTATTTTTTTTGTCCTTTAATCATATTTCGTGAAACAAAGAAAAATGAAGATATAATCCAACGAGTTATTTGTCGAAATAATTTTTAATTTAATGCGCAATAAAGTTGATTTCTTCTCAACTTGTTCCGATGTAGTTAAGATTGTGCTTACGAAATATGTCGTGGAAGAATTTGTGTTCCATATATTGAGATAATTGTCTTGACTTGTTGACAATATCATCTTGGAAGAAAGGACAAACAAGGCAGCTTATCTTAAGTGGTTGTTTCTGATAGAAACAAAATGTTACATGTAAAGTGTACAAATGTACAATTATACGTATTGTTATCCTTTAATTTTATTAGTCATTCACGATTGTCCGTGATCTAGAATTAATAACATTATTGACTACTGCCGTATTGCCGTAGATAACGAAGTCTTATTAAAATTACGTCGCCTAACTTTTTCTACTTTACCTGTCGTTTTATTGCGAACAAACGAAGGATGTCAAATAGTTTTCGGGTGCGAAAGATAACGATTTGATAGTGAACGTGCGCCATCGTAACTCACTGACATCTAGGAATAAATCAAAAGAGAGATGCGATGGCGGCAGGTACACACAAAGTCGCTACGGCTGCGTTCCATTTCCACGAACTTTGTGCTTTATGTAACAGAAAACTGACTTATGCAGTGACGTTCAGTGCGTAACGTTCCTCGATATATTTCCGAAGTATTGACGCGTCGGTAACGTTCTATGTCTTTTGATTTATCTATTGTCGATACACGGTAGCTTTCCTACTCTACGAGTACGGTACTCGCGTTTATCGCTTCATTGTTTGCCTCCGAGCGCTAAGCTTGAGTAATTTACTTGTAACCGATGTGTTGTGCTGTTTTAGTGTTCGTATAGAAATGGGTAGCAATTTATTCGACTTTGATCTTCCATTGTTAAAGATAAAATGTTCCGAAGAATAATGCACACCATTTTTATCGTTGGCTTTTACAAAATATTTTTCGAAGTAAACCTATTTGTTATGTTGTCTACGATTCAAAGCGTTTTGCTATCGTAAAAGAATCGTTTGTTATTTTATAGAAATCATATAGAGAAACAAAATCGAATCTACAATAGATGAGTGAAGCTTAGAAAGCGGATTCTGGGAAATTATTATGTTAAATAATGATTAATACTCATTTACTTGTTATTTAAGCGTAAATAATTTGTTTAATAAGGGTAGAGGTGTGTGTGTCTCGAAGAAGTAAACAGTAGCCATGTGACAAGTAAAAAAATAAAGTTTCATAATCCGCAGATTGTTGCTCGATAAAAAAATATGAATGGACGGAATAAACGATCGTAAAATAAATAATTTCCTTAAGTTTTTCCTTGGATTTTTGCGAAGATAAAACTTAAATCCGACAGTTTTGTATAGGCGTCATCGATAAAGCCGCAGGCCGTTGCTGTCTCGCAGTTAGGAGGACGTAAATTAGGTACATTTTGTTTGTTACTAATAAAATGTAACATCTTAACTGCCGTTATCTCATATATTTGTTTCGAATCTTAACTACCTGGCTTCCGTCAAGGCGCGTTTCCTTTAAGTCCTTTGCCTTGACTGACATGGTCGACTATTTAATTTATGTCCATTACCTTTGAGCCGTTTCATTTTAATGCGCTCGTTTGGTTGGTTGACAGTTGGTGACGCTTTGGGCGCCATTTTGATCATTATCTGTTCGCCGGGCGTTAAAATAGAGTGTCGGTGGGTCAGTTATATTGTTACATTTTCTTAATTTAAATTGGATTATTGATAATGTGTTTATTTTAGAGCTTCGAAGACTGGGAAGTGAAATAAGGTACTGTACACAGTCGATCTTCAGGGATAAAAGATTCGTCTATTAAAGTTAATATAAGTTTAATCTAAGGTTCACAGTTGTTGAATTTACTAAATGATAACCCAATATTAAGGGGCACAGTAAAAATCGTAGTCGTAGGTTTATTAGCCCGGCGGGGTGCGTACCGCTAACTAAATTGTGGCACTGGGTCATAACTTTAATTACATACGAATGTCTTATACCCGATATTAATAGCCGTTAGTATACTGATATATTCATGATAATTGTAGAGTTGGGATTTTATTGTGTTATCTGATATCTACATTAGTTAAGACGAATATTAGTAATTATTTCGTTAAGATAAATATCCTTTGTTTGTTTATTACAGCGTTATTTTTATATCGATCAAATAGAGTCAATGACCTTGTTTGATACCATTCGACTTATGAAGGAACTAGATATGTTGCCTCACCAAACTTAAAATGTAGTCTTTATCCGCCGATAGAACTTACTTTGTTCAAAAACAAACAACCACAATTTTCCCCTCGCGACAGACTAGCTGTCGGTCGCGATTCCATCCGCGTGTAATTAACATCTTTACCAGATTTCACCAAGATCCATTTAGTTGTTTCGAAGATAACTTCAAACTTCCATCCATATATCGTAACATTTGCATTTATAATATTACTAGCGACCCGCCTCGTGGTCGGGTAAATATGTACATATGAAAATCGAAAACACATTGGTACATGGCGGGATTCGAACTCGGGAACTGCAGTTTACAAGACAAGAGCTAAACCCTTGTGCCACCGACGCTCCAAGATAAATGTAATAACATTTGAAATCATCGTTAGAACCCGTCTCTTGAACAATTTGTTTTAATTTCGATGGATTCAATGTCGTCACCGTGAATCCGCATTCTCTTATAAACAATCATTTAAAAACCTGCTACAAAAGATAAAATATAAACGCTTTATTGATTCGACAATTATATGATAATTTCTATATAAGAAACCAGAATATATCCGGTTGTATATCATGACAAAAATCAATTGATAACCACTTATTCTTTGCTAATAAAAATAGTGTAAAAAAGATTCTCTGGCGCCGGACCATCAAATAATATTTATCTTTTTATCTCTGAGTTCAATAAATTAAACAACACTGCTTTATTTAAGTGTTAGTGGTAGTTTTATACTCTTTTTTTTCAATTGGTGTATTAAAAGCTTGACATCTATACTATTATAGTAAGACGGATTATTTTCATTGTTGAAATACAGTTAAACCTACATAAGCGACAGTCATTCACTGGTCCCGACGAGCTACCACCAGCGAGAGACTCGGATTAGAGAGAAACCTCTATAAGCGAGACAAATATCGCGGTCCCTTGGTGGCTCGTTTATCTAGATTCGACTGTATACAATTATAAAACCTA
The DNA here is from genome assembly GCA_013186455.1 of Papilio dardanus tibullus. Lineage (NCBI taxonomy): Eukaryota > Metazoa > Arthropoda > Insecta > Lepidoptera > Papilionidae > Papilio > Papilio dardanus. Next base: position 524,428 of record QDHC01004886.1, on the reverse strand, counting down.
CAACTCTACCATAGAGTAACCAAACTGGTAAGTATGTTGGACATTAGTAGAGACTAGTAATAAATAGAATCAATTATGCAAAGAGATATAATACATAGAGGGAGCACTCCATACTAATTTGACGTTAAAAAGCGTGCCAAGATAGTAATTATTAAAAAAAATAAAATTGCCAGTATCATGAAAAAAATTCCCATGTTTGGGAAATTGTGGGTTTTTTTTAATTTCATAAAATAAACAGTAGAATAAAATTTTAAGTCATTAAAACGTTAATTATCGTTTTTAATTATTATTATTTTATTAAAACAATTTAAATCGAAACAATTTTTAACAAAGACTATTTTTGGGTTATGGTTGTTTTAAATTTTTTATTAGCGTTTTGAAAATGTCTCGATTAATTATAATATTAAACTTTAGTAAATACTATGAAATAAAAATTAAATTTGAGAAAAGAGGTTACATTCGGTCGACTTTTTATGTCGGCAAATGTAATTTAGAGGTTAACACTAGGGGAAATCTCCCTACTTTTGACCTCCGGAGGTCAAAGAAAATGCCTCACTTTTAGGCTTCGAGTGTTCCATCTACAGTATAATATATCTTTGCAATTATGTTTTAAATCTGCTGTTTAATTGGCTTATTACATTACCTGTATAAACTACCGCTACTGAAGACATGTATTCATTTGTAATGATTATTTTAAACTTTCTGTTGTACACGTATTTAATGTACTACGATTTGTACATTTTAAAATTAAACAATTATTAACATATCAATAGGTTTAACCAAAGTAAATTCGTTACGAAGCGATTCTATAGCGAACGTATAAAATGTATGAAACTGACAATGACGTTCGATGATGTGACAATAACATGACTTAACGAATGTTATGAATGTTTCATAAACTTTTGACGTTCGCAATAGAATCGCTTCTTAGCGAATGTACTTTGGGTAAGCTCCCAGATCCGTTCAATTGTTTTTTTTTTTTT
>QDHC01004886.1:466003-522772 GCA_013186455.1 Papilio dardanus tibullus | reverse complement strand
AGAATGATTCTTGCTTATAGAGGTTTCTGGCTTATCCAGGTTTTACTGTAGTACTCTTACCTTTAGTTTATAGATTACAATGTGGGATCGGGAAAGCAAATTCGAGGTTTACTTACAATGGCCGCTTGCGAAGCACTTAAGCAACCGGAACAAAAACAAGAATTACGGGAAAAAATGTTTGTTTTGGCTTGGACTGTAGAAATGGTAAGAACATACCTTTACCTCCCTTATTCTAGAGCGCGGAAATAACACGAAAACAATAAAAAAAACTTTTATTCAATGATATATTGTACTATAGATGGAGTATTTTTTTATTTTTTATTTATGGGCGTCTCTTTGCCGCCCTTTCGTTCTCCCCTGGCATGGAGGCCAGAGACTTTTGATGCCGAATCTTTATTATAAAATCAATGATAAGTACATATACAAACATGTTTTTTTTTACATTTTGAAATTGCAAATGTCATTTTAAAAACTTAAAAACATAAATACTACAATACAATTAAAACCTAAATCTAATATCACATTTCTGTATCTTAAAAATACTAAAATTCATTAACTAATATAAAGACTATGGCTTAAATAACTACAGGTACGTAAATGACTAGGCACTATGTTTTGTTTCTATTAATAACTTTGCATGCCACGTATTTACAATATTTCATAAATGTATTTTTATTCTTTTTGCTTCTTATTAAATTACTCATGTTTTCTAAAATTATCTTTTCTCCAATTTCGATTTCAATTTGTTCTCTATAAGCGACATACACTGGACAATCTACAATGACGTGCAGCACGGACTCGCCCCGTGCCGGGTCGCAAATGCACGAGGGGCTCCCCTTACATTTAAACCGATGCAAGTACTCCGAGAACCCCCCGTGACCTGTCAGGACTTGCACCAGCACGGGGTCCAACTCAATAATGCGGACTACTGAGTAGGCGCTCACAGCGTCCGGGAAGAAAACCTTGGTTGTCGAGGCCGTTTCCCCCTCGATATAGCGCCTGTTCCATTCGTCAAGCGAGTCTAAACGGAGTTTTCGCTTGACGAACGAGACAGGACACTTATCGTAATGAGGTTTGGCTTCCACTCCGACCGCAGCTTGCTTTGCAAGTTCGTCCGCCCTTTCGTTTCCCTCCACCCCCACATGAGCCCTCACCCAATAAAATTTTACTATCTTTCCATCTTTCTTGCATTCCATCGCTATCGTTCTACATCTTACAGCAAGGGGGTGAAGAGAATCGATAGATCTTAATGTCCGTTCAATTGTTAGAAACTTGTTTATTGATGTATCAATTAGAGTTAATTATATTATATTTTCTCGACTTTATAATTTTATTATCTTAACACTTATGTCATTTATGTTAATAGTTGTATTTAATCAACTTTGAAGAATGCATGTTAATACAAAGAGTTATTATAGTTACAAAGTTAATTGTTCTGTAACTTAATATACTTCAGAGACAATTAAATTTATAAGTATTTTAGTAGTTTATTTTGCGTTACGTGGAAAGCAAATAGGGCTATTGTTAACCTTGTATAAAGTGATTGGATAACATGCACATGCACATCCTTTACAACTTTTTTATGTTATATAGTGGCAAACGAGCAAGCGGCCACCCTGATTTGCCGAAATAACGAAGCGACCGCTGCCGATAGACATCTGCTAATTCAGATGCGTTAACTTAAATCTACGGAGGAGGAGGCACGCAGCAAATAATTCCTCTTCCTATGCGTCCCTTCCCCTATCAAATCCACTTCCCCTTTCCTAACTAACTAATGGTAACTTTATAGTTGTCTCCAATATCAAAACATTCATACAAAAACTAATTTATCTCATTCTCTTCGAAAATACTAAATTTATTTGAATTATCAAATTAATAACTTTGTTTAAAAATATGGTTTAATGTGTATTATTATTAACAATTAAATAATATATTGACTTAGCATATACGTCAATATCACATCTTTGAATGCTGCAACAATGTACATTAATTAACATCCTAGAATACATAAATCATAAAAGTAATACGTACTTAGATAATTAAAGATATACGAATAGCACTTCTCATAAGTAATTAAGGTTTTTTTTTTATTTATTATAGCTGTTTTTCGCGACTTCGTCCGCGTGGATAGCTTATGTTACTCGGGGATAACGTAGCTTTCTAAAAATGAAAGAGTTATTTAAATCGGTCCAGTAGTTTTTAAGTTATTTAAATACATACAAAAATACAAAGTTTTCCTCTTTGTCTTATTAGTATAGATTTGGCAAAAACGGGATAGTATGATTTAATTTGAGATAAAAATAATGTTGATTTTATTTTATCATTGCTTACATTGTATCGGAATGTAACAAATAAAACAGAAAATTCCAACACAACAGTTACGAGTCTGAAAATCATGTCAAGTGAAATATCGAGCTCGTTTGATTGAAGACTCTTCTAGCACTGAATACGTATAATTCGATGAAAGATATTTTAGTAATGGAAAGTACTTCTATTCGGCTACGTGTCAGTTCTCAGGGCGAGTCGCAATCAAATAATGAGTGCTCATTATGCAGAATAGCGGAGTGTACTCGTTGACACTGAATTCCGCGCACACATGTTAATTTCCTTATTAATCGTTTGATTAATTCTTTAATTATCGAATCATTAACCGACAGATACAAAACCTTACGTATTTCTAACTCTAGGTTTCATTAGACCGAGTTCGCGATAAAAATGAACATTTTGCTTCAGCGTAAGGCCGTTTTATTGCGTGACATAGATCTAATGAAGCCCTAGGATAACTTATCAATAATACAAAGCACAAAACGTTATAAAACTGACATCACTGACACTAGAAAAGAGGACGCAAAATACTTTGCAGTTTCCCTAATGAAGAAAAGGAGGTTTACAATAATATCCCAATAGCTGCATAAATCTGTTCACAGTATAAGTAAAATAATATGGAAAACAAAGTTTTCGGATGTAATACAACATTTTCGAATATTTTTTCCCACGCGTGAAGAGCTGGCTGCATTCATTAAGAGGTGTGTTTTCACACACGACGTCTTCACACGTTCACTTGAGCTAATTGTAAGTAACAGTGCTTGCTTATGTTTCAAACATATTTTGCAGGAAGCATCAATATTATTATTTCCAATTGAAGTTGATACAATGTATGTATGGTATTGGTATTAGATCCTGAATCCTTTATTGTACAGACTATAGAGCATTATCGCAATTGGAACAGGAAGCGATTTAAAAAGCGAACGCTTGATCTTAGCCGATGTACCCAGAGATATAAGCTTTGTTAACGTAAGCCGCTGGTATGTCGACTATCGATATTTTATTTATTTTTTATTGAAATCTTCCGAGGAATGTAGCGAGAGTGGTCGACACCGCAGGTGATAGCACGTAACGTATGGTCATGATAATTGAATGTTTGTATGTCACAAACGGCATCTCCCTCAATGAACACGTAATAAACATTGCTTAGCTATACGATGTAGAGAAATAAATCGTGGATTTGCATTTGATGACTTTACGTATGAATTTCTTACAAACTAACAACGGAGAGATATTTTAAGTATGGTGTACCTGTATTCAACTTTCGTAGGTCTATTTTTTTAAAGTAGCATTGCATTTATAAAATTTTGTTGTCCCACACATTTAAAAATGCGAAAACTACCTACTAGGTACGAAAGCCTGAATTGTTTTACTAAAAACCTCAGTGTTCCAAAGAATCTTTTACATTAAAATAAATTATAAAGGTTAAAGGTTTTGACCCATGATGGGCTCCATTTTCCGCAACTCCACGACTAGCGCGTATTTTGCGTGAATACACATATCTTTGAATTGCTTCGCCGATATGTGCAGGTTACATCACGATGTTTTCCTTCACCTAAAAGCGTCGGTAAATATGTACATATGAAAATCGAAAAACACATTGGTACATGGGGGGATTCGAACTCGGGACCTGCAGTTTACAAGTCAAGAGCTAAAACCCCTGAGCCACCGACGCTCTAAAATAAATTATTCAAGTATTTTGTTATTCCTGAGTAAAATAGAAATGCATTTAGCGTTATGTGCATATTACATTACATTAGTTACTCTTGCAATGGCGTTCTCCTGGGAGCTCTGAAGCGTAGCAATTCAGTTCAAATTACCAAATAATCTCAGTCATAAGTACACAATACTGTGAATAAAACGGTTTTTAAATATATAAAAAAAATCAATTTTTATGATCAATGTCAACAAGGATTTTTTTATTACCATTTGATTTTTTTTTGCTGAAATACCTTTTACCACAAGCAAGTATTGTCTGTAAAAAATAGAATATTTATTTAACGTTTAAATGATTAAGTACAAGTTTTGTATAAACATAAATATGTATGTTAAGGAATTTTTGTATGAAATGGTAAGAGTCGGTTTACGTAGGTGCTAATAAAAAAATGATAAATTTCCTGAATCCCGAGTCTCGATAGCGCAGTCAGAGGCCAGCCCTACGTCCGACAACTATAACTAAATCTCCGTTTAATCTTATTAATAGACTTGTAAATACTGGATACATTTCATCAGGTCAAATAAAGCATTTTTCTTACGCTTGTCTAGTCACCGATAAGTATAATCTATAGGTAATTAGGCTGTAATATATTGAGCTTTGACGTTACTGCGTTCTTTACCTCATTAATGTTACATTCTGCCTACGGATTTATAGCAAGCTGTTTATTTATTTTAATATTATATATTTTTGATCAAGAAATGTAAAAATATAAATGAATTTTAACGTTATTTAAAGATTAAACACGACAAATGACTGATTGATTGATGATTTTGAAATGACTGATGATTTTTCATGTACGCCATGTGGTTTTGCCTCCCGCATTGGTTATTGTTTATTTCAAAACAACTTTTAATCAATACTAATATTATAAGAATAACAAAGATTCGTATTTTTGTATGTATTCTTTCACCGTTAGAAAGCTACATGATTCCTGAGTAACATAGGCTATATATTTTAATTTGGCGCGGACGAAATTGCGGCCAACAGTTCAAAATAATTGTAATAAAAACAAATGCTACAACAAAAACCATTATCAGAAACATGCTAGATTTACTAATAACTTTAGCTTTTACTTATGTCATGATTTTCCATTGCAAATAAAATATTAATATTTACTGCTAATTACATTATACCCGAATAGTAAGGTAAGATTAAGAGATATTGTGAAAGAATAACGAGTCCCATGGTGACCACCTGTGCGGTCAGTTTGTGTGCTTTTTATTAGCGTACTAATAATGGTGGGATAAGAAACGTCAGACGCACCGTTATAAAGTGTTACTTTTGTAAAGACTATTAATGTGCGGCCGCTTGGGAATATTTTTGCGTGATAATCGATTTTAATTTTTATGTTTAAACATACAAAATGTGTTTTTTATTTATATTATAAAGTGGCAAGCGAGCAGGCAGCCACCTGGATTCGCTGAAATAGCGAAGCGACCACTGCCCATAGACGCGTTGCCTACCCTTAATCTACGGAGGAGACGCACAGCAAAAGGATAAGTCCTCTTCCCATAATTTTTGTCACAAGCTGAAAATATGAGCATATCTAAAAAGCTTTAAATACATGATTATCCCATTGTTAAATGATTGTGGTCTTTTGATACATAAGTAATAATTGGTAGGTTATTGTATAATTTGATATGTGTACCAATCGTATATACCTAATTGAGAAAGTCACAGGGAAAAATAAATTTTATTGAGCTATTGCTAATTTTATTGAGCTGTTGGTAAGTAACAAATATTTGTGCGTACGTGACCATTCAACGTTGTAATTATTTAGTATAATAAAATTTAAATTCCTTAGAGATATAGGTTCGTAAAAATGTTTACGTAAAATCGTTAGTTATAAAGAAATAAAATAGTCGTATTGTTGTTTACCGAAGCTTTGTTACTTCTTACGACAAAGGTCTATCAAGTAACAATTTATTTTAACAACTGTTTATTATTTTGGAATTTTAAACGTACAATTACTTATGTTGAAATATCATAAGTTACTACGACCAGTATAAAATCCCTAGAAACTTCGTTTATAACTTAAAAATTGTTTTTTATTTTAATTAAAAATTACTTTGTGTTAATTCATTTAATCCTTTGCAATGGATAATTCATATTGGGAAATCGATTATAGTTTTGTTTAACTAAACTACATAGTTGATTAAAACCCTACTATAATCACCTAAACACATCTTGTATGCCCAAATAAATACATTAAAGAGTTTCATCTAGCAGTCGCAAGTGCAGCAAAGCTACGAGTTTTCCCAGGCTGTGGTGTGAGGTTGTAGGTGTGCGCTATAAAGAAGTTGCGGTGTTTTCAAATCAGCGCTGGATCGGTAACGCCGGCGTGCACGACCACAGCTTTACGAGCCGTCGGGATTGAATGGCGGGACTTCACAAGGCTCGCGTTAATTCTATACCCGCCTGATGGTTGCCTTTGATTGACGGCGCGGTGGCTTTCACGACAACCGACCGATAACTTACATGTTGCTGATTTTGGTGAAAATTATCGCACACGCTCTCTCTGCTCTCTTCTTGTCGTGGTGAGAAACGTCACAGACGTCACAAGGTGTCGCCAGCAACAACGTCTGCACGGAACTAGAAAAACTTATTAATTATCTAATGTATAAGTTGCAATACAATGCAATATCAGATTAAAATTAGTAAAATAGCAATATTAAAATTAGTAACAATACTATTTTCGTATCAATATAAACGGTTCCACTGTCTTGTACTAGCTATTAAATTATCTAGCACTGAAGTGCGCCAAATGGACAAATATGGTTCAGAATTGGCTGTAAATGTCACATAAATTGCTTCTGATACCGATAGTTGATCGTTATTGTTAGCAAACGGGTCGTTGGGCGTTTGATTTTACTACGCAGAGATTTAATGCTACTCTTGCAGTCTTTCTACGTATGTTTAACATTTTGATAAAATTAAGTAAAACCTTTGTTAGTAACTATACCTACAAGATCTATCCACTCTTCAGAGAGGTTTTGTTTCTCTGAGCATTGGCTCAAGTGGATCAATTTTGCTAAAAATAAATTATGCAATGAGACGAGTCCAAAATCTTATTCAGTGAGAAACATGGACAAAGTTAGTACTGCACGATCGTTTTTTTGCTGCATAAGCAAATGAAGGTAATAGTTCGATAAAGGTCACGTAGTTCAGAGAGACGTGTGACCTGTATTCAGGGAAGTCAATAGCTGCGGGCGTCACCCGCCTCGTCTCACTTATTTCACCTTTTTTAAAATGTTGCGAATACGAGTTACGACAAAAACTTTATTAAGATAGCATTAACGAGTTATATAAATAGCCATTCCTTTTTTCTTTCAAGAAAGTGTAAATTTTCGTACAATAACGTCTGTCAAGAGTTTTCACACGTCACAAATAATTCGATGCTTTATACATGTGTTTAAAATTCAATAGACTTAATAATTAAATTAACGTATAGGTGCAATGCACTTTTTATTTTATGACGCTACTTGCGTTATCTCTCAAATCATTATTAGGAAATAAACTTTTAAAATTGTCCAATTATTGTCTAAATTGTGTACATTTAAAGTTTTTATAAGCTTATTCTTATTCTTATCTTCAATTTGATTAGCGACATTTTGTTATCAACAAATATTATTGACAGAAATATCATTGGTAAGATTAATTTACAAATTATTATGTAAATAAAATTATATAAATGTATTGTAGCATTCGCGAGACTATAGGTTATATATTTTCATTTTTAGTAAGCTTCCAAAAATTAGAAATCCTAAATTAGTTTAAGTTTGGACACTTATAGGGTTATTGTCTACTAAGTTCTAATTTGTTAACCTTTAATTACCTAGAGTTTCAGTTTTGATACCAATCTTTTAAACCGAATGTTCACATTACTTTCGTGATTCAGGCTACTAAGGGTTAAATGTATAATTGTTCCAATAAACCATGAAGTTGTATTCATCGAACATAGTTGGCGCGGCGCGAAAAATGATTTCGTCCTTTTTAAAAAGACAGCGAACAAGATATATTGAGATTTTATTATTGTATTATTCGAAGTTAAATGAAGTGTAATTTCGTCAGCGTCTTGCGCGGCGACGGTTTTGGCAAACGTTCGAACTGAACATTCAAACACAGTCTGCTGCCGACGGAAGCTATATTGCTCACAGAAATCCGCACACTACTCATATATCATATGCATTTCGTGAACTACGCGGAATGTGAATGTTACCGTTGCCGTGCGGAATATGGCAAAGTTTAAAGTGCTTCGAAGGAACAACAATAATTACTGTACTTCTATAGATTTTTCTAGTCCGTTGCGGACTTTAAGTATTATTGTTGAGGGACGTGTTAAGACAATCAGTCACGTCAGATCGCTTTTGACGTGCTGGATTTTTGAAAGATTAATAAATTAAATTAATTTTAAACCGGAATTAGGTTATATTCTGTAATATTAACACTACAATAATTGAAGTAAAAAAAAAAGAAAAAGTAAGTGCGCGAATGAAGGCATATACAATGGGCATTTTGTGTTATGACCGACTTATTAGAAAACTGCGACATTTTCTTGGTGATGTGCATTTTCCATGTAATGGCTGTCGTCGCTCGCTTCTACGAAGTTTATTGCCCATATCAACTTTGGTTATGCCTCCCTTACTATATTATTGCGTTATTTGTCGGTGTATTAATTCACAGACGTATTGCGGCTTCTTTTGGCTACATTTGTTACGATGTTTTCAATAGTGCACTATTTAATTGCAGTACATGTGGTCGATGTCTTACCAGGAGTATCAATCGTGTTTATTGTTATTTAAATTAACATTTTCTTGTAACATTAGAAACTAGCTAATGCTCGCGACTTCGTCCGCGTAGAAATAAATAATATAGCCTATGTAACTCGGGAATAATGTACCTATCTAATGGTAAAAGAATTTTTGAAATCGAGCCACTAGTTCTTGAGGTATTTCAATACATACAAAAATATAAAGTTTCTCTCTTTATAATATTGGTATAAATATAGATTAATCGAGTGTTTTGTCTATTAGGCATGCGTAGTCCTATTCTTTAAAAGCACTATGCTAGTTGCGGGGAGGTCGTTTTAACAAACAAATGTTGCAATGATTATTTACGGCCGTGTAATAATATCGAATGTATGCAAATGACACGGGGGGCGATTCTTCACAGATTCATCTTGCCTTGCCCTCTCCGGGAATGGCTACAAAACAGAGAGGTGTATAAGATTTAACTTTGAATTTAATTATATTTGCCCTCACGATTTTTAAATTAATTAAATAGATCGTTTTTAGTAATTTAACCCAATAATGAACATTTATTATTACATTAATAATTATTTTTTTAAACTTTAAAGCTTAAACACATCAGTAGTTAACTAACTTGAAAAGGAATAAAATGCTAATTGCGCTTTCGTTGGCAAAATCTATTGTATACTTTAGGCAGTTAAAAACTTAAAAAGAATTATTTTAATGCAATCAACTACTATTCGTTAATGTTTGTAACGAAGTCTTCGTACATCAGCGTCATTTTAGCGGCCCGGGTTTCAACTCCGTGATGGTGCATAACATACACGATTAGCAACATGTTAAAGTTGCACGACTCCGGGAATGTGAGGTCACATTGTTTTCTATATTTAAAGGCATTTTCTTGGCAATAAAACGCGGCGTCGCTGCTCGACTGCGAACCGCTTTCATTGTTGGGCCTAAAGTAATCTTGGTGGTTGCTTTGCAAGCCACATTCGTGTAAGATTCTTTGTCTGATTGATTTGCAATTATATGGTCTCAAAATATACACTGAGTGTTTCGACTGTCCAAACACTTGAATAAATATATAATCCTCCCACTTTCTTTGAAAAACAAAGGTTTTACTACATTTTTTTCTGTTCTGTTTTTGTGGTGAATGTACGAACGTAGGCAAAGAGGACTGTGACAATTATTGCTCCTTGATTAATTAATTTTAGAATAAATATATAAATCTTTAGACTTGTAAGTTATAAACCATGTTTAATATAAAATAATGTAGGCGTTATATTTTACAACACAACTTCGTGACTTGCTTGGTTTGTAATGTGTTTAAAAATATATAAAACAAATTATGGTATATGAGCTATCAATTAATTATCGGTTTGTAAAATCTTGGTTCTATATAATTGGTTAGTGAGAAATATAATTCGCGACTTTTTGCGTTCATAGGTGTGATCAGAATCTCGTTTTATTGCTATATTTTATGACACTAAACTTTTGTCACAATTTAACAACTGTTAAAAAAACGAGAAATGTATTATGAAACACAAACTACGACGGTAAAAATTTAGTGTGTCTATCATTTTTTTAATGTTTAAATATACAGTACCGCTCAAAAGTATTTGGCCACCTAGCAAAATACATTTTCTAAAAGTCAGATGGAATGAAACTGCGTCATAATTAAGTTCACAATTTAGAAGCAACGCTGTTATCAATCGTGACTGAGATGAAAGCTAGTGTGTAACAATGGCGTGTTTTTAACATTTCTCAGTTCAACAAGGCTCGCACTAAGTGCTCGGCGTGGTACAAAAAACAAATCTACCTGCACAGCCGCAATGTCTTCTCAGAACGTGAAATTTTAAACTCAAACAAGACAGTAGTTTGTTCTGTTGAGACATTGAGCGGTTTTACGCTGTGCCCTCGCAACTACGGACGAGTTTAATTTTATTTTGGAATGTGTAAATAAATATATCTTTTTATTTTAAAGTAAACGTACGGTGTCAGCAATTACCAGAGGAATTATAAATTGTCATGACCTTTAACACAAGCTATGCCACTGCTTTTGGCATTGGTAGTATTCTACGTGTTAAAGATGAATTAATCGACTTTAACTCTAACTACGGATGCTATTTAGTATGCTCTACGTCCATGTTAGTATTGGAGCGTAATATTTTAGGCCTTTTTTGTTATTAAATGTCATTTACGCTTACACAGTATATTTATTGAGTCAATTAGCAGCGTATACCTGCATTACACTGACCACCCCACGCGCTGTAATGCGCTTACCAAAATCCTTTGATATTGTAGCAGTTTTTTCTCATCCGGCTGCATTCATTCAACCGCGATTATTTGCGCTTTGGAGGGTCACTTGTGACGTCATTCATAATCCTTGCCGATGATAACAAAGGGCTTTGAAGGGTGACGTGTGAAAATCCTATTTAAGCGTTTTACTTACACCATGTGGTTGTGTGGCCTTATTTTGTAATTGTGTCAGTATATTAAAAGGGCTCCGCGCCATCTGGACGATTAAACGGTACTTCTTTTTGTTAGGACCCTGTCTATGAACACGTGTCCGTGGTTTACTTTAATTGTACGTACATTATAATTATTATCTCGTGTTACGTTGTACTAAAAAAGTTGCTTAAAATCTTTATTAGTTTTGTGAAGTAAAAATATTTGCAGCAAATACTTACTTTTCTAAGAAAAAGGCGAAATGGGGCAAGCGTCTTCACAAAGCGTCTGAACTCGGTCGCATTTGGAATAGACTCTATTAGATATTTAAGAGGAGCTTCAGTTTATAAAACGATCTCATGACTCGAATAAAAAACTGACTTTATTTGAGAAAAAAAACATTTAGTTCTAATATCTGCAGCTTAAAGACTATTGCATCAAAGTGGTCTTTTAAATGGTGCTTAAATCGCATGAATATAACTAGGTCATTAGGGATTCCGTCTTTGAGACATACGACTCTACTACTTACGTTGAAAAGAGTTGTCACCGAACATATCAAGTTTATTTATGGGTCCCTGTGTGTTGAGTATACGGTTTCAGCGTACAATATATTGCCGTCGATGGAAAGTATGTCGACGATAGTCGGGCGACACCAACTGAAGTACTGCCTTGTGTTAGACTTATGACTGCAGTACACCCACCAGTTGTTATATTAGTTTCACACGAGGACAGCATAGTCAGGTAGAGCAGAAGACAGTGCGATATTGACTATAGTTCGAACGCACACGTCGCGGTAGAAAAGAACCTTTTACACTAAAAGACTACATTCTAACAGGAGTACTGCTCTACCTCAATTTTCTGGGGAATATTATAAAAGGTTGACAAATGGTATTCAGTGAAATAACTTTTTTTAGCGTAAGAACCGTGTTTACATCCAAATATTGCTCAAGTATTATTTTTACAACGCATTATGTTGATTAAACGAGCGCTCGTAAAATACACTTGTATATTATTAATGAAATCATCTCGTTGATATTTTATTGTTCAATAAACATTTTACTGTCGCACGAATATTCCAAGATGTTTTTGTATAAAACATTCTTTTCACAACAATGATAGATAACGCCTGCAATAACACACCATTATCGATCTTTTGATACAACTTTCGCCGGTTACTGGTTACTAGAGATAAACTTTATCACATCCATGGATTGAAAAGAAAATAATGTAATACAATTGAAGACCTATCTTTGTACCTACGCTTTTGATAAAAGTTATTGTATTTGAATTTTAAAGAAATGTATTGGAAAAATACACTTTATTCAACCACTGGATACAACCAGGGAGGTTATCCAAAGCACACGCGCTACAAAGCGATTCTATAACGAATATCAAAAATGTATGGAAACGATAACGACGTTTGATATCTCACCCGTGACAAGCACATGACTTATCGAATGTCATTGTCAGTTTCATACATTTTTGTTGATTCCATCAGCGATATCGCCAATCGAAACAAACTTTGGGTAGCCCCCAGATAAATTAACTTAGTTTTCTCGCTAAACTTTCATCTCAGGTTAAGACTTTTTTAATTGCCATTTTGTTAATTAGATTAGAAAAAAATTTCAAACTTTACTGCTTCGAATTTTCCTAAAATCAAAATTAATCGATGCGTTTTTACGTCTTCATTAAACAGAACCCTCTTTAACATAAATCCCTCTATTTCAAGTACACCAATTAAGTTACCGAATGATTTCTTATATTGTTTTCTTCACCCCTAACCTTTGCAAGATGCTCAGTCAGTTAGTAGCACGCCTCCGTTATTTGGAGTTTTGCCAGAATCTAAATATCCATTTATTTACTCCCATTTGCGTGTTGGCTATCTTCACTTGGTGAAGCTTTAGTCACCGCTAGTGACGTCATCGCAGAAGAGCTTTTACTTGAAAGCTTATAGAAAAATAATATTTTTTCAAGTCACTTTTCATGAAAGCACTTTTTAAAAATAAATCTTGAAAGTCGTTCTATTATGCCACTCAATCAATTAATCATTATGCAGCATTCATATTATTATATCATCCATGAGTTGACTTACATATTATATCCAAATAGTTAACGCATTTTATCAAGAGACTAGCTGTTGCTTGTGACTTCGTCCGCGTGGAATTAAATGATATAGCCTTTGTTACTCGGGGATAATGTAGCTCTCTATTGGTGAAAGAATTTTTGAAATCGGCTTAGTAGTTCTTGAGTTTACAATATAAACAAAAATATTAATTTTCTCTCTCTATAATATAGAGTAGTATAGAAGTATAGATATAGATAACTTCAATCGTTAGAGAGGCTTTCTTGTTAACATTGAAGACTGTCGTACATTAGGGAAACCCACATCTTTCACTAACAAAAATACTGTTATTTTGTGAACAGTTTTTCTTCGTCCTCGCTCTGACATCTAGGGTGTATCAACCTACGCAAATTGTTTCTGGAAATGTTCCAAAAGTCTGACGCAACTCGGGGATGTTCATTCATAAATTCACTTACATCTTAAGGCTTCTAATGTATTCTATTTCTGGCAATTCTATTATTAGCTTATCCATTATCCTATAAAAGCTTTTGCTGAGTAATGCTCTACGCGTTGCTACGTCTTGTGATTGGTAATAATAATTAAACATGACTTTTTTAATATAAGATCATTTAAATTAGAATTGGTAGTTGTAGTAATAATTTTAAAAGCAAAAAATATATATTTAGCTGTTCTTTGTCAATTATTTAATGAAATATCGTTTTTTTTAACTTTAATATCAAATGCAAAGTTTATGTTGATTAATTTATCATCTTTTTTATACGGACAATCAGTGTCATTTGTTCTGTGGGGATATTGTGTAGGCGCGTTATGCATAACATACAAACTTTTCTGTAATTTTCCCCGAAGAGTTTTCGTATAAAGGAGAAAAGCAAATACTGAACTCCCATATCTGTTCATTTCGGCTTAAAGAAACCATTACGTGGCTTAAACTTTAGCGAGAGTAGAAAATAGCAATGATATTTGTTTTTGCGTCGATTGAGATAATATATCTCGGGAACTCCGAACAGAAAGTGATTCATTCTCAGTTGTTTGTGATGTAATACTTTTATATCAATAGACTTACAGGACAAATAAATTACAAGTAGAAGTAAACAAACATTTATTAGTCAGTGTGTAAATAAGAAGAGCGTCGGTGGCTCAGTGGTTTAGCTCTTGACTTGCAATCTGCAGGTCCCGAGTTCGAATCCCGCCATGTACCAATGTGTTTTTCCATTTTCGAATTTCATATGTACATATTTATCCGACGCTCTTACGGTGAAGGAAAACATCGTGATGCAACCTGCACATATCGGCGAAGAAATTCAAAAGTATGTGTGAAGTCGACCAACCCGCACTTGGCCAGCGTGGTTGACTATGGCCTAGTCACCCCTCAGGGGGGAGGCTCCGCGCCCCTCGGTGGGGACGTACAATGAGCTTGTGATGATGATGATGATGGTGTGAATAAGTATGTATTTAGTTTAGTTTTAGGTTAAACTGTTTAACTGATTTTACAAAGTGAATGTCATTGTAAACGTATTTTTTCGGAGCCTTATAAGTCAGTGGTTTTTGTTTCTTTAAACAATAATGGCAGTTATTTTTGAGTCCCTTCAACATTACTAGTTTATAACTCTGTATTAGTATTTCCAATCACACGTGTACTTGGTATATTATTGTGTTATGTTGTAAAACATTAGAACTTTCTCTTCCAATAAATATACCAATTTAAATAACACGCATAATACAAATTCAAAACAAACGAGAGTTTATAATGTATTCATCGAATACTTTCCCGGGGAGGTTTACAGATTAACATTTTGTGGATAAAATTTTTCATTGGAACTTATTAAGTATTCATTCATTTGTATTATTATCTGGGAATAGTTATTGAATTAATTATTGTCTTATTGAGTTATGTAAACTAAACGAACCACAATGTCTTATAATTAAAGAAAATAAAATAAAGAACGACGTGTTTATTTGAGGCTCATGGTATAAACAGGATTAGTTGTTAATTAATATACAACTTTGTTTACTTGAATACAAATAAATATTTATTCAAATTTCTTTTTGAATTATATTAGGGCCTGAGCCCTAAGGCTTAAGGACGGAAAGGTAATAAGAACCATAATCATAGTTGCGGCCGCCATCTTGCTTTTTTCAATAAACAAAAATTGAGACATGTTTTGTTCATTAAAAAATTAAAACAGTTAATTTAAGTAAAGAAATGAATATAGATGAAAGGGGCCGACGAAGTTTTATCACGGAATCAGTTTAGTTGACCAGTCCTACTTGATTGTAGCGTTGATTAATGTCTAGCGGTTGCGGTAATAAATGTTTATAACCCATCAATCAATACTAATTCAGAAATAAGGTATTTGAATGACATGAACGAGGCTGATGCGTCGAATAAAGCCTTGTTCGCACCAGGATAGTATTTTAGTCGAGTAGCAAGTAGCATTTATCTGAACAAAGGATTTACTACTGTTCGACTCGTTTAAGCCTAAACCTCCGCACTAGGATAGTAGTTTAGTAACTAAATGTGTCTGAACAGCAACATTTTAGTAGAGTAGATTAGTAAATCTTTTGTTTGGACTCTTGCTACTCGACTAAAATACTATCCTGGTGCGTACAATGCTTAAGAGCTAAAGAATTGAATTTAACGGACAGATAATAATTTTGATATCCTAATTGCTACTGATATTTCTGTTTTGATTTAAAATGTATTCGATTCAGTATGAAGTCTTCAATGCTCAATAGCAATAGCAATCTAATAAGATATGTCGACTCATTTGAAGTCTTGTTAAAAACAAATATGACAAAGTTGAAGCAATTATAGTAGAAATATTAGCCAACATGAATGAGATGATATTTCATACGTACTCGTGTATGCCATAAAGAATAAAGTTAAAAACGCTATAAAAACGATATACCATCGACTAAATTGACGCATGATCATTTTACTATTGATGGCAAGAAATATTGGCTTATTGATATTGATTAATGACCCTTTAATCTAATAACCTTCAAGTTTATAGAAGCGTTTGCAAACGCCAAGGTGTCTGCTAGAACCAAGTGAAATCCCGAAACTAAATCTTTTGTATTTACATTTCTGTGATTTGTAACTCCTTATTTTGTAGAACATTTTGAAAGGTTAGTGACATTTGTATCAATATAAAGGCGGCTAAAGACGGTCAGTTTTAAATGTACAGTTCGAGAACTATACAGTTCGACTGTGCAGTTAGAAAACAGAACGTCTGTAGGCGGCTTAATGGCTGCTATGTTCGTATACTATTATCAATTTCATTATGATCAATAGTCGACTGACATGAAGTCTAACCTACATCTCGTTATATGCCCTACGAAAACTAACCAAATTGCTACAAAGTATTATCATAACAAGTAATAAATCAAATCGTTTAAAAGTTAAGGAAGCCAGTGATCTATTTAAATCGTTTATTAGTTTTTTATTACGTTGTTTTAGCATGCCTTAATTTTTTTACGAGTACTTCTTGATGATGTTTAATAATGTCTAAATAGTCATTTTATAGTTTTTTATAAGTGCTGTGATTATTTCCTCAATTCCCAGACCTTGGTACGGCCAGATGGTAACATGGAATTATAATGCAAGTAATTAAAGCCTATAGGCGATTAACATCGAAATATTTGCACTCAATGTGAGGATTTTTTAAATATTATTCATACATTAGCTTTTGCACACGACTATCCTATTTGTTCTACATTTGTGCCAAAGTTCATCGAGATCTGGGGGGTTACTCAAATTGCATGCGCTACAACGCAATTCGATAGCAAACATCAAAAATGTATGAACTTGACAATGACATTTGATATCTCCCACGTGACAAGCACATGACTTATCGAATGTAATTCTCAGATTTCATACATTTTTGTCGATTCCATCAGCGATATCGCCAATCGAAAAATACTTTGGGTTGGGTCCCAGTTGAGTTGTTCTGGCGTTCGGGAAATACGTTCAAATAAACTATATTAGTAACATTATCGTAACCTCTAAACTGGTTACTAATTAATTGTTATTATAATGCTATGGACCTTTTAGTGAATCTTTAAGAAGTGTTTATTTCTGGTATTGATTATTAAAAATACAATAAAACTATTAGTATTTAAAGTAGTTCCGTGGTAGATTGAAAAAAGCTAATGGAATTTTTATTTGCCATATCTTACATTACATGTTTAGTGACATAAGCTATAGTAGCCTCGTCGTAAATTAATGATTATAAAAATATTGGTTATCTGTTGCAAAATTCAAATTATGGCCATTTATGGGATGGTTTCTTTTAATAAATTGTACACAAATAAGTTTCTTAATTAATATTTTTAATAATTATCTGTATTTTCGTAGCTCCGTGTGAAACAGATTATTTAGAAACACGAGCGGCACGCTGTCTGGCGTACTGTATTATTTTACAACGCGACTACAATGAGCTATATTTTTTGCTGTAATTGTCTCGTAAACAAACGGAGGGAGTAATTGATGGTATTAACAAGATTCGATAGAAACGTGACCGGCTTTTTTTATTACCGGATTAATTATATGATTAATCTTCTTTTCTATATGACGGATTAGATTTTTTGTGTTACTTGAGTAATCTATGTTTTTTTTTGAATCAATCAGTCTTGAAGTTGATAAAACTTGAAGAAGAATATAATCAAAGGTAATAAAGAAATGAATAAAATATCGCATTCGAAGTGTTAAAATTTTATACACCGGCAGAACTAGATAATGTTTGATTTGAGGTTTGATTTGATCCGCAGTGTCTACGTTTTGTGATCGGCCATCACTCGTGTGTGTCGATTGTATCACTATAAATTGATAGACGATTCGTGTATTTGGTAATGTCAACAAGAGTCAAACTGAACAATGTAGAAGGTCATCGGTAGGTGTCGCGCTTCGTCCCAACATTATTAATAGCTTGGCTAATTTGATAATTGTGTTTTATCAGCGTGGGCGGTGTCGATTCCTTCGTTAAATAAAGCAAAAAAAAAACGGGTGTTATAAGCAAATGTTACGCTTCAATTTGTTTGTTGACGAGATGTCTTGACTATTGACAAAATTGATACCACAAAATACAAGTAATCTTTAATACTTACCTTGTTAGTTTGGGGTGGATTGACAGAGATTTTTATAGGCATTTTATAACCTATGGCTTCATTTGACTGAGTTCGCACAAAAAAACGGAGATTTTGCTTCGTCGTAAGGCCGTTTTTTGCGTGTGATCGATCTGATGAAACCGTAGAGTTATTGTGAAAGTCACTAAAAAGTTTACCTATCTAAAATTTTCTTAATCTGATGAATGCAAAGAGTTTTTATTCAATAAATTTATAACGATACTATCAGCGGCAATAAAGGCATCACCCACCGTGTTGAGCGAATAAAGTAATAAAAAATCGAAGTCAATTTCAAAAGGAAATTCAACGAATCAGAAAATAAAGGAATGGAGTCGCACACCGCTAACCGCGGTATAATATGTGAATTATTGTCTGCTTGACACCTATTGTGTCAATAATCGAGACGAATAGGATTTATAGCTATTGTGGCGTGGGACACGTGACAATATTCCTCCGCCGTTCCAACGGCAGATGGTGAAAGCGTCTATTCGATTATTTGGCGATATATTTATAAATCTTGTGAAATTGTACTTAACAATGGATTTCTTTCCCCCTATGTTACGATATTTAGTCTAATTGTTACGAATCTATTGAATTATTTCACATATACAATCACTTTATTATTCATGCTTAATATTCAACTTTATAACACCTATATATAAAGTTAAGGTTTGAATGTCGCACTTAATGCAATTTGTATGTAATTGTGGTACAATTTGTCCACTCCGTGACGAATAGGGCAGTCCGTTTTGTACGGAAATCAAACTATTTGTCTGAATTTATTCGTTTCCTATTTATTTGGGGTGCAGCGGTTGGTCATTTGACAGATGATGGACCGACCGCGGGGTGTGATGAATACATTCGTTGCTGTAGGTAAATCGATTAGCTATTCGATTTGTGGTGAAATGGCACCTATTATCAATTATCTTTTAACCGCAGTTACTAACATATTAGGAGCCAAAGAGAATTGTACAGATTTATAAAGGCATTGTTAGTATTTTGATAGATCGTAAATGTGCATATTCAGTCAAATATTACAAGTCTGATAATTTATGACATCCTTTTTTTAATTCGTAGACTCCTAAAATGATGTAGATAAATTATCTTTTGCCGGCGTATTGGTTCATATTCGCAATTTAACGAAATACTGTTTAGATGGTAACCACTGTTTTTAAAACGAATTTTATAAATTGTTAAATGACTGGACTTAGATATCAGATTATCGTAACCTAAGACTTCTTAGATTTATCTTTATCTATTAAACTATGTCAAGTATCGAGAAGTATGAAGTGCAGGCTATCTGCACTCTACGCGCCAGAAATATTTGGTTTATCGTGTCAACATCTTTATACAATGAGATAATTATTGCGAAACACTGTTGCTTTGCGATTTACAATTGCACCGTATAACTACATTCGTCAATCGATTTCAACCATTATTTTTAAACGGCGGAATTTCCAAACCGCTACGACTTAGGGTCCTTCAAGAAGCGAGCGTACCACCTCCTCAAAGGCCGGCAACGCATATGTGGTTCCTCCGGTATTGCAGATGTCCATGGGTGTCGTTGAATACCTCGGTGTTCCCGCTGCTCGTTTGCCCCGTTTATTATAAAAAAACAACCAACTAGAAAAACGGAAAGAATTAGAAGATATTCCTAAACAAACGAATCTCAGTCAACAAATTAGACAATTTGAGCACGACACTGTTAAAGTCGGGCCGTTTCTAGACCAATTTTTGACCTGTTTCTATAAAGAGGAGATTAGGTTAAGTGAAATAATAATATTATAAAACATAATTGATTTAATCAAAGAAATAAATAAGATAGTACCTACACTCGTGTTATTTAATCAATAAGTGCTATAATAGAAATAAAATATTTTTTAATGAGCACTTTGATATTGATCCCAATGTAAAATATAGTCTATAAACGTTCTAATGATGTACAATATAACAGTTTATGGTAGGGGGATTACCTGAGAATAGAGAATAATATTTAGGTCAATTGTACATCAACACTTAATGCGTAATTCCGTCTTTATAATCCTATTGTTGAGCATTCAGCATCGCATTACGTTATAATTTTAAAAGGGATACAACGTACACAAACAAAAGTCTTAATTTAAAAAAATGCATTGTAGAGACATTAATAAGAATTGAAGAGTAAAAGACAATCTTATTCAGAGTTTGCAGTGCCGAAACATCTATAAGAAAACATACTTTTTATCCTCAGCTTTTAGGGTAAAGATTTTCATTTATTTAACTAGCGACCCGCCCCGTCTACGCACGGGTGCTATGCTGATATTAAATACAGTACAGAAAACTGTAAACGTTGTATATAACATTTTAATAATAATTGCACCCGTGCGAAGCCGAGGCGGGTCGCTAGTTTTACATATAATCCTTCCTTATGAATAACTCTATTTATTAAAAAAACCGCATCAAAATCCATTGCGTAGTTTTAAAGATTCAAGCATATACAGGGACAAACATAAAAAAGCGTTATTGTTTTATACTATGTAAGGATATGGATAAGGATTCCAAATGTGTTGGCAGAACTAAAGCAATAGATGTTGGTGACAAAAGGGTAACATGCATATCCTAGATAATTTTCGCTGTGGAGTAGATGACAGGCAAGTGAGAAGCGCTCTTAACTGGACATAACTTGTTTTTAAATACAATACTGTTTGCGTCCGGCGCGACAGCCTCGATGAGGTATCTCGAACACCACGAAATATAGGGACTAACAATTTTACCCCTGCATCTTTCACAAATATGTTTATTTTCATTAAAAATAATAATGAAATACTTTACTTTACTATTAAATAAATCTTAGGTTTAATTATTTTTGCAAATAATATATTTCGAAGTCCAAGTCCGTAATGTTAGTGGTGTAACGCGATTCGAGCGGCGTTTGCCGATGTACTCGACATGCCTTCTGTTGCAAGATAAGAGTTTTCCAGAGAAACAACTTCACTCCGAATGCTTATTTCCGATAACAATTTGTAAGGAAATGTGCGTCGACTGCAGTCAACGCGACGTTTCGCAGACGAGGAAGTTAATGCTTAGCACCAAATGTATTTATCGAGCGAAATATGAAAGCTGTTGAAAGCGACGTGTGGAATACATTTATTTACAGGAAAATGTTTTCCTGTTTGGGATTAAAATTATTTGCTTCACGCCTTCACTTTTGTTATACATTATTTTAATCATTGTAAACATACTTATTTTCGTGACAAAAATACTTGGAGAAATAGTATTTAAAAGAAAAGAAAACTCGAAAATTAACCAAGTTAATTTATGTTTTCGAAAGTTACTCATTAGAAATATGACAGAGTCAACGTCAATACGAAAATTTCACCTTCATAGGTTATTGTAGTCGACCAAACACTGCCGCGTCTTGTGAAGGCTAGGCAAGTCACTGTACGATTGTAAAGGCTAATTTCATACGTACGTGTAAACATTTGAAAGTTGCAGTACACAAATAATGTACGTCGGTATTTAATTGCTCTGTGCACCTGCGATGGTCGATGGATAAACAATGGTAAGTAAACACTCGAAGGAGCGATGACTCTGCCCTCTGGCGACGCCGCTGCTACCTTGAACTGGACACTGATGGTATTTATTTTTATTTAATAATAATTATGTTCTCGGGTATTATTTTTTAATTGTTTGCGTTCGGGTTTCGTAGAGATTCGTGTTTATATTTGTCGGTAGCCGGTTAAGTGGATTAAAAGTGGTTTGTTTACGATTTCAGTATCGACATATAATAAACATATATGTAAGTTCCTTGGTCAAAGTTTAAGTACCTACTACCACAAAGTACAACAGATACCTACAACACTTATTTTTTAATTTACCAGTTTTAAACAGCTCTGTGCTTTAAGACTGCATGGGGTCCGTGTATACCACACCAAGTATTCAAGAAGTTCACGTTTCTTCTCCGGAAAAATCAACCTAATTTGATACGACATTTACAATACTTCATCTTAACCACTTACTCATTTCAAGAATCATTGTAAAGTGGCACCAATTTTCTTAAGCATGGTAATTTAAGGTAAGATTTATAACAATTTTATTCATTGGAAACGACAATTGAATAAACATCTGATAGAAATTCAATCAAGTTATGTTTATTTAGAAAAATAACGTTCGCTTCTTTGGTAAGTTAAATGATAATTCTCATGTAATGACGAGATTACCGACGCCCACTGGCTTTCCCATACACTTCTTTATAACAGAATTGACACTACAATTAAAATGACCACGCTAATATCATGTGAAACTACTTGAATATATATTTTCTTAATATATTACAAAAGTTTATTATTTACGAATTCGCGAATAACATTTTTTTTATAGGGGTATGGGGCAAACGAGCAGCGGATCAACTAAATTTATTGGTCCGACGCCCACGGACATCTGCAATGCCAGAGGACCCACAAATGTGTTGCCGGCCTTTGAGGGAGGAGTACGCTCTTTTCTTGAAGGCCCCTACTTGGTTAACTACGACCCGGATTCGGTGATAATTGGCTACCTGAAAATCAATTGGTGTAATTTAATAACCCGTATTAATCTAATCATGGTTTGGTATAATCTGAATCCCACACTACCGCTTGTATTGAATAAATTATTGTCAGTACGCTTTTTATATTGTTTTATTAGTATGAAAGTTTGTGAGATTCGGATATTACCATTACCCGGGCAAGCTGGGTTATGATGCAACATGGTGTTTTATGTGTGGAGATATCTGGTAATGGAAGTGTTATATTTGATGATAATGCACTTAAGCCGGCCGCATACCGCGTACGAAACTGTGAACACATGTATATTGTTATGAGATATTCAAATGATATTGATATATCGCTGATATTTGTAAGGATTAGTCAAATATATTGTGTTTGGAGAGCAGAAAAATGTGTACGTGTATGTGCGCTTGAAGTGCATACTTCAGTGAAGAGGAAACCATTTGAAGAATATGTTTTATGATAATTGCTTTAGGTATTATATAACGCGAGGCGTCGCTGTAACCTTCGTTTATGTTTGTGTTGCCAGCTATTATTAATTGTATATAGAAACAATTAAAATATCGATTTATTATTTGTTTACGAATTTGTATTCAAATGTTTGTCACGAACATGTTATTGGGAAAAAAGTGCTGAGAGATGTAGAAATGGGCTTTCTAACTGATCAATGCAACAACAAGAACTCGGCGAGGTTTTGTCAAAAAACTATTATATAATCTAGTTTTAACAAAATTATCTTTCCGAAAACTAAAATAAAATAAAACAAAAAATTAAATTTGTACAAAAGTATTATAAATAAAAAATGGGTCCCAGATCGCTGTCCGCTGGGAACGTTCCCAAAACGCTGGCCGCATTACCCCGTTGGATTGCAACGCTAATTCGTTGTCCGAAATACAGGCCAGCTTTTTGGTCACGTGAGACCTCTATCAAACGAGTTGATAGGTCTCGATAAAGTCGTAAAGCCTCTGGGCCCCATGGTCCCAGAGTCTCGACCCCAAACGCCGAAAAAATGTACCCACTTCCAATGCAAGCATATTTTCGGCGTTTAAGGTCCTCTTGTCTCGCGGCCGCTGCACCGGCTAAAACCGACGTCTCTGGCAAATGCGAGGGCGCCAAAGTATCCACGCATGATGCGTCCCATACTAAAGGGCGCCCCAACCGCCATGGCACCAACGACATCCCGTCGGGCCTCTTGCCATCGTCCCGAGCCAGTCCCGTAGGTTCCAGGACGGCTGGTAACCCGACAGTGGCAAGGGCGCGACGTATGACGTCGTTTAGTGCCGCGTGACGTGGGAATCTGCCGGTGCTTCGGACACAAGACAAACCATGGTGACCCAAACTCCCAACTTTATCCCCGCACTTACAGCGATGGGGGACCACTGCATCTGCCCCCAAGCGAATAGAGGTCGCAATCCTGAATGAAGTGTCATCCAGGAAAGTACCTAAAAACTATTTTTTTTTTTTTTTTTTTTTATAAGAAAAGGGGGCAAACGAGCAGCGGGAACACCAAGGTGATCATCGACGCCCATGGACATCTGCAATACCAGAGGAACCACAGATGCGTTGCCGGCCTTTAAGGAGGTGATAAGCTCGCTTCTTGAAGGACCCTAAGTCGTAGCGGTTTGGAAATACCGCCGAGGACAGACTATTCCACAGTGCGGCTGTGCGGGGCAGGAAGTTGCGCGAAAACCGCACTGTGGAGGATTGCCAGCCATCGAAAATTTTTTTTCATGCTGGTATAGTTACTCTATACACTTCTCTTATTTCTTTCTACAGTCAAGAAAAAAAATGTTTAGATAAATATGTATCTGTTTTGTAGACATTACAAATTTTGTCGTATCGTTAATTTTGTGAACTTTAAGTTTCACAACACATTTTATTGTGTCGCAGCCTTTTCGTTTATAGAGTTTTTAGTGATCTTTAATATTACTATAAATGTGTAATTTATGGCCTCGGCGCTTATACACGATTTCATTTAGTTTATTACCTCCGTTCTAAAATTTATTTCTATAGATTCGTCTTTTAGTAATTTGATTTGGTCGAATATGAAATTGAATGACGATTACTTTTTTATTATGTTTTGCATAATGAATAGATAAGTAGTAAGTAGGGAAATGAAAAGTGAATGCCGGCGCCTCGGCCGGGGGTACGCCGACGTCCGATGATTTATAGCTCTTGTTGTTTGTGACGCCGACGCGTGTTTATCCCTAGGTTTTTCACGCGAAACAAAGATAAGAAGCCACGAGACGCCTTCTTGTTCCTACTAATTACTTGATTAATTAATTAGTTAACTAATTTAAATTATTTTATTACCACATTTTTATTAGAGATTACATTTTTACACGAATATTTGTGGAAACATGCTTTTAGAACATAATAACTTCGTCTGGATTAAACTAACTTTACACGTTAAATTGTTGCTGAAAACTACTTTTCCTCCACAGAATCTTTTTGTATATTGATTACTAGCGACCCGCCCCGGCTTCGCATGGGTGCAAATCGGTATAATGCTGATACTAAATACTGCAGCGTTTGCAATGTAAGCGCTTAAAATGTGCTAATTTACGACATCATATTGAAAACCTCTAAATTGTCAGTGCTACTCTACTATATCGTTAATGTATTTATACATGAAAATCTTCCTTATGAATCACTCTATCTATTAAAAAAAAACCGCATCAAAATCCGTTGTGTAGTTTTAAAGATTCAAGCATATATAAAGAGACAAACATAAAAAAGCGTTATTGTTTTATACTATGTAAGGATAAGAATTATTCTATAGTGTCTTGTAAGATTTGATAACTTAAGCTACGGAAGGGGGGGTTTGCATAACTTTCACAACAGCTCAAAGCAAATGTGGAAATCCTCTTAATTCCTTACCTTATCCTCAGCGCAATTTACGACCATCAAATTTAATGTTTTACTGTAACCGTATGGTTTTATTATAACGTTAAAAGGTTCAAAGGTTAAGAATTACAATATTGTGATGACTAACCAGAGGTCGACTTTGGTTCGTAAAAAAAATCTTTTGATTTGCAAATTTTATTCAGTAGTCCTAGTTCCAAATAAATGATAGCTTTGATTATAATCCTACTAGATAGTTTAATCCTCTTAAGAATAATAGAACATTAATAATATAAAGTTTCATTACAATAATTCAAAAAAATAAAGGTTAAAATATATTCAAGAAATCTATACTAATATTATAAAGAGAGAAACTTTGTATTGAAATAACTCAAGAACTACTGGACCGATTTCAAAAATTCTTTCACCATTAGAAAGGTATATTATCCCCGAGTAACATAGGCTATACTATTTTATTCCACGCGGACGAAGTCGCGCAGAACAGCTAGTATTTAATAAACAAAATAGAGTTGTCTAATTCAGGGAGCTGTATATTTAAATAGTCGTGACCCCTACCTTATGCTAATGCAGCTTCGGCAGTGCCAATTAAAATGTTAACAATGGCAGTAGTAAAAGTTGTTAGTTCATTGAAATAAGACCGGTTCGGCACAAGCCCTTCTGCAATGGGGATGTTACACTTTGCATAATATTGCGCAGTATTAAGACTTTAATATTGTATCCGATGTTAGATTTTTGATACCGGAGTCGTTTAGGGTGAAATTGCGTTGTGTTGGAATTTAATTAAAATTTTAATTATGTTGCAGTATTTCCGTAGGATATTATTGAAAGCAACATAACATGTCTGTAAAATATTGTATCTCAAATCGCACGGACATTAATATTTAGTTTGAGAGTTTTTTTTAATTTGACGGTTTATAATGTAGTCACAATTTGAAAAATAATGTTTTGATTTTATTGTAAATGTTTGGTTTTTTTTTAAATTTTAACATTTTTAATTTGATAGTCTTGGTACCTTTGTCATTATCGAAACAGATAGCAAAAGATATCAATAGAATTGTCCGTGGTTATAATGCAACGTAACGATAGTAACATAAATCAAAGGTATGAATGAGCTTGCTGCTCGCAATCGATACATATAGTGTGGGGACGAAATAAAAACCAATGGAGCTTCCGATTTCACCCTTCGAATACGAAATGCATTGCTACTTTATCACGTGACAATTTGTGAAGCATTGAAGTTTGACAAAGCCCATTTAATATGAAAACGTTAAAATTATGAAGTATGAAATGTTTAAAAGTACCAAGAAAAATAAAAAATAAATAAATTAAACGATACCTTATATAATCATATTTAGGTATCTTTATATACCAGGATAATATAGATTTTTAATAAACAATAAGTGCTAGTTAGTTTAGATACTTAAAAAAACTTTTGAAATAAAATAGGAATTTTAGCACAAAGCAGTAAAAAAACTAAGACATAGTCCAAACGTAGTACCAAAGAAAACAGGCGTGAATTTAAAGCTAACGGCTCAGCTGTGGTCTTGCATTGTCAGATCGTTGCAGTGTTTCCAGAGTCTTTAAATATAGATTTGCTTCGAATAAAGTTAGTAATATCGATAGCAAAACTGTAAATCGATTTGTTTTGCATCGTGTGTGATGGATGGGCGCGCGTCGCGATACCTATACGCACCCTTCTATTCAACGTTCGAGGGATTTGGGGCGTGAAGGGTAAATGAATAAATTAATTACTGCCTCAGAATTGTGCGCGGCAGCTGTTGCCGTATTTGCATTAGCAATGCACTTTATACACGTTACGGATGATCAAGCAAAATTTGATCAAAGGTCTGCATTAGATTCAAATATTTGCATATTTGATTAAAGTTTTGCTACATCATAAAGTGTTGGAATTTTTATATGTAGAGATCTGCATTAAACCGAGTCATATGTAGATAAATAAAAATATAATCTGCAATATGGGTCTTCAATTTAATGAATGTTTAGCATTACAACTAACGTAATAATTGTCTATATTGAAATTACAACATAAAGTTCAAGGATTTATTACGTAAATTATCCCTTTGTATTTTTATTCTTGAGAACTTGAAGTTGCCATGTTTGTTGGCGACCTATATTAAATTCATAAAAAAAGAGAAACAAAATTGAATTCGAAATTAGCGTAACCCAGTTAAAAGTTATAAATAACGAAGTAAACGATACTCGGAGATTATCTTGTAGTTAAAATGTTCGTAGGCAAGGATATCAGATTTCACTTTATTGCTACGGACGGTAGCGTTGCAGATGCCTTTACGAGTGAGATGTCCACGCACTAACCGGTATGCATTCAATAATGTACTGTAATACTTGCTAATCACTTAGTATAAAAATATACAGACGAATTGAGAACTCCTTTCTGGAAGTCGGTTAAAATATATAAACATTACAAAGTATCTACTTTAACAACTTCGATTAACTATGCCATATTCTCAGGAGAAAGTTTTATGAATAATCAAAAGGAAAAGGTTGTTTTATTTTTGTAATTGTAATGTTTAGTATCCAAGATTATATTACATTCTCGTTTGCCCGAATACGTAATGAATTTGTTAACTTAAATAGATATATTTATTTAGTTACATTCTTACGTAACATAAATACTAGAAAGAAAGAGTTGAGAAATCAGATCTATAAAATTTATTTTATTCTTTTTAATAAAAATTGAACAAGAATACCTTTAACAACGTAATTCGGCAGTAAAAAATTAAGTTACATGTATTTGTATTATATAAATTCAGTTAAGGTAAATTGATTGTAAATTCGCTTAGAGACAAACAATATTGTGTCAACAAGAACAACAGTGTGCTGTGAACAGTTCCTGCGGTGTCGCAGTCGGAATATCCTGCCGTCAGTGCGCTCCTGCTATTTCCTGCACAACGGGCAACATTTGTTGCCATTGTTGCAGTAACTGGGTTACCAGTCGTAGAAACGTTGATAATGTTTGTTACTTTTGATAATTCAGTATCTATTTATTTTTAAAATGATAATGTTTAAAAGCATATTGAGTCAGTGTCTTAATTTTTTTACTGCTTAGACTAATTACTTTACGAGCTTATTAACAATTTAACCGCTTGTACGGATTAAGAATAAGTTGTAAATGAATCATTAAATATTAATATTAAATGATTTATATAATTCTATATTAATGTGCGGTTTTGTAGAGCTCTTCTAAATTAGTAGAAATATGATTCGTATAATAGTCATGCATTGAAATGTTTTGATTTAATGAAAGTTCTAATAAGGAAACTGGGGGGTAACCAAAGTACATTCGCTACGAAGCGAATGTATGGAACTGACAATGACGTTCGATATCTCACACGGTACAATCACATGACTTATCGAATGTCAATGTCAGTTCCATACAATTTTGTCGATTCCATCAGCGATATCGCTGAATAAAAAGTACTTCGGGTAGCCCCCTTTAGTAGAAATAAAATCAAAAGTTCTACGAGTATTGACATTCGAATTCCCATTTTATCTAATAAAACTTCTAGTTCAGAAATTGACTCTACATCGGTGAAAAAGATAACATAAGTTGTTAATTCATAATTCAGGCGTTCTTTAATGTGAAAGGGGATGCGTTAAAATTGTGTTAATAAAATAAAAGTTACAAAAATTAATAGGAATAATAGAAAAGAATATGAGTGTTCCTGGATTAGTCAGTAATGGTGCGAGGTGTAGGGCGACCGGTCGGGGCGGGAGTCGGGCCGGAGTCGGGCCGGAGCGCCCGCCGGCCGCCGGCCGCCGCACCACCGAGCACGCCACAGTCTCATCTAAGCCACAGCTATGCGCACATCCTCCCCGACATAGCCCAAACCACATTCTAGTTCCGGACGCACGCGTACACGCGACACGGGAAAGTTTACATTTCGAATTCGCGAATATTCCCAACTATTTTTTATTTCTAACGCAAACCAATATAGAGAAAAGTTGCAGATTTTGGCGGCAAACGGGTAAAGTTGTGTGTTGTGCTAAAGTGCGTTTCGCATACTTTTAAAGCTTTGAGATTTTTTTATTTGTGTGCGGTGTACCTATAGATTCTGTTATGTGAAGTGTTGTATTTTTTTATTTTTGTGCACTTTTTGATTTGGATTTTTTTTGCTCCGGAAATTTTTGGTTGGTTATTTTTTTGTCATGTTATTTTTATTATACATACCGTATTCCATTATTACTGTTTTTGCAATGAAAAATATGTATTTATAAGGCTACTCTGTTATATATGCTACACGTACAACGTTGTCTAGATTTTAATAAAGAAAAAAAAATGAAAATCACACAAAATGAACTGAAAAGTTGCGAAAGTTATCGGCACAAAATGATATATTCAAATACAAGTGTTACAATAAATTTAAACGCGGCGATTTACTACCGAATGCTCGCCTAGGAAGGACCCCATTAATTTTCCTACGACAAATGCAATCACTTTATATTAACGGGTTTCTGACGACTTGGAAAATATTCATAGAGAGCGGTGTGCGGCGTGCGGCGTGCGGCGTGCGTCTTGCGACGGCCAATCGTGATTAATTTCTTCTATACGATAAAGGTATTACACTTTTTACCCGGCGAAAAAAGCTCTCCGGAGTGTAAAAACTACGTTACTAACATAATTCTGACGTACTCAAGCTTTTTCTACATTCAATTAGTTTAATAACTCCGATAACAAGTACGTACTGTTCTTACACAGAACTTTCTAAGCCTCTTCGTTATGAAAAGAAAAATTACGTGTTTTTATTTCGTTCTCATTAATCTTTTCTTGATTTGAATGAAGGAAGGCTTTGGAGCGTAAAAGAAAAATAGAGATCGGCATTGTCTTGTGATATTGAATGAGCTCGTTTGCTATTCATAGTTCTTATTAAAATACTAAATGCTAGCTGAATAAATTAAGAGAAAGAGCGTTATTAAAATAATTTAGATTGTAATCTTTAATTGCAGTAGATGGTTTGAGCCTTAATTTGTGTGAATATTTAGAATAAAAAGACCTTACAGTTCTTTGATGTACTATGCGTGCTATTTAATATGTCTGCTATAAAAATAAAATGAGAGTCAATGCCAGTTTTGGTTAATATCAGTTGCGTGATAGGAAAACTTTTGTTACATAGTAAATTGCGCACTAAAACGAAATCAATGTAGTTACTGGAAAATTATTCTATATTTAGTTCCGTCTATAATGTATTTAGGTAGGCTTTCAGGAATTAATTCGCCTAAGTGAAACTGGTGACGCGTCGATGCTTTCTGCTACTAATTATTCGTGGAATGGATTTTCGTGACTACACGGTTCAATAGGTAGCGTAGCTGGGCACAATCAATTGATATAAACCAGTGAATTGGATGAGCGATAAAGGACGTTACTTACATATTAGTTATGTAGTAATAATACAAGAAACACTGGGGTAATTTCTCTATGTTCAGTCAACTATTTTATTTTATTTTTACTATTTTTAGACTAGTTAAGACTTTTTAGCACATTTGTCGAACGCAGAAAAAAACATGTCTTTTATACCTATTAGAATAAAGTTGTATTTAACTTACTTAAATTGAATAAGCAAAATAATGAAATTAAAGTGGTCGAGGAAAAGCTTCGAAAATATGTTTTCATACTGTGGTTTCTTCTTATAAAAATATTTTTGTTGTTTGTGCGATATAGAAATTAGGAGGAGAAAGGGTAAGGCATCGGATTAAGGCGATGTCTACGGTTGGAGAGAACGAACGCTTGTTCGTATAAGAACGTTTATTTAACAATAAAGATTACGTTAAACCATAAAACCTTCGATTACCGAAATATTTTGACAGCGCGGTGTTTCTGCAATCAGGTATAAAGTTATTTTCTAAAATACGTTATTTCTTATGAAATTTAATTCTAAGTATCGAGTCGGATTTAAGTAAAATTTATTGGTATTTAGCGCTTATCGCGTCGTCGTGGGACGAACTTTAACTTCACAAAAACGGTAATATGATTTCACACAATTTATGACGACGATTAACGAGATAAAATCAAAAATTAGACGGCCCTTCACAAATACAGTCGTTTCTAATAAAAATCGAATTCAATAAAAATAAATAAAAAAAAGTACAGAGGAGCGTAGCAACGCCACTATCGATTTCGACAATAAAAGTATCAAAACGCCATTGACGCAAACCTTCCGTACATTGTATAAGAAGATATCAATTTTATTTATATTGTTACTTTTTAACTCGACAATGTGTTCTTTGTCAGATGTGACAGGGTCCGCTTGTTATCCTTATACAATTTGTTGCTTACAGATAAACGTTCAAATGTTATTTTAATGCTTCTTTTCAATTTTTACCCTTTTTTTAAAGTTTATAATAAAAATGTCTTAATGTATGTATTTCTATTGCTCGATATTAATTAGACTCACAGATAATACAATACTTTTTCATTAATATTTATTAGAAAAATATTAATTATTAATAATCATTTTGGGACATTTTCACCAAGCAAACGACATAGTTTAAATAAGATTTTATTTTATTTACGTCTTCGTTGCCAGTTTTTTAAATATAACTTCTTACATTTCCCTAATGGGGAATATATTTGATAGACCACTGGTCATGATGATACTAAAACATCAAATAAATTCGCAAGTCAAACATATAACGATTGAAATTTTATATGTGTACTATAATTTTATATTGTATGTAACATAAAATAGTTACCTACGTATAACGACGGTAATAAAATCTAAATTATCTACCTAGACGCACACAAATACTTTTATAAAATAGAATTTAAAATTGCCATGCAATATATTCAACGGAATGGTGTTATTGACTCGTACGAAGTTCGCGTATAACAATCCACGAATGCAGTTTTCAAACGTATACTTCCCCAAACTGCATTTGTTAGTACCCAACTTTAAAACTCCTACGTAAACGTAATAAACATTCTCCTGCGTCGGAAAATATATTTAAGATGCTATTTTCTGATTTCGAATGCGTTTTCCCCCACACTACCGGTTTATAATTCTCTATGAGTAGTAGATTTCAATTGAAAATTCGTCGACAACAGCACTTTTTACTTCAACTGTACTTTATTCTGCTAATAACGTTGCCTTGTTGTTTTGTTTTATATAATTTTTTTACCATTAGATCTGAACTTATAATAAGTTGATCCGCGTACTGGCCTATTTTTACCTTCGTTATAAAACAAATGAAAGCTTGACAATATGTTAGATAGCAATTTATAAAGACGATGAAAACCTTTCATATTATAACAAAGTGCTTGCATAAGACGACTTCGTCCAGTTTTCGCACGTAAATCGAGTGTCCCGACTTCAACCGGTGAGATGCCTCGTCGTGTCAACGCAAACCGCAGAGCTGTTTGATAATTGTTTATTTCATTTACTAGTGTCTTGACTTCGTGAACATCAATTTAAACGGATGAGTTTAAGTTTCTGGTCCATGAGTTATAAATAAATAATTTTCTTTACATCAACTGTCAAAGTGGTTTTCGAGTGCCTTTTAATAGAGCACTAGCTTTATTCGTGAACTACTTGTATTTTGCAGCGTAATATTTGCTAAATAGTGATTATTGGTAGAAATAGTACAGATATACGAGAATTTTTTTCGTAACTCTCTTTTTGTTTTATAATCGAATCTAAAAAGTTGTCTCTACCTCCTACATTCATGTACAATAGTAAAAGTGATATGGTCTAGCAATCACTACTTAAAATTTTCAGATTAAATGCCTTATCCTATATTTATATTTTTAGATTTTAGGCGATCCATGTAACGACCTGGGTGTTTCTTTCACCGCACACCGCGTTGGCTAAATAATCTTCAGTTATGGGGGTCGCGGTTACCTCCCATACCAATACGATATGTATACCGTATCTTCACTCGTATATGATCGTTTTCTTTTGAATACCACGTTCCTTGCGTACTCGGAGTCATTTAATGGTTACGTAAGAAGTATTTTAGTGTAGATTTTTTAGTTTTTTTTTATCGAGAACCGATCTTGAATGAGTTAAAGCACGGGGTTCCATCCCATAGTAAAGTTTTTTACTTTTTTTTCACCAGATGGCATTACGAGAAAAGTATTTAAATTAGGAAACGAAACGCGGCAATTTATCAACTTGACAACAAAAATGAACTAAAATTTACTTGATTTAGTATTACTTTGAACACCAAATAACACGTAACACTAAGCATTTGTAAAATTTTATTACTTTTTAATTATGTACTAATTTTATTATTTCGCCCTCTATCAGCCTTTATTCGAACTAGGTACTTAGTATTTTGAACTAGATGACGTCAAACCGACAAAGTATTATATTATCTGTGGTTAAAGCGATAGTTCTTTTGGAAAATAATTATTATTGTCTCTACAAAATATGGGACTTTTGATTTCCGGCTTTGATCGTTTCAATATAATGAAATATACAGACGTCATTGTGTAGGTTTAATTATGTAGTATTGATCTTATTTGGTATAATTTATTAAAATTATTTTTTATGTTAATAAGAAAATATACAATATTTATTGACATTTAGAAAATCTGTATTAGTTATGTAAAAATCATACCATAAAAGAAAGAAAACTAATAACGTCATAGTTATTTTAACTAACAGTAATGCCAAATTATTTTATTAAGCTTTGATTAAACTTACTTTCCACATTCAGCAAATCATTGCTACGAAGGACCTATTACGAAAGTTTGCGAGAAGGTTTTCGTAACGTCATCGAAATTTGCATTTGATTAGTACAGCGTCCATAAAGTCTCAAAAGTGTTAGAGACAATAAGAACTCTTTTGTAATCATACCAATATTTATTTTGCTTATTAAAAATTATTATATTTTACATTTAATTGACATGCTTTTTTCTATTTTACATATGATTGCTAATGACATTTATATATTTTCTTTTTCTTATACATACTTTTTATAGTTACAAAAGAGTTCTTATTGTCTCTAAAAGTAGCAGGTCATTTTAGTAACTAAACGTGTCCGAACAGCAACATTTTAATACAGTAGATTAGTAAATCCTGTGTTCGAATACTTTCTATTCGACTAAAATACTAACCTAATGAGAACATGGCTTTATCGAGTTCAACTACAAGTCGAAAACAAATCTCATACAAATTCAATATCATTACGAATACTTTCTCGGAACTTTTCGTGATAGGCCCTCTGTTACGCGCTATCGAATGGAATATGTTTGTCAAGTTGTATGATTTATGTACAGAATTGGAAATATTTTTGTGTAGAATTTCCTCGTATGGTTTGTTACGTCCACTTCAAATGAATGAGTGTTATGATACAGATATGTACTAGGAAAATACGTACACGTTTATTTGGCTTTAAAATTAGTTTAATGCTAGAGTTATTTGGAAAACACATGTAAACTATCGGGTTTTAAGATGTCGAAAACTAATTTTTATACAAATAATATAAAATTGGTATATTTTTAACGAAATGTATACTATATAAAAAATATAACCTAACTTTTTAACCTAATTTGTTACCCTAGGGCTTCAATAAACCGAGTTATAGAAAAAAAACGGAGAATTTACTTCGGCATAAGGTCGTTTTTGGGTGACATATAGTTTGAAATGCAATGCCTACTTGAAAGTTCTAGAATAGTCATAAGACCTACTTTTTTCTCTACTGACACATATTTAAGTTGAAAGCTCTACACAAGTACACTTGGCCTTGAAAATAAAATATGCGTATATTTTCATTTCCAAGGTGAGCGCGCTACGTGATTTACTGACTTGGTTTTTTTGCAATTTTTAACTTTCTTAGGGACAGAAAAAATATATATTTTTTTTCATCCTAAAGGTACACTGGACTGTTTAGATTATCACACATTACTTTAATACGATTACGAATAAGAGTTTTTCATTTTTAATATCGTAAAATTAAAAATTAAACATGTTTATTATTTTAGTTAATAATCGAAAGAACAAAAAAAATCTCTTGCAAAAGAATAAAATCAGAGTAGCTTCAAAGTTAAGTCTAAGTCAAGCCGGCTTCAGACGCTCAGTTTTAATTGTACAGTTCGACTGCGCAGTTAAAACTGACGTGTGTAGGCAGAACTGTGAACTGTACAGTTCGACATTACAGTTAAAACTGACGTCACATGTCAATCAAGTCTGAATATTTGTAGCCGGCTTTAAACATCTTGATCAGAGCTTATTATGATGTGATACTGAACTTCACCAAAATTTTAAAGTTTAACATATCCAAAAGAAACGTTTAAATAAATCATCTTTGTTAGAAAACACTTCTACATTCAAGTATGGTTTTTATTCCCTCTCCATCGCAACAGAATCCGTTCACCCAAACTTTAATATACTTTGTTTACTCTTTCGTTTGTTTGTTTTTCTCCAGACATTGTGATTTGTTCGTCGGAGATTCAGATAAGAGAAAAAAATGTGACTAATATCGCTGAATTGTTTTTGTAAAAGTGCAGTACATCGTTTAATAATACTGTATCTTTAACTTGAAAAGAAAATAGTCACAAAATTGGTATGTGATAATAACAAGGCTATTCAAACTTTTTAATACTAAGTACTCTACACGTTTTAAACGACTTTGTTGAATTGATGACATTAACGCCCTTGTTACAATGGGGTCAGGAATTGAGGACGGCCTAATGGCCACTCGATTGACTCGCAGACAATGAAATTATCTGGAAAATGATACTTCAAATAAATGTTCTATTATTTCTATTCTTTATTTTATTATTTATATTATTGTAAGTTGTTTTCAAATGAAATGTGAAAAGATTGCGCACGGTCTTGGGACTCGTAGTACTCTGTATTCTTTTTGTTTTCCGAATGAATTATACCACAAAGATATTAAATGATGGTTACCTTAGCGTATTTATACATAAATAAACGATTAGAAATTAAATTGACATATTTTTGTATTGACCGATTTTAAATCGAACATAGATCGATAGATTAGTTTTAGTGTCAAACGATTTCTAGCGATAACATTTTCGATTTTGAAAAATTTGTTTAATCGGTTCCAGTTTAACAAGTTCGTCGTGGTAAAGAGCAGCCGAACGTACATACCTGAGATCCGCACGCGGCGTCTTCGCCTTTATTTATGTACACTCGGACAGGAATCACCCTTTGCGTCGCCCGCTCGACGCATGCCAACCGAGAAAGCATTCAAAATGATTTATTGTAAATGGTTTTCTACTTTGTTGGCTAAAATAATAACCCCCACGTTCGGATCGTCGTTC
This sequence comes from Papilio dardanus tibullus, assembly GCA_013186455.1. NCBI lineage: Eukaryota > Metazoa > Arthropoda > Insecta > Lepidoptera > Papilionidae > Papilio > Papilio dardanus. The sequence goes on along the minus strand of QDHC01004886.1, from coordinate 485,673 downwards.
TATATTCGATGTTTTATTGTTATTTTCCCCTTTTGCCTCGCGCCGATGTGAGGTCTCAAAAAATCAAAAGTTTGCGATCCCTTTCCCATTAGCGGCGGCTGCGTGAGTCGGCAATATGGTAATCACGAGTGGGTCAGACAGAATCGAACATTAATTAGTCTCTCGAATGAAAATGACTGCGGAATCATAAAAGTGGTAGCTAGGGAATTGCACGTTGAAAAAGACATCGGCAGCGCTAACAATAAAAAGTCCGGAGCACAGAAGGCGCGCGGGTGGCTTTGTCCCCTTTCACAATGCATTGTACGTCGAACCGATTGACGGTTTAACTCCGGAGGTGTCATGAGAATTAGTGGGCCATTATTGCTCCATAGAAAACGCCTATGGTCAAGCAGAAAGCAGATAAGAATAATTAGCTCGGACGCAACAAAAAATGACATAAATCCCGCATAATAAGTTCCTCGTAGTGCAAAAAAAAGTATGAGTTACCTGGATTCCTTCGTTTTTTCCGCACGCCTCGGAGCGCGGGCCGCTATAATAAACACCTCAATTCCTGGCAGAGGGATTGTTTAATGATTTTCTGTTGTGATCTTGCACAATTCTCGGCCGACTCGATTTTTTCTACGTTTAACGTGCAAGAAAAATAAAAGTTTTTGTATGTCTTGGTAGCATTTAAACAAAAGGGTCCCGGGCGTTTTGTGTGAAGGTGTGATTTATTTATGACTCTGCTTTAAGAGCCTTCGCTTGACCGATTTGGTTTGCTATATTATGTGGTATTTCCTTTGATCTAATTTAAAATGAAAGTTTAGGTTTTTAACTAAAGTCATTCAATGAGTTTTTTTCGTTTGTTACAGGAACAATGTGGATAAGCCGCGGTAACATATCGTGCCTCTAGGGAACTGTTATTAGTTTTATTTTCCATTACTCTCCTCACTCGCACACCGTAGCAAAAAGATGCTGGGGTGTGCACAAAGGAGAGTCGCCTCGGTGTTCGTGTCCTCTGTCCCGAAAGCTATCAGCTTCAGCTCGGCTGTTGACAGCCGGTGCTTAGACAAGTAGATGACAAATTAAATTCAAGAAACTCTAAAACTCAATTCGGCCCAATTGGTAAAACTAAGTTAAATTACTTAAATCTGAATCAACCTGAACAAAACTAGTCAACGTAACAAATTGAAGAGCGATAGCATTAAGTTACCAATAGGAGTTGTAAAGGCTAGCCGCGTTCCCGCTGGTCGGCGCGCCGCTGCCGCTGCCGAGCTGCCGCCGCGGTGGCATGCTGTATGCCCCTTGTGTCGACTGTGCGCTGACTGGTCGCTACGTCACGTGGCTTCCCGGCGCGCGACTGCAGTGCTGGATGCTACTAACTGTATACACGTGAGTACTACGCACTTATCTTATCTATCTAACACTTTCAGGGTGATGCCACACTGGCGGTGCAGCAACGCGCTGGCGTAGCTCCTTGTGGCAGATGTTGTTGATAGAATTTATATAGTAAACGTTAGCGGTGTCGCCCGCGTGGCATCTACCTTACGTAATGAAATTATGTTGTTAATAAAGATTGTAGACATCTCATCGGATATTTAAGAAAGATTTCGTTATAAGAATATCAAGATTTGAAACGTTATAAAAAGTATGAAAAACTTACTTTTCCTACCGCGGTTTTCCTGTTGCGTTTTACTGCTACTTGTACACAAAATATGCACTAAGGAAAATTGTTTAAAGTATCGAAAGACTATTATCGACTTCCTAATTATGTATTTCGTGAAACGACTAGACGATTTTGTTGTCCGGTAGAGGAGATTCAAAGAGTTTTGCATTTATGTATGGAATTTATGAAGTGTCAGAAGGCAGCAATTATGCAAGCGCTGCGCTGCGTCGGCCCTACGACCTTTTCTCTGTCTAACACTCATCAATGTAAAGGACATAAAATATTCTCTCAAGAGTTCCGTCAAATTCTTCGGTTGGCCTCCGCGGTGGCTGCTAGCTGGTTACTATTGGATTTATGACGTGGCTTTCATTACTCGACTCTATGTACTTTAGCTTTGTTCAACTCGAAAAGTTTCACGTCAAACGTCGCTCTTTTATTGTTATGATTAACAGCCGAGCTTTCTTTGTAAGAAATATGGCATTTTTATGGTCGGAAAGAGGCTAGAATGCACGCCTCGAGACACTGTAAGAGCCGCATTAGCTAATAAATATTTTCTAAACAATAAGTTTAGCGGTATGTATGTTTACGTCTATATTTTAATATTCTCTGATGTTCAGCGACTTTATACGGTTGTTAAAGTAAAATTCATACGTTAATATTATTGCGTATTGTGTTGTTTTGTTTCTTTGTAACAGTATTATTACGGTATTTGTATTAACGCGTAAAATTTACTTGTTCCTTTATTATTTGGTTGGGAAAGAGCGGAAAATAAAACACAATTACTTATTAAAATATTAGAAAATACATTTTCTAAAGCTTAATATTCAAATACTGAGTGATAATATAAACAAAAGATAGTTAAACTTAATAAATTAGTGTTAAACTCACATAATTATAAACGGTAGAAGTTATGAATGGTGTCTGACATTGACTGGCTTTGTCATGTCAGACGTACATTTGACAACAAGCTCAAATGTTTGCGTAATTAGTTTATTTAAAAAATCACAATCATGTGCTAAATTAGTCGGAATGTTACTTTATTTGATATTAAACAGATATTTTGCAATCATATTTCATTTGGTTAATTTGCTATAAATTAGTAGTTTCATTTGTAGGGCATATCAACATATTTTTAGACGCTTATTTCAATAGCCGGCATATTAATTAAACTGGTATAAAAATAAAACTTATGCCACTCCGGCCAACATAAAGCATATGTGAATAAAAAAGTTTTACATTTATTTACCTTCGTTCATGTTTGACAGCATAATTAAGTCACTCTTAAGCCCGCCTCATTTTTATTCGCGAGTTAAGAAATCGTCCACAGTTCGGAGGAACAATAAAAATATCGTGTGTAGGTTGGATTGTATTGTTTAAAAAGCAACGTTGGGTTTCATATTACAATTATACTAAGTTACGACATGTCTAGACGAATTATAATGAGGAATATATTTTTACTAACTACTGTTCAGATTGTGGGCGTGCATTCGAAATAGATTAATAATTCATATATAATTTGCATAAGTTAGTTCGGAGTTAGCATTTAGGACGAGGCATATCTAATCAACGTTTATTAATATTTTACTAATTACGAAAAATTGTCTAAAAGTTGTTTATAATGTCATAATAAGCCGATCTATCTAAAATACATATATGTTAATATTTTAAATACATAAAACTTTCATCATTTATTATTATACCCATTATCCAATTGCTTTTGACTGTATAAATATGATTGCGTACTAATCTTATGTCAGTTGTATGCATTGTTGACTTGTCACAGGGCCCGGTTATGTTTGGAAAGCAACTTTTACTCTGACTTAGTGTGTGGGATGGTTATTTAGAACGCCAAGGACAGTATTTTTTCGAGAGACTATAATTTTCTTGATCTATTGCCGTATGCCCTTTTGATTTTGAACGTTAGAGTGGAAAAATAGTAAGAATGATAAACTGGCCATTGTTGGTCGGTAATCTAAACACATAATTCTTTTTAAATTATAAAAAAATGTATGAGATATAATATACAAAGATGGTACCGAACTATTTGGTTATTTTATTCGTTTATGCAACAAATTGTGACAATGGAACATGTGGCTTTTAAAGTTATTATAATGTGACGAATAAGTCATTGAATATATGAGGCTAATATTAGGCCATTTACAACTTGCGTAATAAATGTTTAGTAGTTACCTATGATTCCATTTTTGGGCGTTTTGTAACTTTGAGATAATTAAGTTTTGACCTCATGTGTACCGTTATCTATTGTTCCATATTTGTGTACATCATGGTTTAATTTTTTGTGGTACTAACTTGTGAAAAGTGAGTTTGTATATACCATAGTTTACTTAATTATACATAACTTTCGTATTATAGATTATACTAATGTGAAGACGTTGCGTTCCTTGTTTCAATCCCCCTTATTTCGAAAAAAATGTATGAAATACTGCAATCAACGAGGACCAAAAAGTCGTCATTTATACAATACTAGAGGACACTTGGAAATAAATAAGATAGACCAGGGGTCTCATTAGATCATCATTCATCATCAGGGGTCATCATTAGACGTAGAAGTACCAGGAACAAGGATGTTCTGTATTTTGGAATACATTTTATGAATGTACCAGTACCAAACGTAGAAAGTACAACAGTAACAACGCTGATTCTCGTTTCGGAATAAAGCGAATTATGTCTTAACTAGCGACCCGCCCCGGCTACGCACGGGTGCAATGTTGATACTAAATCCACTACAGAAAAACTGTGAACGTTGTATATAACATAATAATAATAATTGCAACCGTGCGAAGCCGGGGCGGGTCGCTAGTTATACATATAAACCTTCCTTATGAATCACTCTATCTATTAAAAAAAAGCCGCATCAAAATCCGTTGCGTAGTTTTAAAGATTCAAGCATATATAGGGGCAAACATAAAAATCGTTATTGTTTTATATAATAGAGTAGATGTACATAAGATACAAATTGAAAGCTCAAAACATGAGAAACACAAGAAGTGGACAATAACTCCGAAAGAGTTAGTAGTACGTGACAATAAATTAATTAGCGCACTGTGGTCCGGATCTCCCTCGTGTTAGGTGGTCTCAGCTCACGTGTGCAGAGGGAAGTACCCTTTTTAGTAAGTACTAAAAGGATATGATACTTAGTTCCTTGGTATGAAGTACCTACGTCTTAGTATGAAGATAGTGCAGTAATGTTGATTAAATGATTCAAAGTTAACGCATTCATAAATGCGGATGTCTTTGGGCAGCGGTCGCTTCGGTATTTTGGCATATTTAGGTGGTATGCTGGTTTAACTTATGTTTTAAATATATAAAAAATATATCAAATAACTAAACTACTGGTTTTTACCTTAATCGTTTACATACAGTGCTAACACATCCCTTATAACTTTATCTCACAACCTGAATATTGCTTTTCTCAAATTGTAAAAAACCGGTTTATTTTTTCCATTAAGACTGTTTTAAGTATCGTAACTTGTATGAAAACTTAATAAATGAGTATCAAAAAGGTTATCACTTATTTAGTAATGTTATTCAGTAAAATAAATAAATATTTCAAGAACAGGAAACGTATCAACGTATTCTAATGCGCGAGCAAAGATAAACGCATTAATAGACTTGTCCATATTAATTTGCAATAACTTACAGCGACAGATCCATTAGGCCTTTACATTCGTTACTATGACGTACTACATATAGATTTCACAACATGAAAATATCATCACCCTGCCCTTGTCCCTATGGAGGGCCAGCACAGTATGTACGCTTCCATACTTTCCTATCAGCCGTCATTTCTGAATTTACCCCTTTTTTAGCATATCTTTTTTCACACAATTTATCCTTTCTTTGGCCTTCCTCTACCTTTGTGTCATAACATAAAAATATATGATTAAATACTTCTAAAACCTTTTTAAGAGCTAAGCAGTAATCGTCTCTATCATTAGCTATGCCGTTTATTTTTTTCTAGAAGTAATAGTTTGTATAGAGGCGAATGCGTAACTCGAATTTATCCTAAAATTAAATAAGTAAATGCTGAAATAACAGTGCGTTAAAAGTGTTATTCTATACTGGAAATTTAATCATCTGTTGCGCCAAAACATGTTGCTAGAGATAAAAAACACACTGATATTTTGTAATTGGCTCATTATTTAGTAAAAAGTAACATTTTGAGAATAAAAAATCTATTATAAGTCATACCAACCTATGAGATATAAAGGAATTACTTTCATTAATGTCTTGATTACCTTTTGATAGTTCTTTTATATTATGGTGTTAAATTAATAGCAAGCTAAATGTTTTCCTTCGATATCGCGCGTCCTAATAGTAATGAAGCATTTTTATCCAGTGATCCAATATGCGTAATTGTAGGTTTTGTTAATACATTGTAAGTGTGGTTTAAGTAAAAATCGAAAGCGTATGTTTTTTTATCTCCTTGAAATTGTCTAATTTCATTAATATTTATAGAATTTTATTAAAAAATTAATCATAAAATAATTTTGTTAATATACCTATAGTGACTAATGGCTACTAAATTGCACTTGTAAACTCCTAAATAACATATTAGTACCTACATAGGTTATTATTTAAATAAAAAAAATAAGTGACCATAATGAGTATTGTTTAGTCAGAGGCAGAAGTTATTTTGCTATTAATGCGTTATTATAAATATGTCTCGATTATTCTTACAATATATTCAGTGTTAAAAAATAATTGTTTTTTTTATTAACTATTTTAAATTGAATACTTGAGAGGAATGAGAACACAAAAATAATTTCACAATGTTTATAAGCTCACCGCTGTTATTTAAAAAAAAGAACAGTTTTTCTGAACATGTTTTTTGTAAATGTTTACATATTTATTGATAAACTTCAATACAATGGTGTTCGAGTGGATCCAATAAAAAGTTGTGATCGATTGAGTGCCATACATCCGTTCCTAAACGAAACGAGCATTTTGAATATTAAAAAGAGCATAGTTTTTTTTAATCGTCCAGGGCGTTAAGAATTTCGTTTATAAATTACCATCCGTTTGAGGTAGCGTGTTATTAGTGTCGTCGGTAGAATTTATAAAAAATGATCTTCATAGTGTATCAGAATTGTTTATAAGCGAGTCATTTGTCCGGCGAGCGAGCGAGCGAGCGGGCGCGGGCGCCGCAACGCCGTACGCCCAGCCGGACATAAAGTATACAATAATTACGTGTACTTTATTAGCATTCGGTATCATCAAATTGAATTTTTATCACTTGTCAGTTTAACTAAATGCATAATCGTCGGATACGTCGTAAAAGAAACTATCGAGCACCTAACATTTTTAGATTAAAAACACATTTGATTGTCGATGCGCCAGTTAGTTAGTAGTTTAGAAACCATGTAATATTTGCATATTGATATGTAAGTCACAAAATTAAACCTATTTAGCTTTTTGAAATTATACTTGATTTTAAATAACAACTTATTTTCCGGACCAGTTCTAGCGCAACGATTGAATAATTATTTTGAAGACTTATTTTATTAAAAGAACTACAGTAACAATGATGCTGTCTTATACGATCAGATAAGGTAAATATTTAGGATATTTTAATATAATTATCTTGGTAAAAAAATATACTGCTTGTGCAGACTTTATCTCTACTAATATTATAAAGAGAGCAACTTTCTATTTTTGAATTTTTGTATTTTTGTTTGTATTGAAATAACTCAAGAACTACTGGACCGATTTCAATTTCTTTCATCATTAGAAAGCTATATTATCTCCGAGTAACAATATTTAATTCTACGAAGACGAAATCGCGCACAAGAGCTAGTCAAAGATAAAAATATATGCAATTTTTAAGACTCCAAATATAATTATACTGTGTTTAAATATATCCATATTGCGTTATTAAAAGTAGAATTTTGAATAATATTTTTCCTCTAGAAATTATAAGTGAACGTGATAGGAATCAAGTAAACATGTTATTAAAAGTCGGTCCAGCAGATGGCGCAGGCTCTCTGCAGGACAATATGCCGAGTAGATCGAAACCATTTTACGATTATTAAACCTCACAATTGACAAGCGGGAAGGCATTCTTGTCGTTCCCATATTTTTATAGCGTGTAAACCCGTCGGCGCTTTTTTATATCATCTCTTTAAGTGACATAAATTCTAATACAAAGTCCATTTGTGTATCTCGGACGTCTTAAAAGGTATAGGGATAATCGTTTTTCTGCTTTTTACAAGGAACTCATTTCAATTATCGGGCGATTTGATGGGTATAAAACGCAATGGTATGTGTCCCCGAAACGGCGCCCAACCGCGGCAGGACGCCGGTAGGACGCTCTGCGCTTTGTTTTTTTCTTTTAATTTTTGGGACGCTAATTTAATTATAGAATCTCATACTTTTTAATACAGCATCTGTATCCTGCCGGTATTAATTTTTTGTAACGGTATCTCAGATTATTTATATTGCTACACGTACACCATTTCTTTTGGTATTCTTGAATATATTTTATTATTTTTTTTAATTTACATAATTATAATAATTTACACTTAAAAATTTGAAAGCGTTAATTAATACAAATCAGTAATTTTTAATTAGTCAACTCGTCAAATGTTGTAAATTAGAGATACACGTCATAATCTCGATAGTTAATCTGTAAATGAACTCGAAATATTTTTTAATCTGTGGAGGTGTATCAGTCACAGTTGATTTGACGCGGGTTTGTAAGATTAATATTGAATGAGAGGGGAAAAAAGTCTATACGTTTAATGTAATAAAATTTTTGAAGTGAAAGCTAATTAATAATAATATGTCTGTGTTTTTAAAACCTATGATAAGGACGGTATTCATATTTTTAGTAGGTTTTTACCGAAAATCAATGTAAGAATTTGGTGAAATGCTTTTGATTGCTATTCCATTTTTTTTAGATTGGAATTAGAATTAATTCCTTTTAAGATTTTTATGTATCCGAATAAGAATTTGTTAATATTTTGTTTACTTTATTTTTATAATGCCATGTCTGTTTTTTAATCTCGCGATATCGACTAGGTATCTATTCTATGTGCCATGGAGGGAATAATAAGACCGGCCGAGTGTTACCGATACAGACCTCCAAACAAACGCGTAATGTCTTTGTTTTTTTTTTAACGGATCGGTCAATGGAATTTATAAACAGGACGAGTTGGATACCGTTAGGAAGAAATTACAATATTAATAGCCCTTTTCTATTAAGACTTTTACTTAGATACACTTTATGAATTAGTTGAATTCTGGTAACGTTATTGACTTTCAATGTTTCTATTTAGTGGAAGTAAGGTTTTATTACTTTTTACCTTAGGTATTTTAATGATACTTGGAAATTAAAATAAAGTTGTAGTTTCAACTTTATGTACGTAATATGGTAATCTAGTTGCTTTTGGTAGATTAAAGTAAGGTTTTTAGTTTTATTTTATGTCAGTATCTAGTTTGATAGAAACATGACTCTCAGCAAAATTCTGTAATCAAATATTTAAATAATTTTGCTTAATAATTAATAAAAAAATAAATATTTTTTTTTATCAAAAATGAATCTTGTACCACCCTGTATACAGCTTAACCTTTCAACAGCCGTCAATGTTTGAGGAATGTGAAAAGCTCAATATATCACTTGCACACTTTATATCAAATTAGAGCCTTCAACTGTTCTAGTGTGTGCCACTAAAAGATAGATGGGCCCTACTTATATTATAACAAGGTGGCTAAAGCGATTCATCAAGACCTTGTCAATTATTATTCTGGTAGCGGGCGGCGTCATCTCGCTCGAGAATGTTCGCTTTAATTAAAATTTATTTGACACAAAGCAAAAGGTGGTCCTGTTAAACGTTCTGTTTGTGAATAGGGAAGTCATGAAATTGATAAGAGAGGAGACATATTTCATAATTAAACATGCCTTATTCTATAGCAAAATATGTCTAAATAATAATGCATTCCGCTGGTTTGCAAAGTCATTTCTTAACTTGATATTAGTTAGGTAATTTAGACATATTAGCATTGACACTAACTAACAAATCTAACGATTGGATAGATACGTACAATCAGATTAATAACCTTCTTGCCTCGCGTGCTGATAGAGGCAAAAGCTATTTATTTCCACGTTGTCAAAAATGTGCACCTTATTATAATGCTACCGCAATAATTCATTACACTTTTAATAGAAAGATACTATTACATATACGTTTTTAATTAACGTCTATGATACGTACTCATCGACATTTAATAGCGGTATTTTCGTTGATGTAATGGTATTTTCGTCTTATATTCATATAAATCATTGGATCCCGCCTATGCCTATCAATTAACCTCTATTACTTATAATTAACGCCCCCATTCCACACGTATTTTCGTATAAACGAGACCGTTTCACGAGCAATGTAATATAATGTATAGCGTTAGAAACGTCCCGCTATCAATAACTTGTTGCACGAATTAAAACGATAACGGCTATACAGGAATTAAGGCGAAATTTATGCTTATTTTTTATGTTTCCAGTATATTTATAGACGTATATTAATGATACGGTTGGTTAATTTAGATTAACAAGCGTGTAATTACTTGCTTGCGTTATAAACAAATTTATTTAAGTTGAATGTATGATTTAAATTATTTTGTTATATGAAGACGTCTTTCAACATCTTTTTAAAACAGTGCACAATTAACTTTACTTTGTTTGGAGTTTATTTCGAGGCCGTGACCCGTTTCTATGTTTCAAGCTTCCACTCTATGTTCACTCTCGATCTAAGCTAGGCTGTATACGTGCCGGCGCTTAGCCTTTATGTAACACCTTTGACTCGATCGATATCACTTTTGATTGAGCTTCTGTGCCGCCCGGTTCGTTAGATTTCTATCTACGTTTAGCATTGTCTATTTTTACCTTTTGTTAAATTAGTAAACACAGAAAGGAATCTAATAAATATAAAAGTGTATATGGGACTGCTGTGTTGTCTCTTCTAGCTGCAAATTAAAGAGCAATTTCTAAGGATCCAAGTTTCACACATTATAGCTACATACATATTCATACAACAGAGCCAACGAAAGCACAGGTTGTTGTACCGTTAAAGAAAAGTTTATGTTGCGTTCTAGCTTTTCTATTTATTTCACAGTTTCTCTGTTCATAATTTTGGTTTTAAAAATAGCTTGTTTTAATTATCTATTATACTATTCTTGTACGAAGTATCCTCGTCATCAGCCATTGTCATAATCCATTTCATAGTTAAAACATCTCCAAAAAGTATAGCCATCAGAAAATCATTTATCATAAAAAAGACCGGCGAGTACAAGTTGCAAATTGCTTAAGTAATTGTCAGTCGCAATAAGTAAATGTCCGCAGTATCGTAAACGACGCGGAAAGAAAAATAGTAAACATTTGGTTGCGTCTCACTCGTACCGCATTGCCGGCGACCAATTAGTGCATTGAATTTATTCACAGATAGCTCGCCGTTTGCGTCTGCAAATAGATTTGTAAGAGGTAATGTAGCGATAAAAATTTAAAAGGTCATACGTTTGTTGGAAGCTCCCTTATACCATTTTATTTTGCCTCTTTACTCTCTAAAAGCAAATTGCCGTTGGTTCCCTACACTACAATACAATACAATACAATACAATACAATACAGTACCGTGCAGTACAGTAATGTAAGTGTAATTAGTGAGCTTTTAGTCACTGCTAAAGTAAATTAATCTCTAGTAGTTGATACTACGTCACGAAATTAACTGTTCTTTTACCACAGTGGAATTGAGATAGCAATATGTATAAAGTTAATACAAAAAATACGCGAATAGTACGTGTATTGGTGAAGTTAATAAAACGTTGAATTTATAAGCCCGTAGGCCACAATTAAAACACAAGCCGCGACCGGCAGTTTCCAACACTTTTTAAACTCTGAGATGTTATCAGGATTTCAGATGCCTTATCTGATCAGTTTGCACAACTTCAAGATATTTAAACGACGCTATAATGTTAAATTATTACAATCAAATTGATTGTTTCTTATTTTATGATATTTACGTACTCGGTATGCACCTTAGTAATTTTTGGTAACCTAATTTCTTCATTCGACTCCAAAACAAAGTAAGAACAGTATGCATAACATTTACTGTGCTTTTATATAATGTATTTTACACAATATCAAATGATATAATTTTTCCTGTAATGTATTTTCTTCTGTATAATTTAAACATTTATTTAGATACAACATAATTAAATGATAACTGCAACTGATGACAGGCCTGAAGTTACGTACTGAGTACTGACGAATGACTACGACACGGTTATAAACAAACGCTTCCAGGCCGTAGTGTTATGACTATGAGTGATGTAACAAGACTTATTCGAAATTAAACATTTATAACCTCTTACGAACATTATATTTGCAAGCGATTCGTTGAGAAAGATAGGTAAATGTATACCATTGGAAATTGACGCTAAAATTTTGTAAACAAAGAAACCTCGAATAATAGTGTAATGGAAAATTTTGGGAAAATTGTGTAAAGTAAATTATGGCAAGGATTGTTTTCGAGTAATCATTTGAAATTCATACGACTAAGCAGACTTTGGTAATGAGTAAACAACTTCTGCAGAATTGTTTTGGAACAACAAAATTTAAATAATCGCACTGAAGTTATTACAGAATACAAATACGAAAACGATCATGTATTTTTACATAATTATGTTTATTTAAATAAACTTGAATAATATTAATCTTTTTAAAATTTTATTGACCGAATAAAAGTTCGCTCGCACACGTCACTAAGTGATGGGTTTGTAATGATCTGATCAGTTTCACCCGAATATCACATGTGGTCATTATTCAAAATCGTGTTAACATTAAAAGCGTATTAGTATCTCGCTGGGCGGCTGACAACTCAAAATGAGAAAGCTTTAATAAACATGAACCGGCGTTAACGAAACATTAATAAAATATTTTGTATCGTTTTATTCCGAGAACTTTATTGTCTTCGAGTTCGTTTTTAATATGGATTATTTATATACTTCGTTTGTTTGAACCTGACAAGCAGCTTCCTAGATACCTTGGCAAGTTAATATAATCGGTTAAATATTATATTGTATGTAGGAAGATGACAGCTTGTGTTACGCTAAGATGGTAGTAATAAATTTGAAGAAAATGTTAAATATTTTCTCTTATTTTATTTCTTGAGACTTTTAAATTGGTTATTTGTAACACTTGATAAAATACAAAACTAATTATAAAGGATATTATGTCTATAAACAACTCTACGTGTATTGTAAGTTTTATAAAACGTACTAAAAACATAAGTGGAAAAAATCTCTACCACATTTAATAACTTCATCGACGTCATAACGATGGTAATTTAGTTTTTGTTATCAAACAATCTACCGGCGAACATAAGTGTTGTCCATTAGAGACCACCGATCATTTCTATGAATGCACGTCCAAAAGCAAAACATCAATTCAATGTCAATAGTCGAACAACGTGAAATGAATAATGCGGAAGTGAGCAATCAATATCAAAATCAATCGGTGGTAATGATCGTACGTCGGACAAATGATTATGAAACTTGTATTAAACCGTCCGATGAGCGCCGGCTCTGAGCCCCGTCTTTGAGCGCCGACGAGCAGTCCACTTTTGACAGACAACACTCATTATTATTGTTTGTTTTGTTTTGATGCCAGCTATTACCACTGTTTAAGTTCTCGTTTGGCTTTAGACATGCCAGTTGCCAGCACGATTACATCTCTACCGCAATTGTTTGAACCAATAGATATAATAACATCTGCCAATATTCGACATCTCCCAACAACATTCGGTTTTTTACTGTTAAACTACAAAGTAGATTATTAAAATAAATAGGAGATTATAGCTGGATGTTAGGTATGTATGTATCTGCATACATTTACTCACAAATAGCAATAAGTTTTACCTTATGTTACTTTCAAGCTTCACAGCTTTCTGGGTAAATAAACATAAGTAACAATAATGAAATAGATAATTTATTATATTTGTAAATTGAATAAGACAGACAATCAGTAAAACAAACTCTCTTTTGAGTTGTGCTAGACCTAAGTCAATAACGAATGTAATTTTAAGACGAGGTGAATAACAGTTGTGTGGTCGGAATTGTTGGAAATCTTTAGTGTCGTTTTCTTTGATGTTTACGAATGTACGTGACGAACATTACACCGCTGGCCATGTTCGTGGCATAAATGCATCACAATACCCACTTGTCTATTTGAATACACGGTCTGAACGTTGCGACCATTAACGAGCCCGTAGTAAGCTCTGTTAATTGGTGCTACGAATTAGCGAACATCTCGCAAACCCTTACCATCATGTTTATGTCTTAATTTTTAACCATTAAAGGTACTTTTAAGAGCTTTTTCAGTTCGTATTCTCAGAGTTGCGCAATTAACTCTTTAAAGCACCAATTTATTTTTTACACTGTGAAGTTATGGCGCGCAATCGGGGACGTGTTATTAGTACTCAGCTTATATAGCTTTCCGTACGTTTCTATTCAACTTGTAACTTTCTAGTATAACAATACATGTGCCGAAGCTAAGCAGTATTATTTAGAAGTTTTGTAGGCGTACATGCCGTTATAAGTTCCCAGTCATAAATTTGCCAAGTCTAGAGACGATGGCGTAGCGCAAGTCGGTGTTGTGTTATGTTTGTGAGTTTTCTCTCGACTCCGTTTTTTTCTTTATTTATTAAACTTTTTAAATGTAAATAGAATCAAAGATTATTTTAGCCTTTATCTTTAGCTAGTTATGTTGGAAAAAAATTAATGATTTAACTACTTTACTTACCAATTATTTTTTTTGGAAAACATTCGTATGGCTACTGGACGAAGTCAATTCCTAGTATCCTTGGTGTAGCTCTAACAGCTCGATATTCTAGGAGCACAACTATTCAATAAAAAGCATAAAAAGCTGACCGCCTTATATCGCAATCATAACTCAACTAGGCGGTTAAATTGTAACACGGCTAATGATACAGCTAACAAAAATTGATTCTCTTATCATGATGAAATCTTAATCGATATCGCAATGAAATCATAAAACAATATTAATTGTCACATTTTGCATAAAACGTATTGAAAATAAATTATTATTGAAGATGAGAGTGGGCACAGTGGGCTGACGTGGGAGGGGGCTCGAGCGCTCCCGCCGCGCAACAAAATGTCACTTGGCAACTTGTTTAACAATATTTATTTAATAGCATACCGACTTGAATACCTGTACACTTCAAACTCTTGTATAGGAAATTGTTAATGCATTCACACATTGCACTCGCCCATCGCCCCGCGCCCAACGCCTCGTGAGATTAAACGAGTCGCGACGCATCTCTTAACAACCGACTACAATGATCAGTTCCACTCCGGGGATAGGCAGGGAGTAAACTAAATTATTTTTGACTAATTAAGTAAATATGATGATAACTATTAACACAGCAAAACTTCCTGGAGTTTTTCAGTATCCAAATGTCATGACCAATAGGTATGAAGTATGTACTATGTCTTGTTATCGACAATAAAAATTTATGAGGTCGGTTAAGCGCGTTGCCGAATGTTCAGGTATGAGCTAAGTACTTTTCCTGTCAAGTTATGGTCGAGTTCCATCCAATTGCGAATGTCGCGGTAATCAATGGCTGGTAATAAAATCTGTGACAAATTATGAAAGGCCAAAAGGCGGCCTTACAAAGGAGACGGGATGGCGCAAAATGTGACAAAAACGAGAAAGTCTGATACAGTTAAAGTGTGATTGATTGCTTTTGATTGTCATACGGCTGTCAGGAGTGTGCAGTTTAATTGAATTGAATAAGAAAGCTTTGTGCTTCTTCTTTCATAATAGCATTCGTAATCTCAATGAGATAGAGTCGAAATTTCCTAAAAAAATGTATTTCGGAATGCATTTACTATTCGTGTGCGAGTTGACGTCGGAAATCACAGAAAGGGAGTAATCCGGTGGCGGGATTCCATCTGATCATTAATTTGCTTCGCATCAGGTACAGAGTTGCGATATGCAAAACAATCGAGATACGCTAAAGAGCGGGTTAAGGAAAGCTAAAGTAAAGTTTAGGATACACCGGGTATATTTTGCTTATCGAATAATTAACTAAAGTTTTACTAGTTTTTCCGGGAGAAGGGATGCATAGAAAGAGGAATTATCCTCTTGCTATGCGTCTTCTTGTCCGAAGATTAAGGGTAGGCAACGCCTCTGCAATCGTAGATGTCTAAGGGCAGTGGTCGCTTCGCTATTTCAGCGAGTTCAGGTATCCGCTTGCTCGTTTGCAACTTTATAATATAAATAAAAAAAACAGAGGACATAATTAGAAAATCTATCTGATGTAACTAAATGCCATGATAAAGATTTTTTATTTATTTTTAGTTGCATATTATCTCGGTCCTACATCATCATTTTTGAGCTTTCAAAACAATTGCACATAAAGCCGGCTACAGAAGCTTAGCTTTATCTGTACAGTTCGACTGCGCAGTTTAAACTGATGCGTGTAGGCAAAACTGAGAATTGTACAGTTTGACAGTGCAGTTCAAACTGACGGGAATACATCAGTTTTAACTGCACAGTTAAAAAACTGAATGTCTGTAGCCGGCTTAACATACTCTGAGTTAGTTCAAGTCTACGAACACATACTCATAATTATGGTTTTAACCCACTGAAGACGATGTTCTCAATTCATACATTTTTTCTTAAATTGAAATATAAGGAAAAAAATCACGCTCGTTGTGTCTCTGACTTGCTCCCAATCGGCGTCTCAAAGCTCTAACCGGTGCGATATCGCCAGCGATACGGCGCCATGCTCCGACCGTCTCTACAAACTATGCAACGTTTGCCATGTGAATCACTTGCTTAAGTTGTAAATAATCGTACAGTTATCATGATGTTACATTTTAACAACCTTTAATAGACTTTTATTTAGCAAAAGTTGTGTGCAATTTAAATTTAATTTAATCGCTTGTTTTCGGTCGAATTCAAACTCCAATCAAATTTAAGAGTCGTTTAAAATCTAAGTGGTGCCAAAATTAAACGCGATCGCCGTAGAATTTGTAGTTGAAGCACGGACTTATGTAAGACGCTTTTAAATATTTGAGTGGCGTTTGAAAATTCGAGCGTATAACTTTCTTTGAGGATCGGGCAAGTATCGAACGTGTATAGTAGAGTGGTACTGAGACATTGCAAGACTTTTGTTATATTCAACATAAAAAAAACATTTTGATGGTATTTTCCGTACCATCAAAATGTTTAAAATTAAGTATGCGTAATGCGAATAGGCCTTCATTTTTATTAAACACTTAATTGCTATGCGAACAATGGCTTAAATTTATTAATTTGTAAATATTTAAGGGAGTTCATAGTGCGAATGTATGTTTCTGTATTCTCTACGCGTTTTACACTACTGTTTTATATCGGCACTAAATCGACACCTGTGTTTTGGGCATACAAATTTCTATCAACCGGGGGTCGTAACGTCTTGAATACAAATAAGATGTTATATCAGAAGGTAATTTTGTTTTGATATTTGTAGAACTGACTTTATTGCTTTATCTATAAACTCTATTCTACTGCGAACTATTTTTTTTAAGTCTTGACTGGATCTCCACGAAGTATATTTCGATTACTATTTGACTATATTTAATGCATTAATTTGTGCTTTATTAAGACGTTTCTTGAGTTAAATATTTAGTCTGATAGAGTTTTTAAATATGATAATTCCGAAATGTTGTAGACTGTAGTCGATTTAGTTTTAAATTGAGCTGTATATCATTTTTCTACTCCTACACGTTGCTACAAATAGACAAAATTTATGTCAAACCGAAGTATTATTGATTAAATATATGGCGATGGTTTTGCTTCATTATTGGTCATTTGTCTATAAATCCGAACGGGACCAAGTCGATTATAATAAAATAAATATTAACGTTTTTGTATCTTGTAATACTGTTGCTACGTTCAGAAGCTTTCGATCAAATACAATATTTATATTCCGATCACGTAAATTAAACGAGGAATGTAATAAAATCACTATAATTGAACGATACTGGACGCAGTATTGATTGTAAATCTGTCGATTTACATTTGATTTGGAAGCCGCGAACTTATTTGTCTAATACAATTTGTTTGTCACGCCCTGGCGTAGTCATCGTGATCAGGGTGGGCTTTACTTTGTTATTTGCAAGTACATCGTTACATTAATGGGCAATGAGACGCATGCTCAGAATGACTCGTTCACCTTCACAATAAACTTAAGGATTTTATGTGTCCTACATAGATATCATCATGTTTTCGATTTCGACGGTTTTATTTAGATATAGTATAAAAGGTTGCACGCTTGGACTTTATATATTTTTATACTTGCTTTACTTAACTATACACAACAAGGAAAATATAAATTTAAGTGAAATTTTACTTGCATTTCTGTGAATTTGCAGACAGTAATACAATGGTTTTCGGTTAGTATTTGTAATTAAGATTGAGCTTTACTACCGACTTAAAAAGTTAACTTTAACTTAAGTTAACTTTATTTGTAATAATAAAAATTTTGCTTAACACAGACGAAGATTTATTTTCTAGGGGCGGAGGATTGAATTTGATTGCTGAAGCTTAAGAATTTAAAATAATAATCAAAACTGGATTTTACCTACAACACAAGAAATAAAAATAATGGTGTGCTACCGTGTGTCAAACTCTAATTAAAACTTATTAGTTTCTAATACATTATCGTTAATTTGTAGAATCAACTATGTTCACTTAACAACTTGTTTTTTTTAATCAGCTAATAGATAAATGAATATTTTGACAGGTTTATATAATTTACGTCATCTTACGATCAGAGGTACATAAGTATTACATTTGCCAAAAACAAAAAGTCACTAACGCCAATGAAAATTCCATTAGAACCAGCTTCATTTGATTTTTAATGTATCCATTAACATAAATTGACGATAAATTAATGTTTCGACAAATAATTATTAGCTTATATCACTTAGATTAGAATCGATGGAATTTGCAATAATATGTCAAATATAATTAATTATTTAAAGTCCACGCTATCGTGTCGAATTAATTTATTTTTAACGTCATTCGAATTTTGAATAATGTTTTACTAATGGCGACTATAAAATTAGTGTAACTTAAACAGGATAAAATCGTTAGCCTATTTATACTGTAAATAAAGTTTTTTTTTTTAAATAAGCAAAGACCTTTCCAATAATATATGGCTCGTTGCTGGCGACTAGGTAGACCAAAGTCCTTAGGACTGTGCCCATTCTCTTTTACATCTAATCGATAAAAAAGTCACAGAAAAAGTCGACTTTAAATATTTGAAATCTACAGTGAGCATTATATTTTAGAATACTTGTACTCGTATCATAAAATAAATATGAGTCTATAAAGATTTCTATCAATATGATATTCACAGCTAGAAAAATGAGTAAGTATTTTTTTATGAATGTATAAATAAATGCAAATAATGCATAGAAGAGCTTTCCAACAACGTGAAACATTGAATATACGGAAGTATTAATGGTGTTGCTAATTTATTATTATTAGTTTTTAATATGTCATCTTTATTTTATCGCCACATTAACAATATTCAATGGACCCGCTGTCAGTTATAAAATTATGAAATGTTCTCTCTAAACACAGTTTTAACTTTAAATTACGCTCTTGGACGTAGTTAAATTAATAAATGCCAGCATTTTATTGATGTTAGAAAATTTGGTAAACGAAAACAGGTTCCACGTTCCAAATACATTTCTTTTTTCTCAAAAGAAAGTGTCGAGGAAGAAAAATCAAACGTATGCAATTTTAATTAATTATATTTGAAACTAGCGACCCGCCCCGGCTACGCACGGGTACAATGCTGATACTAAATACACTACAGAAAAACTGTGAACGATGTATATAACATAATAATAATAATTGCAGCCGTGCGAAGCCGGGGCGGGTCGCTAGTTATACATATAAACCTTCCTTATGAATCACTCTATCTATTAAAAAA
>QDHC01004886.1:297185-465678 GCA_013186455.1 Papilio dardanus tibullus | reverse complement strand
CTGACATATACTTTCATAATATCAAAAACGGCCAGTGCACATCTCAGCAGATTATACTACTCCAACAGATATAATTTGTGATTTTGTTTTTTTTATGATTTGATACAAGTGTTTCGGCAATGGAAACTCAAAGTAACGTAAAGGAATGTGTAAAGGCGTGTGGATAACGATGTTGTCGTCAGCAAAATTCCCAATTGATTTCTAATTTCCTCTTGAAGAAATATAAAATTAACATAAACGAGTCGTGTCACACGTAAGTCCACTTGTACCAATCCGCTAAATTCCGAACCTATTCGCCAAGGTCTATGAATATTCAAGTATTGCTTCTGCAGAGTTATAATTGCTACTGTGCTAAATATAGTATATGAAGATGTGACGCGAGTATGTTATGTGGACCTTTTTTATCATCATTACAACCGGGCCTACACTGATGCCTGATCTTCCCAATGGCATGCTTCTGAATATTTATTTTTTAAAACGTGTCCTCTATTCAGCAATGTATAATATTTCATTTCTCGTATATAAAATCTTCAATATCATAACTTGTATTAAGTATGTCAATAAATTGAAGATATTAAATTATATTTTTTATAAGATATAAACCGTCGGTAATGGCTAAGTTCATCGATTCTATTTTATGTTTCTTATCTTTAAGCATTATTGAAATATTTATTGAGATTCTTAAAATCATTTTATTCGACGGATTTCTTGGTGTATTTTGTAATTCTTATTAGTTTATACTCTTCAACATTATAGGGGTGTATTACATTTTTGCAACCCACCCAACCCAACTCATGTGTATTGATAGTAACCTTTGCAACGAATTTAGTAGGTACGGTAAATATATATTAAAAGGAAGTAGCTTATCAGATAAGTGTGGTATTAAACGCATTCCGAATACTATTATGACCGCTCAAATTCTTTGGATTATAATTAAAATAATTGAGAGATACCGTTTAATTGTTATTCATAAAATCTTAGCATGAAAAATGATTCATATTATAATGCGTTCATCGCTCTTAAAACAATTCTTGGATTTTTGACTAAAATGCTTTAGCAACTTTATCATTTCCACGAAGAAGACATCTATCAATCAAGATTATTCAAACGTTTTAAATTTTTATATCAAAATTAATTATAAATTCAAATTCCTTCCTAAGGCTTCTTGCGCTAAGAACTATGACAAATCCAATGATATCATTACCGTCATTGATGACTCACAACTTTCCCCTGCGTTTTACTAAAAAAGTGTTATAAGGCTTCGGGATATCATTTGTCAATCCGAAGCAGGATGAAGCGACGCCATACTTCACCATTAGTCATTATTGTTTCCGCTCGGGTGAACAAGTCAATGGTTCCGGTACAAACCAATAGGTACCAGGGGGGCTATCCAAAGTACTTTTCGATTGGTGATATCGCTGATGGAATCGACAAAAATGTATGAATCTGACAACGACATTCAATAAGTCATGTGATTGTCATGTGTTAAATGTCGAACGTCATTGTCAGTTTCGTACATTTTGACGATGGCTATAGAATCGCTTCGTAGTTATACTTTGGGTAGCTACCCAATACAAAATATAGGGAAACTAATTTATAGATGGAATTCAGTATTTTATCCCAAAGTTAAGTTAGAAAGTTTTAATTCGTAACAAACAATTTTCAATACTTTTTTAATTCAGCAACTCTTTCTGAGTGAAATGAATTAGTTAGAATTTTACTTTTACCTTTATAAAATATCAAGCGGGACTTTAAGCGCTGTTCAGAGTTGAAGTGGTCGGCAATGTGCCAGGTACACACGAGGCACACACATAGAGCAGTACACGGAAAAGTAAAATAAAGCTTTTGTTTGTACGCAGACACTAAGGTAAGAGAGACGTTTCTGCGGAAGCTTGACGGAAAGGACACTGTGAGAAGTACCAGCACCGTTCTAACAGTTTGTGTGCGATCAAGCAATTGCTGTACTGCGTTTTCTACTGCTCTGTTGCTATCCTCTACCTTCGTGTATTAGCATTAGTTCGCGTGACGTCAAAAGTGGGTGAGCGCGAGCATGAACGGGGTTGGGGTCAGTGAATTAATCCAATTCTAATAAGAAGCCACTGCAATGTTATGTGTTCACCTCTAATGTTTTATTCGCGGATTACATTTTTTAACTTCCGTAATTATATCTGATTACTGCGGTTGTCGCAGTACATTTTATTTCAATGTAACGAACCTTGGGAGGATTTTCTATTATTTATGACAAAAGGGCGCACAAGAATCGTAAATAGTTAGTGGAAACTCATCTGTAGGCCAAATCAGCTCTATTTTTAACCGACTTCCAAAAAAGAAGGAGGTTCCCAATTCGTCTGTATGTTTTTTTTTTGTTCGCTGGTTACTCGGCTCCTGGTTGTCCGATTTTTATAATTCTTTTTTTAATCGAAAGGTAATGTATGTCATTTGATCCCATTTTTTCAAAACTATTTATATGTGACAAAATGTTACTACAAAGTTCAAAGGAGTTCTTCGTATTGGAATACTGTTTGATTACGCACTGTTTACGTAGAATGATAGAATAATCGCATTGTCTTTCTTATTGATTATTTTAATTCTGGGTAGCTTCTATATATTTGTTAAATACTGAATAATTATCACGTTGCAATAAGCGTCGCTTTATATGGAATGTGTCAGTGTAGTAAGGTCGATAGCCGGTATTCTGGGAACCATAGTTACTTTGTAACAATCAGAATAATTATTTCAACGATAGTTGTTACCAGATGTAAAATATAATTTAGTAAAATCATTCGATTTTTTTTAACTCTCCATGGAGTCGAAGTTTGATGAATTTTATAAATCTTTTTTGGGTTTGATAGACCATATTTTATATATGGTCTTGTTGCTATGGTCTATAATACCTATAGGATCGATTTCAAAAAAACCTTTTACGGTTAGAAAGCTACATTATCCCTCAGTAAGGCTAGATATGTTTTGAATCCACGCGGGCGAATTTGCGAACAACAACTACAGTGAAATATTTTAAATACGGTTCCTTGTCATCGTTGTATTTTATCTTTACGCCTTGTTCGCATTAGGATAGTATTTTAGTCGAATAGAAAGTAGCAAGTATCCGAACAAAGGGTTTACTAATCTACGCTACTAAAATGTCGCTGTTCGGATACGTTTAGTAACTAAATTATTTGTTACTCGACTAAAATACTATCCCGGTGCGAACAAGGCTTAACGGGTAGTCCGACACTTATTTGCTTATTATAATCACTAAAGAGAGTTTGCGTGAATGTTTGAACATGTTAAACATCGCGCCGAAGGAATTTCGATGCGTTTACAGATGTTTATTTTCCTAGATGATATTAGCGATTAGCATACATGGAATAGAATGTCTTATTGTTAAGGAAACGAATATTAATTTAATAATTGAATTATTATAATGTGTCAAATTAAAAGTTAAGAGTTGTAGTTTGACACATGATGGGCTCCATTTCCCGCAACTCAACTAGCGGGTATTTGCCGTGACTTCATTCATCTTTGAACTTCTTCGCCGATATGTGCAGGTTGCATCACGATGTTTTCCTTCACCGTAAGAGGTCGGGTAAATATGTACATATGAAAATCGGAAATCGAAAACACATTGGTAAATGGCGGGATACGAACTCGGGACCTGCAGTTTACAAGTCAAGGGCTAAACCCTTGAGCCACGACGCTCTTAGAAAGTTACGAGTTAAGAGCTATACAGAAGAGTTTTATTTTATTTTAATGTAAAGAATTCACCTATTACTTCATTGCAACGTCACCATGTTGTTTAACTAAACGTCCTACTTAGTTTTTTCATGGAAATTAAATAATTAATGTATTGAGTTCTTAATTTTCATATTTATTAGAATAAACGTAACACGTTAATAAGAAATGTCCCGCATATGATATGGTTTTAGTTTTCCTTGTATTTGTTGCGATTTACATGTAAATATTTCGTATATATTATTTCTGAGAAGTTAGAACTAGAAATTTGCTGTCAAGCCGTATTGCTCATGGTAATAAGATGGAATTTATTATAAATATTTATTGTTGATTAAATTTCTTTATTGATAAACATCTAATCCGATGCATTTCCTTGTTTGTTTATTATATTTCAATTGCTGAGCATTGTTAATAAATTTCAATTCTTTATACATTTTAATCTATATATATAAAAGAGTAAACTGACTCAACTATCAACGCACAGCCTAAACTACTGGGTCTAGAGACTTGAAATTTTGCATAGGGGTTTCTGTTACTACGTATCCGAGCACTAAGAAAGGATTTTACGAAATTCAACCCCTAAGGGTCCGAAATGGGGGTCCAAAGTTTGTATGGAGAAAAATTATCCCTTTGTCAGAATTGCATGAAAATTAGAAGGAGTGCTCTTTAGCGGGAATAATTAAGTTTCTCATTCAAAAATTTTGCAAATTTTTACTTTGGGGGGCAAAAAAGGGGGGGTAAAAGTACGAATCTAAAAAAAATTCTCGCAGCGTAGGTACGAGTCCTAGAGACCTGAAATTTTTCGTAGGGGTTTCTGTTACTACGTAGGAGTGCACTGTGAAAAGATTTTCTGAAATTAAGCCCCTAAGGGTCCGAAACGGGGGTCCGAAGTTTGTATGGAGCGACGTGATTCCTTTGTCGAAATTGCATGAAAATTGGAATGAGTACTCTTCAATATGAATAAATAACTTTGCCATTTAAGATATTTACAATTTTTTACTTTGGGGCGCAAAAAGGGGGTAATATTTCAAATTTAGAAATATCTTTCACGGTGTAGGTCAGAATTGCATGAAAATTAGAATAAGAGGTCTTCAGCACGAAGAAAAATTTTTGCCATTCAAGAATTTTACGAATTTTTATCTTGGGGGGCAAAAAAGGGGGGTCATAGTTCAAATCTTAAAATATTTTTCACAGCGTAGGTACGGGTCCTAGAGACTTGAATTTTTGCATAGGGGTTTCTGTTATTACGTAGAAGTGCACTGAGAAAAGATTTTCCGAAATTATGCCCCTAAGGGTCCGAAACGGGGGTCTAAAGTTTGTATGGAGCAACGTGATTCCTTTGTCAAAATTGCATGAAAATTGGAATGAGTGCTCTTTAGCATGAATAAATAAGTTTGTCGTTCAAGAAATTTACAATTTTTATCTCGGGGGCAAAAAAGGGGGGTTATAGTTCGAATCCAAAAATATTTTTCACAGCGTAGGTACGGGTACTAGAGACTTGAAATGTTGCATAGGGGTTTCTGTTCTTATGTAAAAGTGCCCCGAGAAAGAATTTTACGAAATTAAGCCCCTAAAGGTCCGAAACGGGGATCTAAAGTTTGTATGGAGCAACGTGATTCCTTTGTCAGAATTGCACGAAAATTAGAATGAGAGCTCTTCAGAACAAAGAAACAAATATGCCATTCAATAATCTTCAAATTTCTACTTTGGGGGGCAAAAACGGGAGTAGTAGTTAGAATCTAGAAATATTTTTCGCCGCGTAGATACAAGTTCCAGAGACTTCAAATTTTCCGTAAGTGTTTCTATTACTACTTCAAACTTGATTTTATAAAGGTTCAAATAAGATGTAAAACTTTGTTTTGAACTTCTAAATTTTAAGCGAACGAAGTCGCTGGCGACCGCTAGTTAATAATAATTTAATATAGAAGATACGCATTTCTTGTAGAAGTCAATGATGTACCAATGTCCTTTAAAAGTTACACAATTAATTTGTTTAGGAATGTCGCTAATTAATTATATCAGAGATTTGACAATACTATTTACGTTATTACAATATAAATATGGTCTTTTTGTTTTACATGATGTTAAACATCGTAGTAATTTACTGTGTAATAATGGTAAAGTGACATGTTACGTAATACCAATATCATAGACAATTTCGCTGATTGTATGTCCTCTTGCTCACATAAAGCGCTATGTATTGCGGTTTCTACTAGATATCTCCATGTAATTGTTCTGGCATGCGGTCGCCGGTGTCATCCTAATAACCATATTTTCTTCCTTTGATATGTTAGACCTTGATCACGACGGTCTAAGCACGTCTTACACAACATTATACTTCGATCGACGTGTTTACTGATTCAACATTAACTTCTTTCCCAATAAGAATCTGCAAAAGATTATTTCATTAACTATTGCATTAAACGCAAGGATGACAATTAAATGAAGTTTAAACAATCTTGTTGAGGCGTAAATTATTTTCGCATTGTATTTCGTAACTGGAAACTACACGAGTATAACATGTGCGATTGTTAATACGGTAATCGACTAAGTCTTTATTAAGTTTCATGTACACCGTTAGCGTACCTTTATTGGTAGATTACAAAACTTTCGTTTCACTTGTACATTTACGCAATATTTAAAAACAAATTTCGTGTCGCATACGAAAAGTTGTCCCCGGAGGCTAAACACGGCCGTGCATACGCATTAATTAGTTAACTTACGTTCGACAACAAACTATTATAAATAGTGAGGAAAATTCCAGATCATCTTAAATAGTGGTATACCAGTCTATTGTTGAGTAAGTTGTAATACAAACTCCCACGGCCTTGTAACCTTAATGAGTTTTAGGCTAGCTATTAGACAGCGGTGACTAATTTTTAGTGCAGTTATTAAAATAAAATTCACTGTTATAGGAATTGCACCAAGTTATATAAGAATATATTCTAAGAAAAAACAACTAAACGCAAATCCTACATACAGTTTTTGGTCTTAAATGGTCTGACGTTGGATAACGAACATGTTCACTGTAAACACAAAGCTATTCAACTACACTGTGTAACATGCTGATGCTTGGGACGATTTGAAACTGCACATCCTCTCACCGTTAATTAACTAACATATTGTTATTACTTAATAATCTTCGTTTAGTAATGAAATTTATATCTTAATACGCGCAATAACAAACCTATACGTACGGCTAAAGTTTGCAAAACATATTTAATCTATGATTCATAATCGGGTTAAGATCTTTGAGTGAATTCTTTAATGTTCGTGTCATTGAACTGTTGAGAACGATGTGCAAAACGTGCTAATGCAGTTTGTGAATTTGAAGAAGCCCTTTGTTGAGCTTGCCTGTTGTTTTAACTTCAGCTTTGATCTAATATTTGCGGAATGAAGTTAATACGGCTAAAGCGCAATATGCTAATTTGATTATTGGGTTAACGTGTGTTCAATTGCACGCATTATAAACGAATCGTTTGCTAAGGATTTTCCTTTAATTTTAAGTCTTAATACAGGTAAAGTCACATTTAAGTAGGCAGCTATGTATTTGGACATAGTTTACATACATTTGGGGATCGCTACGAGTTGAACACATCTATGAGTTACATTACATATAATGTTAGAAAAAGTTGAATTTTAAATCTGTACAATATGGAATTCGTATTCAGTCTTGAACGGAAAGCGTTGTGCAGTAAGGCTAAGGTCGGGCGAACTTGAACATTTTATGGTGTATTTGCAGAGTGGTTTTGCAGCGATGCTGAGGCATGCACTCCGCAAACACGGCTCGCCATTACACGAGATTTGACTTAACACATCGATCTAAAGAAAATATTTCTTCTATTGTTCTTGTTACAATAAATACGTGGAAGCATTCATTCTATAAATTGCACAGTTGTATGTCAATCGTATAAAAGTTTTTTCGGAGTGCAAAGAGCAAATCTTCTCTATGCTTAGTTTTTAATACCATGTAAATGGGTAGTTCTTCAGTATATCTTTATCTGATGTTTCTTTGGATTAGATTTCAATAAAAATTAGCTGTATCAACAAAAGGTAGGTTTAAAGTTGGCCATCGCAGAATACGGTAGTTAAATAAGTGGCAACCGCTGGACTTTCGTGTGGTCAACGATAACGGGACCCAAATAATGTAAATGTGTCGCTTCATATTGATCCTTGCATTACAATTAGTCTACATAAAATATCTACATCCCAGATCAGGTTCATCAAGCAAGAGTTATATTACAGTTTCAGCATTTAATAATTGTTTCATTTCTTAATTTTTACATTTTCTTTTAAAACTTAAGTTAATACATAAAAGGATAACAAGGCGAATGCTGGTTAAGATTCAAATCAACCAAGAGGCGATATAACGCAAGTCTGGTGTTTAACAAAAATCATACGACCTCATAACTTCCTTAAGTTATGAGGTCAAAAATGTTATTTGCTAATGCACAATAATTCGTATATGTAATGTTGACACGAGCAATTGTTTTACCAAAGCGAGAACCGTTGCTCGGCTCACTACTGACTTGGAGCCGTCATCAAGACCAAATTGTAACGTATGATTAACACGATTAACAGCATTCGATATCAGAATGAGCAATTGCTCTGAGTAATCCAAGTTGGAAATGCGTTAAACGATCGATAAGGAGATTTTACTTTTCCTTACTAACTTCTGAGTTTGATCGTGTTGTTACCAAGCATCGTTTACAACCAATGAGTAACTTTTAAAAGTAAAAGTAATTGTAGTAAAAGTAATTTTGAGAATTTTTTTTTAATTAATCTTTGACATTATGCATGGATTTAACAGTGGTAGAGCCAGCTTTAACATCTTCGCACGAATTTTCCGGCTCGCCCGGTGAAATACCACGACAACACAGAAGACAGACGTCAAATGAAAGCGATTCCGTGTTTTGGATGAGTGTGGTGCCGGAGGACTAATATTAGTCCACTTTACCTTCCTATCCTTTTCTTAGCAAGAAATGATGGGAAGAGGAAGTGGGTTTGTTGGGGCAGGGGACGCATAGGAAGAGGAATTATTTTCTTTCTGTGCGTCTCCTCCCTCATAGACTATGGATAGGCAACGCACCTGCAATTGCAGATGTGTATAAACAACGCCCGCTTCGCTATTTCAGCGAATCCAAGTGGCGGCTTGCTCGTTTGCCATTTCATAATATAAAGAAATAATTGAATGTAATGTTTTGCAATAACATTCTGAAATAGGTTTCAGAAACGTTATTAAGAAATAATACGTAAGTTCAATCAGATTTTTGAAGCTGAACTTTAATATAAAACAGTATGTTCGTACAATCCACAAGAAGGCTATATTAAAAGCAAATTCATACAAACACACATACAACTGTGACGAAATTATATGTGTTGATTTTTATCGATTTCAAATCGATTAGGTACTGCTTAATGTCACACTTTAAAATACTTTATGATCTCAGCTTACTTAGGTCATACATTGATAATTTATATCAAGATTTTTAGCTGTTAAGGAAAATAGGATACATCAAAAACCTAAATAGTTTATCAACCTTATCATATACATTTAATATCGAGCTATTTTAATAATGGTGGCAGGTCAATTAACACTATTTTTAATTACTTTAATACTTGCTACTGGAATGCTTCAGAAGTTTAAAAGCTCAGTGTTGGGACATCACAAGTTCATTGACACGTTGATGGCTCACCAAATGTCAATGTCTCTATATTGACTTTTCTAACTAAGGTTACCAATGGACCACAGACTAATTAAATCTATAATCCAAAATACTCCAATTCAGCAGTGCGACAAATACTATAAGCCGCGTTCACACGGGCGGTTTTTAGAGTACAAATGCATATCCATGTAATCATCGTTCACACGGCGACGCTTTTAAATCGCGACAATTTTTATCGCGCATTGTTAGATTTTGAACGCTCGCTGAACGAAACAAGAGTTATTTTACAGCGATCGTAATAAGCGAGGGCGTTAAAAAGACGCCAACACCTACTTTAAAGAAGCGTTCGTGTGAATGCAGGCTAATACTTTTTTATGCGTGTGGGAATTTAGCTGCCGGTGTTGTAATGTGTAGGTACATAAAGAGGGAAGTTTATGCAACAGTTGTTATCTGGCTATTAGTTAATTGATACAATAAAGTGACGTAGCTTTTACTGCCGCCCGCTACGGTATGTGAACTTTACACTGTAGAAATTAAATTTGGTATGCGTTATGCAAAATTTTATTTCGTTTGTAAATTCGGAAAAATAAAGAGTTTTTTATAATATGCAGAACAAATCAATCATATAAATTCAAAGATATGTGTGAAATAAACCAACCCGCACTGGACTAGCGTGGTTGAACATGGTTAGTGACCCCTTAGGGTAGGCTCCGCGCTCCTTACGGTAACGTTTAGTGACCCGGTGATGATGATAACAAACAATCTTCTTCTTCTTAACGCGAGATCTTCGGAAGGTCGGCGATCATTAAAGAAATACTCTGGAAACCGGAGCTCTGTTTTTCTAGCTATGAAATCTTTCTTCGACCCACACTACGTTTTCCTTGAACGACGAGCGTTTACAAAGGAATGCAAAATTTAATCTTCGTTGAATACCTTCGGAAGTTAGGTATAAATTTATCAAAAATATGATAAAGAAAGAAAGTCGTCAGATGTTATAACTTCCTGTCGTCACGGCGTAGACGCCGCGGGCACTTGTAATTCCAGATATGCTATTCACAGAGATACGGTTATCGTGTGAGCCGATAGCGTATATTGGCGCCATGGATATTAAATACATCGATAACAATAAATGTGCGCGATAAAGTGATAACTGTCAACCGATTCTAAATAGCAATTATTAAAGGAATATATGATAGTTTGCGTACTAATGTGATACTGAGAACATTAATTGAAAATAAGATATACGCTTCAATGAATAGTTTTATATCTAGCTTCCAATAGAATGCATGTTGTGATTACATTTAAAAATAATAGATTTTATATACCCATACTTAATTACTTTATATGTAAACTAGTAGTTGCTCGCGAGTTCGTCCGTATTATAAAGCCAATGTTACTCGGGGTTAGTGTAGCTTTCTAATGATGAAAGAATTTTTGACAGAGGTCCATTAGTTTTTGAGTTATTTCAATTAATACAAAAATATTAAAATGCAAATTTTCCCTCTTTATAATATTAGGATAAGCAATTAACATTTCGATACACTTTATTAACTATTTTCCTATGAACGTGCATTTCAAACAAAACCTCGTTAAAATTACCTTCGGCCACTTAAATGTATTAGGGTCATCCTTGCAATTTAATGTAATTTGACATAGAATAATAATGTATGCGATAAAGTACGCCCATAAGTAAGTCATGGTATGGAAAACTTTCAGTAATCGTTACAAAATATTAGTTTGTTCAATTTGCATGTATATAGTTTGTAAACCTTACTTATTATCTCAAAGGAAATACAATATTTGTATATGTTATATTAAGAAAATGTTATATCAATGGAAAATTAAATAAAGCTATGGTTAATTTGTAACTCATTTAACAAATGGATTTGGGTAAACTTCAAACTTATTAATTACAAGTGTAATATAATTTCTCAAATCTGTGTGAAATTAATTAAATGTAATGTTAATTTACACTCTAAAGGAACTACGCGAGTATAAAAACTTAGCTGTTTTGCGCGACTTCGTCCGCGTGGCATTAACTAATATAGCCTATGTTACTCGGGGATAATGTAGCTTTCCAATGGTGAAAGAATTTTAGAAATCGAGTCAGTAGTTCATGAGATATTTAAATACATACAAAAAATACAAAGTTTCTCTCTTTATAATATTAAGTAAGAGTATAAACACTAACGGCCGAATTTTAAAACGCCACTCAAATATTTAAGAGCGTCTTACATGTCCACGTTTAACTCCGAATTCTACCGCGATCTCGTTTGGTTTTGACGACACTTACATTTTAAGCGACGCTTAAATTTGAGAGGCGTCTGAACATGCGGCCGTAAATTTCTTATTTCTTGGATTTTTTTAAAGAAAGTGTTAATCTGTAGTACTGTAACATTGACTCACATTAGGTTTTTTTGATACAAAAACCCAGTTTTTATCTTTATTTGTAAAAGTTGTTAGCAATATATTATATTACATAAATTAGTGTCAACTTACACCTAAACGACGTCGGTAAACTTAAATGTACGCACTAAAGTTGGTAAGCCCAATACCATATAACACGTCAATACATTTCTTAAAATTAATAATTTAATAATAATTTCTTTTTTTTTAAATATTACACATGTTCCTGCTCCTTATATATGTGAACCTGTGTATAAGGAGCCAATGCAAATTGAATTACAATATCTTCATATATGGCTAAAAATATTTGTTACTATGTTACTTTATAAAAAGTAGCTTTTGTACGTGACATCGTCCGCGTGGAATTAAACACTATAGCTTATGTTATTCGGGGATAATGTAGCCTTCTAATGGTGAAAGAATTTTTGAAATCGGCCCAGTAGTTCTTGAGTTATTTCATTACATACAAAAATACGTAGTTTCTCTCTTTATAATATTAGTATAGAAAGAATATACGGCACTGCTTTATACCATTAATTAATCAGATCGTAATGAAATATTGTTTTTTTTTATAAAGTATGTAGAAGTCGTATATTTTTCCTGACAATAGATATGCCGCTTTATTCCGAAACCAGAATCAGAGTTATTACTGTTGTACTTTCTAACATAACATTTATTCCAAAATACAGAACATCCCTGTTCCTGGTACTTCTTATGATACATAATTTGACCCAATGAGACCCCTGGTTTATCTTATTTAGTTCCGAGTGTCCTCCAGTATCGTTTAACGCAGAACTTTACACGTTTTTTCGAATAAAGGTGGTAAAAGTCTAACATTTAACTTCTCTCATCATTTTCTATTCTTTATGCTTAAAATAGAATTGTATAGTTAAAAAAATGAGTCTTTTCTTAGCTATTTCTTCAGTAAACCAAGGGCGTAAACATGACACGTATCTAAAAGATACTGCAAACAGTAAATACTATCTTAGTCCCATAAAGTATAAGATTTAAGTCTATAGCTGATTTTATTACAGCATTAAAAAAAACAATCGTAAAACAATTAAATACTGGATACTAAATTCTGTATCTTAAACAGTGATCAGCAATTTCATATCGTTAATTAATTTTTAGCGTTTTAACGGCCGGTATAGTTGCATACAAGCTTTATGATGGTTCGCGCATTTTACGTGAATCACTGCGCACGACATAAGAATAGCCAATGGGCGAGACGCAAAAAAATGCTAGAGTGAATACTCTCCTTTTGCCCGAGATGTTTACTTCGTTTCTCCAAAAGTTATGAGCCCACGTGGTATTTATCAGCGAAGACATGCGCTTGAACCGAACGACGAGCAAACTTAAAGTTTGAATGTTATAAAATAGTAAGGCGTTTACTCTCAGCTCGCAAGGATCGACACAATATCAATACGCTCACCGGCAGCTATGTTTGTTCACTGGCGCCTCTCGTATGTAATTGTTCGAACAAACACATCCGAGACGCCTGATTTACTAATGTATCTAGTTTTAGCACTTACACAAGCGATACGAGATTATCCACGAAAACATAAGACTTGGCCTATTTTTAACGGTTTTTATTTTTAAAATATAGCATTAATTTGTACTACATTAATTTCTTATTATCATTCTATGAATAAAATCTTTAAGTTGATATTTTCCTGATGCACAATGTTATTCTTATTTTATGTTAAGTAATTTATATTCAGGAAAATTTAAACTATGTACAAAACACGTTCTAAGTCTGTCGTTATACTCGTATGGTTACTAACTTTCAACATATTTCATGATCTACGTGTTAGTACGAGTACCAAATGTGACGTATTCTCAATAATTTCTGCAAAGTCCAGTCTAGACGAAAGTAAGCGACGAAATTACTCTTCTCTTGACAATATCTCCAAAACTTGTGTATTGAGTTTTGTAAAATATTTGTCGTTGTCAGTGTCCTCTGATTTGTTACCTACAACTTGTTTCGTTCAACAATTGCATTGGAGTTACGAAAACTTTCATATTTGGCAAAGTTTCAATGACTTTGTAAATTCGGATGTCTTATGATACTGAACATATAGATGTTGTCTCTTTGTTAGCAAAGTT
Organism: Papilio dardanus tibullus; assembly: GCA_013186455.1. NCBI lineage: Eukaryota > Metazoa > Arthropoda > Insecta > Lepidoptera > Papilionidae > Papilio > Papilio dardanus. The sequence goes on along the minus strand of QDHC01004886.1, from coordinate 451,768 downwards.
ATTGCTTTTATTTATAAATCTACTTGATTCAAAGCTTTGAATAAGTTTGATTAAAAACTATAAGACTAGCTAGGTTTCATTTACGTCTAGAACGAAGCAACTTTCTGCTTAAAGATATTTAAGAAGTCTTAATCATGTTTTTAAAAGTTTCATTCATTCACTTAACTTTATGACGTAGGTGTATTTGACGTATGTTCAAATAAAAAGCACACTCGGTACTTGTAACAGCGAGATGTGGCTCGCCGTTCATTATTTGCCATCTGAGAACACTCGAAAGCCGGCTATCACTTGTCTTCAAGCAAAATATTTGTAGAACGGTCCAGTTATATAGGCCCCGTCGACACGACCGCGTAGCACCGAATACCACGTTATGCAAGCTTAATAAGTAGTTTATTAGATAATGATAAGGAAAATAGTGATTTTTAGACCCGAAAATATATTATAATATATGTTAAGGCGACCTTATGTACGTATAATAAATATTTGTGTTAAAAATGAAACGTTTATTATTGAGATATGTGGCATGTTTGTTATTGATTTTATGCGTTCAAGTTTGTTTTGTGTGGAAAATTATTCCATTGAAGTGTTCAGGCTAAGGCGTGTTAACACGCTTAACAAAATTACTATAGGAATTTCGCTAAATGCCGTTAACGATCCGTTATACCGAGCTGCTTTGAGATTTCGTTTTCTTAGGTCATGTAGCTCTTACGTCCATATTTAAGTGCTTCATTTAAGAATCACTGAGTAGACTCACAAATTTATATAGTTAAGTTTTAAAGTGCTTTTTCACCGTCCAATCACGAAAACGCTAACGTAGGAAAAGTCCTCGATAAGTCCAATTCATATACAAATAAAGAGCGATCCATCACAAAATACGAAAGTGACTTAATATATGAATTTAAATTTAAAAAGGATCAGTTAACAGTTCTAAGAATTCGTAATCAAAAATGTAATTTAGGTACCTGTTACTATTTGTCATACATACTTTTGTAATCTTAATCCTTAAAACCTAAAATGGCTATATTAGTATCTACGGATAGAAATTATTAATTGATTATATCATCAATTTACCACACAGACTATTGTTATTCCACATTATTGCGACCTAATTATGTTAATTAATTATTCATTATCAATGATTAGACACTTTGTAGCAATGCCGCTACGTTCATGCTAAATATAACGCAGAATTGAATATGTAAAGTAATTACATTAAGAAAATAGGGATTGTAATGTAAAATTACATATAGTACTGTAATAAAAGTTCACATTTACAGCAGAACGATGACTTCATTAAGTAATGTAATTTGAACTCATAACCCAGTTTCAGTTTTCACGAATGAATTTTATGAAAACGTTGAATCCCTTCGACGTAAAAAGTTTATTACGAAGAATCAAATATTTTATGAAAAAGTAAATTCTAGTCTCATCCATTAATATTGCAATATAAAATTATTATCAATGCACAATACGAGTATCATGTAACAAGGAATTCGCATATTTGTGTAGCAATTTAAAATGTGTACTTATACGATCTTGATCCAAGACCAAATGAATACACGACCGATTCAATTACAAGGTTGCGTCATTCATAATGTTATTGTAAAAATATGAACAATTTCCGCATATTACATAAAGTCAAGAATGTCATTCAAATACTATGTCCTCATTAATCATGTTTTTATTTGACTAATATTATGTATAAATCAGTTAAACTAATAAACAAATACATTAAAACAAGGAGGTATATGTGAGTTATGTCCTTTTATGTTCTAGAAACGAAAACAATCTGGACAGTACATTCCAATGCATTATTAAATCATTTGAAATAATGAAGCCATAGTTTTATAATGCAGACAGCAATTTGTGTTCCAAAGCCAGATAAGCCACCTGAACATATCATTGTCTTGTATGTCATTGGAGTTATTTATGAATCAGAATGCTTTATGCCCTGGGCAAATTTTTTGAAAAGGTAGTAGTATGTAGTTGGAGACATGATGGGCTCCATTTCCCGCAACTCTACGACTAGCGCGTATTTTACGTGATTTCACACATATCTTTGAATTTCTTCGCCGATATGTACAGGTTGCATTACGATGTTTTCCTTCACCGTAAGTGCGTCGGGTAAATATGTACATATGAAACACGAAATTTATAAAGGTAATAGAATCAAAATGAATTTCAGCGGTTGATCCTAAACATGTCAAGGTTTTGTTCGTACGAAACGGGATTCTTACCACGATTTAGCTGTTCGAGCTCCCGATATTTCGGCTCAGTTGCATGCGCCATTGTCATGGGCTAACTGTAACAATATGTTAGTAGAAATCAAGAAAGTTTAAAATTATACATATCAAGGTTTTGAATAGAAACTCCACACATTGACTACTACATACTATTTCTAACTGTTATTAAAGTAGTGTAAATAAATACGTATAGTAGGGCTTTAAAGCAATTTCTAATTTAACAACAAGGGCTTTCGAAGTTGTCGATATGTCACCTTCGAGTGTGAAAGCCTCCGTGCTACCTCCGTTGTTATTCCTAGTTCGAGTACTTTATTACGTCAAATACAGACTTGTATAAAAGCACTCTCGATCTTCATCCAAGAGAAATATTTGTAATCACGGTTTGTTATCTCAATTAAATATATTAACTTGAGATTTGGTGCAATTTCAGTTACAGTTTTACACTTTTTTAGGGCTTATTTTCAAATTATAAAAAAACTCATGAAACCATACATTAAATAAATATTTTAATGTATACGAATATAACAAATAGTGCGTACAAGTTCAACCAGGTTCATCGTTACCGTGTCCTTTGTTAGTAAACTTTTCCATGCAATCATCTTAACTTATGTAAATAAAGGAAACTGTATGAAACTTGAAAGGCCGCGATGCTGTAGTATGGTGCGATGCAAATTTTACGAAAGCTCGCAATTATGACTAGATGTCGCAGAACACAGAACGCAAAACAGGTATACTGGACAAAAGGTTCTGGTAACGCCTACCTTTTGCGTGTTTTACTAAATTTAATGGGGTAAGCATGGCATCCATATGTGGACATATACGCAGCTAATATCAAGCCTCTATAAAGTTTGTATATTGTAATACATTCGGCCAATATCAGACGGTCGGTCGCTGCGCGGGTCAAGGCGAGTCTGTCAAAACAATCCTCTTTACGTGGACACAAGATCGCTTCATTTTATAACGTCTAGAAGCTTCATAATTCACTGCATCCATTATTGCATCTTCCAATAGCCACGATAATAGTGTTAACATATAGAGTAAAATCCGATTGTAAATATCCCTAATCATTCCACTAACCAATGACTTTTCGTATACTCTGCATATTTATTTACGTGTTCGACTTGGTTTGTTATATTTTAACTCAATGTTCATTAAAGAAGGTGCTCAACTTAGCTCAGTCCCAAGCCAAGAGTACTCGTACATTTGCTTCGAGGTCGAATTTTACATAAGTTTGCAAAAACATAAACTCTTACGGTTCGAAAATACAAACAAAGTTGCTTTAAAAACTGTTATTCCGACATAATTTCAATAGTGGATTAGCTTCATAGTTTGTTAATCGATTTGAACCAACTAGTTACATAACATTATGCGGCTCGGCAGGCTGTACAAACCCGACATATTCAAGCTACGCGTTTGTGCTATAACAATAATTAAATACTCATAAATATGCTGGAGAGAGAGAAGTCATTTTCGCATATGACAATAATTCTAAATATCACTGAAAAGATTTATTTATTTTCAATTGTTTTCCCAACCAGTGCGGAACCAACAGCTAGGAGCATTTCTGTTGCCAAGCGACTGAAGTGTTGAGATGAAAAAAAAGCAAACGGGGATTTTGGGAGAAATATCACGTTTAACTAACGAAATAAAAATGTAAAGAAGTAAACGGACATCTACAGCGTTCAATTTCAATTTAACTTCTTAGTAATGTGTGGCTGAATAGTAGAAGTTTGTTTTATATTTTCAAAGCAAAGAAAGAATTAAAGTTAACCACAACAAGTTTATCGCGCCAGTGAAGAATTAGTTAACTACAACGACGAAAAGGAATAAAGGTAGGTACAGTCACATTGCCCCATTTTGATAAAGCCGCGCATAGATTAAACGGCGACCACTCGAGCACTCAGGTGCATTGCAGTGGACGATGCTCTTTCTAAACTGTACACTGCTTATCTACGTACAGTCATGTACACAAACATTACGAAAACAATAAATAAATAAAGAAAAAAATCCAAAAATTAAAGAAAACTTTGTAAGGTCACCGACAAAAGTCTTGCATCTACACACATCAGAAACACACGCACACCAACAAAAAAGTTTAGCTTATAAGTTTATAATCAAGCAAGGTTTTTATCTCGTAGTCGTACGCCAGCCGCCGCGCAGCGCGCATGTCCCCGCCGACGCTGAAGCCTTACATATACGCGCGTGAAAATACATACGCCCGCATATGAAAAGTATAAAAAGTAAAAAAATATTCAGGAGGAACGTTCAAAGAAGCCCAGTGCGACAAAGACGCCTAACGTGCGAAAAAGTGGAGCGTTTTCAAATCGCGCAGGCTTATTCGGGAAAATTATGAAAGTGATGTGAAACATTTGAGGTGTTTCTGAACGGAATACGTCCGTTTTTCATGTTTTTTTTTCAAGTGACTACAAAAGCTATTGTTCACGGTTAGATTTCACAAAGGCATATAAGTATGCTATATTGAGTGCTTTTTTGTCGTTTTTGAATGCAAGCAGTGTTGAAAAAATATTACATAAAAGTGAACTGTACTGTTTTAGTAAAGGAACGGCCGCAGTGTAATTCAGTTAGATGCATGTTCAACATAATATACAACGGGTCACAACATGACGGCAAAGTTTGGCTATGTAAGTTGTAGTTGTTAAATTTTTTTATAGTCCTCGTGTTAGACCGAAGAACGATTTTCATTTCCGTTGCTCGTTATCAAATGCGTGTATTCGTAGTAGGTTTTATTGTGCATTGTAATGAATGAAGACGTATTGATTTGTTTTCGTTATTTTTGTAAGTACTTTTGTACGATACGACGATAATATTGTAGTCAAGGCGATCGTGTGTAATCAATAGACGTTAGATTATGACTGATAAATGTTCAGTTTGGAACATATAAACCTCATTAACATACTGAACTTCATAGCATACACCCACAAAACTAATTAACTACTGTAGATTCCTGAAATCTTTAATATATAAAATAAACAAAATATTTTTATACTTAGTAAGAATACATTAAATCATCAATACTAATTTTATAAAGAGGAAAATTTGTTTTTTTTTATACTGTGGTTTTTTGTATGTATTGAAATAACTCAAAAACTACTAAGGCTATTTTAAAAATTCTTTCACCGTTAGAAAGCTACATTATCCCCGTCACATAGGCTATAATTTTTAATTAATAGTAATTAAAAAAAAAACTTTTTCTACTAGTATTTTTTTTTAAATTTGTGTTCAATGAAACAGTAAATATTTTAAACATCTGTAGAGAATGGATACATAAGTATTGTAACCTTTTAGGTAGGCATGTTATTAGAGGCTAAGTGATATTAATATCCTAACCAGTAAATCTTATTACAGTATAATATTAATCTTAAAATAATTATAGAAAATAATTTAATAATAACGATAAATAATAATAATAACGATTTTCAATTTATCATAGGTCTAAACTGTAATTAACTTTAAAATGAATTACTGGCTACTATGAATTTAAATGCAAAAAAAAAAGCGTGAAGGTGTGTCTAGGACTCTAAAGATGTCCGCCTCTGGATAAAATATAAAACAGATTAAAATATTTTCATTATAATTTTTAATGCCCGGCATCGCCTTTTAATTAGAATTTCAAAGTAACAGTGTAATTGTCGTTGCTTTGTTGTTTTATTAAAAAAAAAACATAATGCTATAAAAATCAGCTGGTAGGTTATTAGTGAAATATAAAATATATACCACGGTAACGTAGCTGATAACGGACGACATCGCTTTCCAAATGCCGCTAAACAAATGACAGTCAACATCTTGAAAACGTTTCATTTCACGGATACTTTGATAGCTATTATTTTTTTATCCTACGGCTTCATTAGACCGATGTCACGGAAAAATCGGCCTTCCGCCAAAGCAAAATCTCAGTTTTTATCGCGCACTCGGTGTAATGTAACCATAGGGTTAGAGTTGATAATTGAAATTTCAATATTTAGCCCTTTTTGCAACTAAACCCGGTTGCGAAATTCAAAGCAAAATGTCTATTTTTCTTATACAGTAAAGAAGGAAGGGGTCTTCCAAGCGGGTTAGGGGTTCGTTATGCTTTTTATTTCAAATCCTTTCTTCTAGCCTTCCAATATATGCAATGTATATGCATATGATTTCTTAAGGTCTATGGGCAGCGGTCTTTTCGGTAATGCAGCGCTATTGATCGACAATTTTATATTTTGCGTGAAAGTATAAGTAAAAAATTAAGTCATACAAAGCAACATGATTTTATCTCTTAAACTTTTCTATATTAATATTATAAAGACAGAAACTTTGTATTTTTGAATTTTTGTATGTATTAAAATAACTCAAGAACTCCTGGGGCGATTTCAAAAATTCTTCGACCGTTAGAAAGCTATACTATCCCCGAGTAACATAGGCTATATTCCACGCGAACGATGTCGCGAAAAACAGCTAGTATTTAATACTTACGTCATTGAATCATTGGATTTTATGTAATTCGTTGATATGTGATTATAATTCTTTCATTACATTCATCCGATCATATCTATATCTTTATCAAGCTTAATGTCTGTTAGTTAATCTTGTTTTGTTTTTAGTTTTTGAATAGCTTTTATTATTATGATTAAAACATAATTTAAGGCAACGTTTCCGGTTTTTAAATATTTTTAGCGACTACAGCGGAGGGAAAATAGTATAGGTTCACCGATTTTATAAATCTTTTTTGGGTACTTGGTCTTCCTTTGATGGTGACGGTTCGCGTTTTGATTTGAAACTGATAGGTGGCGCTGTTATGTTTTTATTATTGGGGCTGTATTGTTTATTTTCTTTAAAAATATATAAAGGTTAAAGGTTAAAGGTTTTGACCCATGATGGGCTCCATTTTCCGCAACTCCACGACTAGCGCGTATTTTGCGTGAATACACATATCTTTGAATTTCTTCGCCGATATGTATTTATATAAAAATATATAAATACGATAATTAATCATTCAAGAATGTCTGTAAAATATCTTGTTTAGAATAATAATCAGGATATTTCACAAATATTTCTAAATTATCAAATCTGTCCAAATAATTAAATGAGCTACCGCGTATTCATACGATAAAAGCTACTTAATACTGATAGATTAAACTTGATTTTTTGCATACATTTAAATATTTTAAATTAAAAATATATAAAAATAAAAACATCATTTTTAATAGTCCACATTTGACTAATTTATTAAGTATCCTTAATAAATTAGTCAAATGTTTTAAGCTCATGTAAAATTTGAAAAAGTTTTTCATCTGCATTTTTATTGTATAGAAATAAACCGAGTCCATTACCTAGCAAGAAAAAATATTAATAAATCAAATGTAAATTGTAGATAAAAAATTATATTATTTTAATACCATCGTAAAATTCTCACTTGATTTAATTATCCTGGTTTGGCAAGTAATAAAATAAATACAAGATAAGGAATAATTATTTCTGAACCTGTGTAAAAGTTTTCCATGAAGAGTTCAATAGCTTTTGATTGGTATTTATTAACATAAAACAAACTCATATACTTGTTGAAAAAAAAGAGATAGCAGAGTTTTTACAGAATTTTCGGTGCTGGATACATTCGGTAAATTAACGTAAGTAACTTATAATTAAAAAATACCTAGCAGTCTTTCTTCAACAAAAATCTTTAATGAAATTCAAATGTAGATAATATTTTTATTCCGATGTGGTCGTGCTGTGCTTGTAGCAACTTCGAGATGAGACCAACAGTAATTTAGTTATAAGAATAAGAACGGATTTCCGCAAATTAACACCTAGCCTATAAATTATCAGTTTATAGTGCTGTAATCAAGTTTGTCTCAACAAATATTAGTACAAAAGAAGAGACGCCTGTGTATTTTTACACCTTCGTTACTCAACAACGTTCTAACGAAAGTAAACAATAATTAGCATACGTCTTTTAAATTTTATGACGGGTTCTTTCAATAACGGGTACAAGTAAACAGAGAAGTTACTTTAAATTAATATCTGTTCGGTTTTTTCCATTAAAAGTATACAAAAACACATTTTTTACACGGCATTAAACAAAAGAAATTAGTGAACCCTTCATAATTTAAATAATAAGGCTTACGGTTAAGCACTGCAATAGTTGCAACGCATAGCAACCTTCCTGAGTTGGTCCTTGAAATTGTCTTGTTTGATCTTTTATCGTTCTAAATTTGACAAGACTTAAAAGTAGTATTCGATTTCACTACACATTACATTTTCTTTTACCATTTATCTCCTATAACTATGTTGCTCAGACAAAATAGACATAAACCTATTAGCGTTCAGATGCGACTTAAAAAAATTATAACGTTAATTGCGAACTGATAAATAAGGACCGGGTGGTCTGCCCTTCTCTAAGATTGTATAGCACCTGGCCGGAAGTCTCTGTCTTATAAACCGAGCACAATATCCGTATAAAGAGCCTACAATGCAACAGAGCCAAGCTAATACGTGATATATCTACGCTGATTGCATCGATAAGGAAACGATGATTATATGATCTTTGAACTTGCTTTTTGTTTCAAAATGTTGGTATCACGATAGATAGACAAGGACTTTTGACTAAAGAATAAGTCAGTGTACCATCTGCCATTTGTCCTAAACGCGGGGAAAGAACGCATACTTTGTAATGCAAGATTTTCGACGATATTGATATTATAAAATGACTAATTGATTTTACTACTAATTGTTTACGTTACATCGGGGGTTAATTAACTTTTAAAATCAGGATTTCAAGTATTGATTCTAGTGTTGTCTAACTATGATTTAAGGGTTTGTAATTTTGTCACATTTCGTTTACTTTCTTTTGGTGCGTAGAAAACTCTAATGGATACCAGGTAATAACTCAAAGTACATGCGCTAAAAAGCGATTCGATAGCGAACATCAAAAATGTATGGAACTAACAATGACGTTCGATATCTTACACGTGACAAGGACAGGACTTAACGAATGTCATTGTCGATTCCATCAGCGATATCGCCAATCGAAAGATACTTTGGGAAGCCCCCTTGTGCTTAGAATATGATTTTTATATTACTACGAGTACGTGACTGACAGTGAGTTTGTTTGTTTACCGAATCGTTTGTATTGGATTATTTGCTGATGTTACTGTTATTCGAGGCCGGGCCGCGTGACACTGGGACACCCGCGTTGTACTATGTCAGCACGATATAATTACAATATTATAATACGATATAAACTGAACTGAATACAAATTATTGCGTCATTATGTAATTTGAACACAAAAGTATCAAACAATCATAGATCAAGTGGGCTTCAAGTGTATGCAAATTGTGTACCGATTTTAATTTAACTTTTTTGAAGGTTAGGTGGATATTTTTTATAAGAAGGCCTATTCAATATTTTGGAAAGTGTAAAGTAAACTATTGAAGTTTACCTACAGATGTTTAGTTCATCTATACTAATATTATAAAGAAATTGTGTTTTTGTATGTATTGAAATTACTTAAAATCTACTAGACCGATTTTAAAAATTCTTTCACCATTAGAAAGCTACATTATCCCCGAGTAACATAGGCTATTTATAATCCACGCGGACGAAGTTGTTTCTATTATTGACAAATAATAGAAACAATAGTCACATAAATAGTTATATTTGTCCTACAGTTTGGGAAACATTGGATCACTGGATTAGAGCGAAGCGGCTTACGTAGCCGGCAGTGGCGCCACCTCTATTGGATATCGTTTTACATTTGCGTCGTGAGTTGTACTCACGTTAACGAGACAATATAATTAAAGGGATAGTGCTACGTTGCAACAAAATATAAAAAATATGTTGGTAGCATTGTGCAATAACGAATAATTTATTTAAAATCTAGTATAGCTTTAAAACTTATTAATTATTAGCCTATGTTACTCGGGGATAACGTAGCTTTCTAATGGTAATTTTTTTTAAATCGGCCAAGTAGTTCTTGAGTTATTTCAATACAAACAAAAATACAAAGTTCCTCTCTTTATAATATTACTCGTAGTATAGATAGATTAATTTCATATGAGGGAAAGATTTCAGAGAATTTTATTTGTGAATGGTTTTGTTAAAATTTTGATAAAATAAAAACCCCCATTTTTCCGATTATCATTTTAAGATAATGTATAATCTTATATGTATTATATTATTGCTAAAATTAACAATTTGATTGGTATTCAAATAATGATTGAGATGATAAATATTGTCACATGATTTTTTATTACTATACTGAATTTAAAAATACATATGTTAGAAATATCATGTAACTACCAGAAGGGCTACCCAAATTACTTTTCGATTGGCGATATCGCTGATGGAATCGACGAAAATGTATGAAACTGACATTGACATTCGATAAGTCATGTGATTTTCATGTGTGAGATATCGAACGTCAATGTGAGTTTCATACATTTTTGACGTTCGCTATAGATTCGCTTCTTAGCGAATGTACTTTGGGCAGTAGTCATTAACTAAGACAAAAAGTAAATTTCATTCCAATTTAATAATGTTAAAAAAGAAAATAATTTCATAATAACGGTGAAATACAGAAAAATAATTATATTTAAAGTTAAGAAAAGAAAACAAACATTGTCGTTGATAATCCGTTCAATAAACAATGTTCGGTGCATCCATCACTTTGCTTAACAATATTGACGCTTTCCATTTTCAAGTGGACACATCCGGATCTTGAGTAAGACCAAATGAAGAGCTTAAATTAAAAAAAAACTAATTTATTCTAAATGTTGCCATCATAAAATATTATTTTGATTTATTGTCGTATTATTAAGGAATGTCGTTTCGTAGCGTGATAAAAAATAATGGCGCCATGACAAAATGTAAAAAATGCGCAAACAAATGATTCAAGTTTTATTTGTAATTAATAATGCTCATATAATTATATTAATGTAATTCATCTCATAATTTATAGCTGTGACAATATCAATTTAAACTTTTAAGCGATTTTGAGCCTACTGTTCATACAGATAATTAATAAAGAAGAAACTCAAACAGTTCTGTGATCACTATGATATTTTATTTCTAACTACGGATTTCCACTGCTAAATATCTATAAAAAATCATTTCGCTATCTCAGTTTGATTACATTTTTGAACAATGAAAATCTTAAGGTTAAATACGTATATTGTGTGTTAATATTTGAATTTCTTTTTCCAGGTTACCACAGCTTGCCGTCTCTGCAAAGATATTGTGCCTCCTGATGGTAAGTAACTAAGTTATGATACAACAAATATTAATTATTTTTTTAGTATATTATGTAAATGTAATTTTATTAATATTAATAGGGACATTATTAATAACACAATTTCCCTCTACGTCGTTACGTCGAATCCTAGTGGCCGCTTCCTCATTTGTAAACCTTATAAAACTTCATAGATGGAAAGTATTGAATTTAAACAATATAATATCGTGGCCAAATATTTTCATATTCACAAGAATATAACCTTAATGTAAATTAAATTAAATTATATTATCTGCAGACAAAGGTCGAGGTAGATAACTTGGCTACGTCTTTAGAAATTCGTAGCACTCAATAAAAAGAAATCAATTATGTTTTACTATAAAATTTGATAGTCGAAGGGCGTACTTTTTTAGCTACTCTGGCGAATTCAAGTGTCCTTAGCTCATTTGCCACCTTATCTATACTAATATTATAAAGAGAACAACAAGATTTTGAAATAACTCCAAAACTGCGACGTGGATTTTAAAAAATCTGTCACTGTTCGAAAGTTACACTACCCCCAAGTAACATTAGCTATATTTTTTTAATTACGCGCATACGAAGTCTCGTACAACAGCTAGTGTTATAAAAAAACAAAAGGATGACAATATATTTTTAAACATGTACCATTTCTATCTCGAAAAAAACCTCTTCAGTTACCGTTGACCATTAAGTCAATATTTTAGTGGAAGAATGTAAGTCAATGTCAAAAAACATAGCAAGTTAGATAAAAGAAATTCTGTGATCAATTAAAATGTTTTTGCAGACTTTCATTTTTCGATAATATAAGTTTTACGATCAAGATATTTTGATATGATTTTAAATATAGAATAGGTCGGGGAAATACCACAAATGCAATATCTGATTATATTAGATCTTTGATTTGAACATAAAATAGCAGTGTTTTGTTAAAGAAAAAATGTGTACTGTGCTAAAACAAAACAAGTTTTTACTTGTAAAAGTCTACCGTAATAGTCTGTTTTCAATTTAGACATACGTACCAATAATTCCAGCGTAAATATAAACTTTTATATTATTTTTTTTTGGAAAGGAATTACTTATTAACAAAATTACAATCCATAGAAGCATGCTAGACAATAACAGTCATCTTTTCTTTTAATTTCATATTCAACTTATCTTAATATTCAAAATTTACGATAAAGGGAAATTGTCAGATGCGATTTATGTTGGATATATTAATTGCTTAAAAGTGTTCAAAAGCTTGTATTAGATGCTAATTCATATACTTTATATAATAGTCGAGTTAAACAGTGTTTATCTTCGGACTATCATTTGCCGTGATTACGAACACGAACTGCACGCTACGCGATGAAGAAATTTAACTTTATTAAATCTTGCCGTGAGTTTTCATTATTTAATCCGCCTTAATAGCGTCTTGTGTGGCCGTCGTTTACTCGATCACCAAACTGGGAATGTTTTCAAACTGAATACGTGTTATTTTCGTATTGAAAGTTTTTTTTTTAAGTGTTGTAATTTCTTTGGCTCATTTTGGTGTTATAAAGCTGAAGTTTACTTTCTTTTAAAGAAAGACTTTTTATGTAAAGATTGAACAATTTATATAGCATTGTTTTTGTATTATATTCGACGTTATAGGTGTACATGTACATATTATAAATGCTGTCTAACTAAAAAGTTATAATGTAAAGATTAAAATTGCTTTTTGCTTCCTAAAACCTTGAATAGTCCAAAGCTCTAAGGTCATTTAATATTTTCTATTGCGTGTTTTATATTGGACACCAAATGGGCAGTATTTTAGGACGGTGTGGAAAGAAATCTGTTTGCCGCTCAACTGTTTGGCTGTATTTGCGGTGCAAACACTTATTACGTACAAATATAAATATTATATGTAATCAGGCCATTGGTATGCGATGGCACGAGCATATCTAAAGAAGTCATAGTATCGTAGACCACACTATTCAATAAGGAAAATGCTAAAATTGTTTAGGTACAAACAAAATCAAAAATTACATTTTAGAAACAGGTCTGTGTTGTTGACAAAAATGTTATTTCTTAATGGTAAACAAAAACATAAAACATTATGTAGTCATTACTTTAATAGGACATGCATGAAAACCTACCAGTGAAATTCCAATATTGCAGTATTACTTATTAAAACATATTGTTGTCTCTCTTATCTACAAGAGAATGAACGGATTGACAACATATTTTTATACAATAATTCTATACTAATATTATACAGAGGAAAGATTTGTATTTATGTATGTATTGAAATAACGTAAAAACTACTGGGCAGATTTCAAAAATTCTTTCACCGTTAGAAAGCTACATGATCCCCGAGTAACATAGGCTATGTTTTTTAATTCCCCGGGCGAAGTCGCGAGCAACAGCTAGTAATGAAATAAAATTATATAAAGAATTAGATTCCGAAGCGCCACATCTTAGTTACAGAGTCAATATTGTGTCAGTATTATGTATCTTTGGCAGGTATTTGATTATTCATCTACTGCGCACATTTCATACTCTGCTCCACAAGTGCCGGCTTCAAGTGGGTCAAGTGGTTTGTCATAACAATACTGCTTCCTTATACATTTATTGTAATGTATACTTAGGAAAAAAACTAATTCTAACATTTCTAAATCGAACAACTAAATAAATACGAGACTGTATACATGTTCATCGTATACCTGCCCTTGTCCATATTGAAGATAATTACAGTACTTACAACTCTTCTATATCTCTATTAGGAGTATCGATATCCACTCCCTTTTTACGCATATCCCCTTATACACAATGCATGCATACTTTTTTCGATCTTTTTTAACTTGTATCAATCCACATTCAATCTCATTAATTTCTCGTCTAAGTGATAATCATTTCTCCACATAATAATATATATAATCATTTCAAATGTTAGCGTATGTGAACGTAACATTTCAAATGACTATAAATATATTATCTTGTACAATAATTATTTTTGTCGTGTTTATCTGACGCATTTGGCAAGCCTAATCCAGCGTATAAGGCAGACTGGAGATAAGACATCGACGTATACATGGTAGCAACTGTTCAGTTACAAAATTAGGCTATCACCAACTCTCGATATCTTCTAAAGATTCCAGACTTACGATGTGACGAACGTAATATGACAAATTCTTTCATCATGACACTTTGGTAGATGTACGTGTAAGCATATCTATTTTTCCTCATTCCTAGTCAAACAAGGATGTATAGCTGACTGAGAGAGGTGCTTCTATCGGTTCGTTTTGTCAGAAAATTTGTAAAACATGGACTACCAACAAAGTGCATATGGGGTGAGAGCAAAGGGGCCAGCTGAAAACCAGCGCAAGGATGGGCCTAGCCGTCCCTGCACCAGCTGAGCTGGCCACCTTTTGCCGCACTCTTTCTTTTTATATTTTAGAATCTTTTTTGTACATGTTTTGTGTGGCAATAAACGTTTATTCGATTCTATTGTATTCTACTCGTATTCTACTTATAGCAAAAGGAAAAGGAGGGCACAGAGCTATAATAATTTGGTTTCATTTATGACCAATGGCGTCGTCATTATAATAGTAAGTTTTTACTGCCGTAACTCTTCTACAAAAACCCTTTAGTTGTCTATGTTTTTGCAAATAAAATGTTAGGGATGATTTTTTTCTCGTCTTGTTATTTTGCGCTATGTATTTAATTTGTTTTCTTAAATTGTTATTTGTATTAAAGTCATCGTTAGTGTTCATGTCATTCGATGTTATGCATATTAAATAGCAGGTAAGATTGACTATTGCACTTATTCAGGTCAGTTCTAAGGTCGCTTGGTATGATAAACCTTGTATTATCAGTACATAGGTCGACTTGAACTTCTCTGAGCAATTTAGTTTCATTGTTACCATATGATAATACGCTTAAGATTACAAAAGAAGAAAAGAAAGAAATTATTTTGCGATGTTTAATGAGCTATTCTAATAAAAAAAGTTGAAAACACGAATATTTCCTAATTTATGTATCATCATCATTACTTCTTTCGACGTTATA
This sequence comes from Papilio dardanus tibullus, assembly GCA_013186455.1. NCBI lineage: Eukaryota > Metazoa > Arthropoda > Insecta > Lepidoptera > Papilionidae > Papilio > Papilio dardanus. Next base: position 436,257 of record QDHC01004886.1, on the reverse strand, counting down.
AGACGTCCTTTTGAAGTCGTTGTAAAACTTATAAAGCTTGACTTAATATTTGGACCAAATAGCCAAGTTTAATGTCTGTGAGAAATATTCTGCTACATTCAATAAGCTAAAAGAAACCGAAAGGAATCTCAGAATTGGAATGTGAACAGAATTTAATAATTTATTCTCTGTTATCGGTCGGACCAGATAATTTGTATTCAAGTAGCTATTATAATGTGTGGGGTCTCGCTCATCAAACGTCCGCATATGAACACGATATAATTTTCGTAATATTGATTAAAATTATCAAAGTTCGCGGCTTGTAAATTTCCGATACATTTGAGATGAATAGTTTCACTGGGGTTGATGTCATCAAGCGTTAATAATGTTTGCGTTCGGGTTAAGATAGATAAGGTTAGTTCAAACAGTGATCTCCAAATTGAAAGCTTTAACATCCTTTGATATTACCAACAGTTAATTTACCCTAAACTTTATGAACATTTGGTAAAGAATTAAGTATAATTATGCATGTGCGCGTCAACTTTATTAGAATTGCCTAGCGACCGTTTTAATGCTTTAACAATACGCTGGTGGAATTTATTAACACAAACAGATAAGACACGAGATCGACAAGCAACCTTGATGTAAGTTTTAACCGCCTTATATCAATAAGATGGGTAAACAAATGTTCATAAAAAAGTTAAAGTCCATAACAATTTTTATTACTCTTGACTCGGTCAAATGCGATAAACGTACTGATATCAATAAATGTAATTGATTAGTATTACTTCTAGATTTTTAATTGGAAACTTTGTAATCATTACATTAAAGTCGTGTGAGATCTAATTTAATTTCTATTGCAATTAATATTAATTATTTTATATATTCTTCATTTATATATAAACAAGTTGGTATGTTTGCGTTAGCGCCGTTGATTTCCTTACAAACTGACATATTTATTTTTACTACAGTATAGTTATAAAAAAATCCGTAAATATTTTCATTATCGTAAAATTAATTTGATACATATTTTCATATGCGGTTATTGGGTCGTTAATTTTAAGTATGACCTGTTTTGACGTGTTAATGATAATGTGTCAGCTTTATTAAGACCGGCTAACATTTTCATAATGAATGTTTCGTAATGTGGGTTTTGGGCTTCGACCTACTCGAAACTTGATTAAAAGTGAATTTACGATTATACGTTAACTTTTAGGGGAATGTGATTTGATTTCCTAATCAAGAAGAATTCCATCTTTTTATATTCCTCGTAGTAGGTATAGTAGTTTATCTATAATAGTCAAACTTACGAAAATAAGACTGTCCTTTTTTTTTGAAAGGAGCATTTTAGTTTTTCTTTACTTATCTTGATTTTCTTCCCTTTTTACTTTTATTTGGTACCTTTTGCCATTTTTTATTTCTAACAAATTGTTCTGCATTTTTTTTTAAATTGTCACCTTGTAATTCGTTATTTTGTTCCCTTCTATAATTGGAACGAGGTACAATCCCTATCCGTAAGAAACGTAACTTGAAATGCAATATGGCTGATCAGTGACCGCGGCGCGGTAGCCTATGCTTTCCCACCTGAATATGACACCGCCCCTTTTATTGTAAAACGTCATAAAACAAGATCCTTTAAGAATTGATATTCAACTTTTTCAACATATAAAATAGGATTTAAAATTGCCTAAACTTGTGCAATCCAAGCTCTCAGCTTGACGGCTAAGCTGAGCACGGCTGACCCATTAAAACGATCGATTGTTTCCTTATTATTCTCAGCACTGAAGGTTCTATTATTGTTATAAAATTCTGTACGGCTCTTGAAATTCCTTTGATTACATTTTTAACATTACTTAAAGTCTGATTTTAAATATTTTTACTTTGTTAGTTTCGGCTAGCAAAAGTCCAATTCACATAATTACTATATCAATTATATTTTCTATTTTTAAAAGAACTTTAACATTGTTAGAACTTAAATATGCAGAGCATTGAACATGTAAATGGCTCATCGATATTCAGTAGCAACTGCACAGGCCACAGAGTATCAGAGAGATTGATCAATATCTACTTAATGAGGCTCTCGGTGAATACCGGCGCCATTAAAAGCCAAGCGAAAGCAACAGTATAAGGAAATTAATTTGAACTATTAGACATGTAGTTGTTAAAATTTCACTGATACGGACCTCACATATAGTTATATCCTATTTTACAACGTGTTACCCACATCAAACACTTTATAGAAACTTTCATACTATTTTATTACTTTATTAAGCCACAATTCTGTACAATAAATGTAATACGATGAACTTTATCAATTAAGAATTAGTACTTCTTTAAGACAACTAATACTAATCTTAGCCAATGATTTTAAAAATGTTAATCGCAACTTCATTCTTTTTAGATAAAAGCGAAAGTTTTATAAAATTTATTTAGGTTTAAGTATAATTAAATTGTAATTAGGTACCTACAAAGTATGAGTGTCACTTACGGGGCCGTACTGCATAGCTACGTGTAGCAGTAGTATTAACTAATTAACTTTTAGTTACGACGATGCGACTACCATAATTAAGTCAATTTAACTATCACTTACAGCTTTGCGTATGTTAACCTATGAATATTTAGCCGCAGCGGTAAACTGCTTATGATATCGACCTCTGACTGACCAAGTCTAAGCCTAACTATTATAACTTGTACGATATTTCTATACACCATACTTATATCTAGATAAAAATATAAAATAATATATTCCCGTCGCTGTCTTATACGAAAATTATGGATAGGGAAACTGGATTTGAGGGAGAATGGGACGCATAAGATGGGGAGATATTTTCTTTCCGTGCATCTCGTCCGTCGATTAAGCTAGGCAACGCTTCTTCAATTGCTGATGTCGCTTCGCTATTTCTGTGAATTCTGGTTACTCGTTTGACACTTTTTTTTATAAAAAAAATGAGTTACTATTATCTTTATCTCAGAATCTACAAAGGAGACATTTATTTTTAAAACAATAATGTTCTCATTTTCAATCCGTAGCAATTGCTACGACATTACCAATGGTTCAATAATTAATTGCAGGAAACTTAATTATCCACGAATAAAGTTTAAAATACGTAATAACGATTCTTATTGTAATAATAATTATCTTTAAACGTTATTAAACATGCATTTCATAAAGTTGTAACAATAAAATATTCATGTAGCTCGATTAATATTCAATTCGATACAAGTTGAAATGCATAACTTTAGTTTTATTTATTACTTAATAAATCATTATTTCAATGCCTGTTGTTTTATCAGATAATACCATATAAAAACTGTGTTAAGCTGCGTGTCTGTTTTTTTTTAAATTATGTATGGTCTAAGATTTGGCTATGGCAGAACAGGCAGAAACCAATGGATGACACCGATGCCTTGAGAAATATACAAGGTAAACTGTAAATATACAGTCACGTAGAGAATCACTAATGAAGAAATTATAGGTACAGATGAGACGAAAAATGTCTCATTGTAATACGGTCAACATTGTTACAGGTGGTGATCTGCGGTGCGGTGCCATCGATGGTCCGGTCGGTTCGTCTCTACAACCAGTGCTCGCATATGTACGTCAACGTGTTCCCCAACGGCACCGTCATGGCCCGCTCCGATGGAAACGACCATCGTAAGTACTAATAATGTCACCACTACATTTATGCATAGTCGGTTTAACTCTTGTCTTTTGTTGCAAGGTAATAGAAGATTTTTTTACAAAATAAATTAAATAAAAAGGTAGATCATGCGACGATAAAAACAAAAAACCAAAGTATTTCTTTCAATAAAGAACAAACATATTTACACTTATGTACGTACTAGTAGTAGCCCTCCGCGTCGCAAGGTAACATAGCATAGTATAGTGGCGGGCTTACTATAATCATGTTGGCAGGTATGGCCAGACGTGAGGAACTATAGGAATATGTCAATACTGCTAGGGTCAACGGCCAGCCACTGCAACAGGTAAAGCCCTGCGTGCACCACGCAGGAATAAATAGGTTTAGATTCTTGACCTACGATTGTGGTAGAAGTATATTCCTTGTCAATACTTTTATTGGTTTTAAATAGATAGAAAGAAATGAAAGATCGAATGTAAATAGATGATGTTAGAATACAAAAAAAGGTGTTATCTTGAGTTTTTCATTTTGAGACGAATAAAGATATTTAAGTAAGAAAAGACCTTCTCTTTAATTACCTTTTACTCATTATTAAAATAGAAATTAAGATCGGATTTTCGATTTTTGATTAATATGATAATAACACTTGATTGAAATTTTAAAATAAGTAGATAAAATAATTTATGAAATGTAATTATAATTTCACGCTTATTATCAAGACAGCTGATGTAATAATCATTTTAATTTAGAATCCCAAGGAAATGTTTAAATAATATTAATATTTGATGTGAGAACGGTCGCTTTTTAACACGATCAACTGTTCAAATAAAAAGTACTTTCACCTTCAGTTATTTAGTGCGGATACAGACGTTTTATGTTTGCTTATGGATTATCGCAAATCTTTATATAATAGTGCTACGCGTAGCAACGCTGTCGCTTCCATCAGATTCTTGACGGATACACGTTGAAAATTAGGTTATTTCAAAATAAAAAGTACATATTTTAATGTGATATTCTATTAGTTAAGGATATTGTTGCTTTCTTTTTCACTTAATATTTTTAATTCCATTCAAATGTGTTCCTTTCATCCGCACTATTGTATCATACACATTGATATAATCGCTATTGTTTACGTATTTTAAAATACTACGAGCATTTGAAATATTCCAAAATAATACTTATTCCATTGCTATAAAATTGAAAATCGCTTAATTGAATTACGATTATTAATTACGTCGCGTACGTCAAAATGCCGCGTCAGATTGTGGAGTTCGCATTACACCCAGCAAGCGCTGCTGACCTAATAAAGATCGCAATCCATCAGCACTTGGACACGTTAATAAATTTAATATTAGCATGATTTATTTGTCAGTAATATTACATTGGACATTTCGTAACGCGTCGGTCGACTTGCATACGGGCAGATGAGCCCGATGTCAACTAGTTACATAAGTTTTTCTTTCTATTCGTATCGAAGGCATGTATAATCGAAGTGAAAACTTTAGTAGTAATTAATACCGAATATCATAATGCACTTTCTACTACCGAAACGTGTAAGGAAAGGATGATTTTAACGACATACCCATTTGTATAAAGAGTTGTAGAATCTTTTTCAGACAGTGATAATATTCTATAACGCAACCGAGATTTCTTTATGTTTAAATAATTTGTTGTAGACTAATTAATAATCTAACAGTAAACAGGTAGGTATTCATGTCAGACACGTGTACGACGCTAACTCAATTCGTGTAATTAAAGCGTGAATAAACAAATGAAATCGATTCACTATTCGATAAAACAATACGATCGATAATCGCGTGAGAATTCAAATGGAATCGGTTCGTGAAAAATACCACTTGACCCTCTAAGTGTAGAGTAATAAAACAAAATACGAGCAATATTAAATTTAACGATTTAATATTGCATCACCAGTATACATTGATCTCATATTATCCAACTCTATTTAAACAAAGCTACAGTTCAAATAGCTCTAATTATATTAGCCGTATCTATCTCACCAGACACATTGCACCGCCTACTGCCGAATATCGCATAAAATATGTGACTCTTTTTAATTAAAATTTGATATGAACGAACTGATAAAGAAATTTAATAACGCGCACTGAGTTAGATGGAAAAAATACTAGTTAGCTAAAGTGTCGGTGCCTTGAGGCGATTGTAACTTAATTCTGACCGTAGAAGATGTGTTTAATAAACTTTCACTGTACTAACATAGGATGTACTAATATTGATTAAAAAATATCAGTTCGTATTTTAATCACAAATATTTGTAATCAAAAAATCTCTTTTTAAATGTTTAATATATTTCAAAAATAAAATAATTGGTACTTAAATGATGAAATCAAATTTTGAAATTTATTTTATAAAAGTTTAAAGCGGATTTTAAGGTGTTCATAAAAAAGAATACGAAGAATCATAATTTGTGTGAAATCAATCGACGTAGGCGGTGAGGCGCCTTCACAAATTAAGTTGTTATATTTTAATGAAATGTTATGATAAAAGATCCATAAAGAAATACGCAAAAAACGACCGCACACAAGCGGGCACCCTCATTAACGTTTTATAATCTAGTAAAAACTAAAACGTAATTGCGTGCCTTGAGAAAGTAAATCGTTTGCCGCAAAATCGATTTCTTTTTCGAATTCCACGTATCCGATTGTTTGTAGAGAGGTTTTTTTAAGACGTTGTAAGAAATTCTTTCATATTAAACGCATTGGGATTATATTTTGAAGATGTTTATATTGAAAGGTTTGAGGCACTTGAAGTTGCGAGACGCGTCGAGTAAAAAAAAAGTTTTGTTTGGCTTCTTGCAATAATTGCTCGGTTTGTATTTATGTTTGTTGCTAACTAGCTCTTAGAGATAGCGTGTTTGGTTTGTTAATTGCTGTTTGTGGGTGGAGTACTTAGTGATGGTAATAAAGCTGTTGTGTAAAGCATTTCCCCTCAGCGTGCGACAGAGAAATATTTATTCAACGTAAAGTTTCAAATTTGAAATACGTGAGATTCCAACATCCAAGGTCAACAAATGTATGGAATGACACATACACATACATTTCAACCGGGCTGTCATTGTCTCAGAGTGCTGACAATTACAAATAAAAATCTTATTTTAACTCATAGTCGTGCTTATTTAATGCAACAGAAAAAAAACTGTGATTAATAATGTCCGAAATGTATCACCCAATTAAAAGAAAACATAATTATCAAAGTCGAAGAACTATAATGATGTCAATGTTTATATTTTGTAGACAACGTATCAATCAAATTTCATTGAAAATGAAATCTAAACGCAAACAATGATAACCTATCTGTAAAATAATTGCTTTTATTACGGCATATGTTTATAACAATTGCACGTTGGGTGGTCCTTACTGGCCGTTTCCAACGACGATGTCGCGAATGAAAAAAAAATAACGTTTCATGTTTACCAAACAGCTTACTTTGTAGCCGCGAATTCTGGTTATTTCGATATTATTTATAAATGTACTTATTGAAATAATTTTTAAGTCGAGATGTTTTCATTTATGCTTTGATTTAGTTTTCTTAAAATTCTTCGAAGTAATCTCTTAATTTTTAATATTTGAACTTTTACAGTTCAAGTGTCCGGATGTGAATAGACTCAAGATTTAACTGATAAACACTGCATTCAGAGAGCAAATGAAAAAGAGTTAATTTTTTCTTCATCTCCAACTGAATAATCGCAATGCTTCAGATTAAATTATTAAATTAAATTGTTTAAAGTATAAAAAAATGCATTAATAATTAGAAAAATAAACCAGAAAAATATGGTTGTTTATCTTTCATGCACTCAACTATCAAAATGTATATTTGACCTAGATTCTGTGACAATTTCTTACTCAATCGATTGATAACATATTTTCGTTTTCTTCAGTCTTATGTCTTTAGAAATAGGTTAGATTTTACACTGAACTGTGTTACTATGTACTGATACTGATATTATTTAGGTTCTTACAATTTCACCTGCTCTCCTTATGTCTAGATTTACTAAATTGGTCAAGTGTTGACATCAAACTGATAACGATATAGATTTTTTAGCTTTAAGTACGTCTATGTTATAAACTTAATAAACTGTGAATGCAATAAATAACGCCAATCTGGCGTAAAAACAAATTTCATAATCAGAGTTTTAAATAATTTTCGACTCCATGTACAATAACGTCTATAGCACATAGCTGCAAACAAGTAAGTAAGTTTGATTTGGGACTAGTACGAACTATGTTTGATCGGAGATCGGTAGAGGGGTACCAGGAGAACATAGAAGTTCAGTAGGTAGTACGTACTATGGCCAAAGTTCTTCGGTTTACCGCCGCTTTGCTTCTGGTTTGCAATATACAACAAGCAGATAAAATAGCAAAGAGATTAATTGCAATAATGTAATTTCTATGACTAATATACACAATAAGTTGAGATGGTGGACGTGCATGCATTAGTGTCAATGCCATACTATGATACTGCAAATGTGGTCGCGTAAGTAGACCGGCCGCGTAGCAATATCATATTGCTTGGTAATTTAACTATTGACAGTAACCTTAACACTTGATATGTAGGACTTTAGGACACGCGATATTGCTAACAAATATCAACACATAACTTCAATACAAAATTAAAAACTTTGCTCGATTGCCAAAGTATTTTTGATTAACTTCTCGTATCTTAACTGTGCAATAGACAATAATTTATTTTCAATGTTTTATTAAAATCCCACTTTAATTCGTCGTAGTTGCTTAATGCTCGCTTTGTGTAGATTTAAAGATTTAATTAAATCTGGTTTAATTGTTCGCTTTAGATTTCTTGACCTTAATTTTCTTAAAATAATGTTAGCACAAGTAAATTAATTTAGGTCTTTAATAAGAAAATGAAACACAAAGGCGAAAGCTTAATGCTCGGGTCGAAAATATTTACTAAATGAGTTTGCTCAAAGCTCCAAGGCGCCTTTGTGAAGAATTTATTTTTACGACCAAACGAAATTTCATTATTTCTCAATAAACAGCAAGAAATTTTATATTATTTTAATAGTTAATCACTTTACCATTTAAATCGAGCTTTAATTATTCCCATTTAAAATACTTTTATGACTTTCAAATATTACATTGCATTAATTAAAATTAATTTTTACTTTAGTAATCTTCATATAATAATGTTCTTAGCAATACATATAGACGTCTGTAACGGTATTCATACATTTATGGTTGTATTTATTAAGAATTCAATTACGTACACAATTCAGATAAAGCTGTTTTTATATACGAGTTCTCCTCCCAATGATTTCTCTCTGCCAATACGTTGCGTGCGTGGTTGCCCCTTTGATACATATTAATCTTTCGACAATTTGTCACATGGCAAACCTTTCATGTCGCATATTATTCATTGCCGGATTGTCTTACGATACTTATTTATATCCCCTCACCATACAAGCAATGTAATTGATCGTATAGATATACTAGCGACCCGCCCCAGCTTCGCACGGGTGCAAATCGGTATAATGCTGATACTAAATACTGCAGGGTATGAAATGTAAGCGCTAAAAATGTGTTAATTTACGACATCATATTAAAAACCTCTAAATTATTAGTGATACTCTACTATATTGTGAATGTATTATACATGAAAACCTTCTCTATGAATCACTCTATCTATTAAAAAAACCGCATCAAAATCCATTGCGTAGTTTAAGAGATTGAAGCAGATATAGGGACAAACATTAAAAAAAGCGTTATTGTTTTATAATACGTAAGGATAAGGATACTTCATAATAGCAGTGGTACCCACTATGATAGTTACAACCTGAAGTTAAAAGACAGTTGATAGATACCTACTAAATTCTCTGCATTTTATGTTAATTTCTATTAGTACAAGATTATACGGGAATTTAAGCCAATAGGTAACTATGTTGGCCTTAATTTCATTAGGTTTATAACCAGGTATATAAAAGAATGTAACATCTTCGTATTTCTCAGGTGAACGTCCTACTCGTATCGTCAGTGATATAAGAAATCGATTAAGCCCTTTATCGTAACATAGTTAAAATATTTCTGCTTACAAATCGATTATAAATATTGATTTACGACGTTAATCTGATATTAGATAGAATTATCTTGTTGACTAATAGCCGTAGTTGTGTGTGACACACATTCTAGGTTAAACGTAATTAAAAATAAAATTTATATTACACTTTTCACAATGTTTCTTTTGGTTTAAAACCAGAAGCACCACAAATTTACTCTGGAAATTATAATCATTTAAGTTTATATGCAATTTCCATATAGAGATATTTATAATATATGTACGTCGTTAATAAAACTAGCTTTTTAATAGCTAATGGATAATTAGTAAAACAAGTTGTGTTTATAATTTATTTGATAAACAAGACATTTATAATTACATTCAATTTGTGAATATAAAAACTTTAATAAGACCAGTAAAGCTGGCTACAAACACTCAATTTTAACTGTATAGTTTTAACTGCACAGTTAACCCTTAAATGCATAGTGTTGTTTTTAAACAACATACTAAACAGTAATACAGACATTTCCTAGACAGTAATACATATCTATTACACAAATATATATTTTTAAGCATAAAACAAAAATCATGCATTTAAGGGTTAAAACAGACGTGCACACGTTAATTTGAACTGTACAGTCCTCGGTTTTGTCTACACACGTCAATTTAAATTGCACAGTCGAACTGTACAGTTAAAACTCAGCTTAAGTAGCCAGCTTTAGTGTGACTTTTGGATAGGAATAATCACTTTGTAGATTATTTCAAAACTTAACAAATCCTTGTTTACAATATAAGACTAGAGGCATCCTGTTACCAGGGAGGCGCTAGCTGTGTCCGTCTCCATTATCACACGTCAACGATACCGTGTCATGTTTTCATTTAAATTACCGCACTTAATTTACCATGACAATGTAATTTGAATTTAAATGTCCCATTCGATGTTATATTCTTTTATGAGATTACATTATAGTATGCCGCTATTGTACGAATGGTGCTTTTTATTTTATATTCTTAAAGTTTCTTATAAAAGATGTTTTGAAATGCAAATTAAGTATTTTGTTTTATGTTACTGTCACAAAAACATTAAACTTGTTTATGATGTTGTTAATATTTTTGGATGCATAGTTGTTGAAATTGTCAGAACTAACGTGATATTCGATCAAGCAAAGATTTATTTGGTCATTTCATTTGTTATTTATTTTATATTGTTTTTTCTGAAATTTTCCTTTGCAGAGAAGAATTTTGTTATACACAAACCACTCTGTTTTCCATTGATACCTCGAAATTTACATGTTTTGACAAACAAAGTAGGTTGTAAAAAACATTCAATAAATATTATTTATTAAAAACGGAGATCAAATGTCATCCATTTAATATCATAAAATTTCATATCATTAAATTTAATTACATTTTGAGGCAAAGGTTATCTTAAAGTAAAATACAATGACGTCACAATACAATGAAAACAAACGTTCAAGTATGCTATTAAGGAAGCGTTTCGGAATTCGTCTCAGGATTCCCGACAAATACCTACCTACCGCAGCGGCTGTATCCTACTGGATTAGACGCCACCACAATCCCTTAATCTTAAGGTTGAGACGTACTTTACGCATATCTACATCTGTGCCGCTTTGTGGATTAACATTCGGTTTGATATCTACAACGCTAAAGATCCGTTAATTAAACCACAGTTTAGTACTATAAACTTTCGTTTTATATTTAATTTAAAATCGCGGAGCTGTTTCAAAAGTAAAGCGAACTATCTCTCGAATTGAAAGTTTTGGCTGTTTACCGTTCAATCGTTCGGCCTACGAAATGATCGGGCCAATGGTAAACACCCAACATATACTCGTACGATAGACAATACCAAAAAGGCAAACACTGGTAGAAATATTATTCAATAAACGGAATGTACAATTCTATGAAGATGAAACAAAAACCAGTGAGGAAAAATACGTTATCACTGTAATTTTTATTATCACATACATGCTGAATAGATAAAAAATATTCTATTTACATAATAATTGTTTTTCGAAACATGTAGTAGACATTATGGCTCTAAAGGCTTATATCCTGTCATTATTGTGACCTAGTAATGTCTATTACTAGGACACTACTTAGAAGCAAACCTCAAAACGAAGGGCGTTAGAAATTCAGTTATTAAGGTTTTTACCGTAATAGTTACCGTATGTTATGTGGACAGATACAAAGGAAGAGAAACGCCAAAGCTAGTATTGATGAAATGTCTGAAAGAGGGGTGATGGAAGGTAGACTGACAGTGAAGTATGGAGGAGTAGTACATACAATACCAGCCCTCCATAAGGACAAGGACAGGTTGATGATGACTTAGCGCTAGTTATACAGGAATGTATAAACTTTATACCATTCTATAGCAAAAATTATCGCCGGAGACGACGCGAATTACGTAAAAAATTGTTCTGAGATTAACATATTTGCGTCTTTCTACTGACTTACAAGGACGCGACTGATAACAGTATTATTATTCTACTCGGATTCCGATAAACGAGTTCTTTTAAAATAATTCCAAAGCATCTAGACGTACCTACTAATTTTCATTTAATTAATTTTAAATACATTATAAGTAAACGCGACACGTTTGATGTATTGTTTTGTAGTAAACAGCCATACAGGTTGCGTAATTGCTTACTTTTTTTCTTATCTTTTTTTAGTTCTTAATCCTTAAACATTTTCATTTGACACACTTAAGACAAGGAAATGAGTAAACTAAATATTTACTTTTTACCACAAATCAATAGACAACTCGACCTACAAAGCGACACGGCGGTTTAAATGAAAATGCAGGTAAAATACAAGATTACATCGATAGTCCATTATCATTGATAGCCGGTCAATGACTGCTACGAACGCCCACTGGACATCTCTAACTTATTTCATACATTTGGTATTATAAAGCGTATACGATCTCGCACGGCATTGATGGGAATTTAGTGTAGTTTGAATGAATTCTTCACTTAGGTTTGCTTCTTCGCGAGTTCGTAACCGTTAAGCGACTCTCAGTGCGGTAGATTGCCATTTGTTTTACGTCAATTCTGAGATAATGGAAGTTGCTAGATAAATTAATTTATTAAAATATTTCAATTATGAAGGCGACAAAAACTTATTTAGTCTTTCGTATATGTTTGACCCTGGATCCAAGATAAAAGCAAAACATTAAAACTTCCATACTAAAATGTAGTAAAGTAAATGTTTTAGCATAACAGTGGGTTTCCGCTGCCTAAAAACAAAGATAACAGTATGTTTTGTACAGGTATTTTGGCAGTGGTTACCTACGGTAACGTAACGGTCACTGAGAGCCCAGTTTTCAGACACAGGGGAAACCGTAACGAACTAGTTGTTGAAAGGGTGAAATAATGTAAATATGAGAATTCCTAAACATTCTTGTTCAGAACAGAATTTCAAAGGAAAGTGGTCATTCGTGGAAAAGACAAATAGCTTTACAGTTACAAAATGTATTCAGTAATATTAAGACAAAAAGAGATTCAATAATTTTTGGAATATTATTTTCTCAACTTTTTTTTAAATGTTCCTTAACTCTTATGTGTATTGGGTAAACGTATTATAATTACAACACAATTTAATTAACCTAAAACGCAACTAATCAAAATTTAACATAATTCAGCGCCGTCCACAATCCACGATTGAAATAATTCTATTAAAATCAATAATAATTATCATACATTAACAAATAAAACTTTATTTTAAAACAGACTAGTTAAGTAATAATTTGATAAATATGCGTCACGAAGAATAAAGTAAGAAAACAGTCGGCTTTTCTCAAAGAATGTGTACCTCCTTAGTACGAGATTATTTCATTTCAAAAATTAGCCTCTGTGTATTACGTCGGGTTGAGCAATATATGTCTGCTTGTTTCGAGAAATGTCCCGTGAGAATCGTTGACCTCACGATTATTTACTTTAAAACTTTTACTTTTGAAGATAGTATAGTTTACTTTGACATAGCCTAGTTGCTAAAATGTCTTAACAACTTCTATATTGTCAGACGGATTTGATTTGTTAAAGTGTTTTAGTCTTTTATAAGAAGTTGTCTGTTTATGTCGGTTCCCGATCTCCTCCGAGAATTAAGTAATAAACATTGTTAAAACATTGTCACCTTATCTCTGTCATTTTTGTTCTGATATGAACTGACAACGGCTTTAACAATGTGAAAAGAAACAAAGAACATCTATTTACATAAATTAAAAAATTGTTTACTCGACACACACGTAATTGCAGACATTGTGACTCGTTAGTACGTTATTTACGCTTATAACATGCGAAGGTCTGTTTCCACATGTTAAAATTTATCATCTCTAATCAATTTACGTCACTAACGATACCTATTAGTATCTGTTTGAAAGTAGCATTGCAAAATAATCCAATGGCAATTCTGGAATCATATAAAATGTATTTGTTTAATGCCAACGAGTGTATTAAAAATAGTTAAAGATAGTCGGGTCCTCAAAAAGTTTCCAAAAAGAGAACCATTACAATATTTAAGTACACTTTTGAAAAATCATAATCTAGTAGTGATTGTTTTATAAGTATGCAGGAAACAGCTTATATTCAATTTGATATCCATCGGAATGTATTAAAAGGATAAATAGGTCAAGAAATCTGAAACCTTATAACTGTAAGCGGCATTATCACTTTCACATACTAGGGGAGTATTGAAATTATAACGAATTTATGTCCCCGACGCCTGCGGCCGATGCATTTTTATTTCTTTTAATGTTAATTGAAATGACATGGCCGGTGTCACAGGCGGCCACTCTTTGCTTTTTATTTTTATTAATTCTTTTTATTTGTATCCCATCGCGTCGACCCGTCGAATTCTGTACACGAGCTTTCCTATTTTATGTTATCTAATCGATGAGACGGCTACGCTTACATGGCGTTAAACTCTAATTTATTACTTCTTAATACTAAGTAAGTTCACATTCTACAACTGCACTATTCTATACATTCTGATTGAGAGATTTAATGATATTGTGGTGGGTATTTTATAATTATAATAGTTATATACAATTTAATATCTTAACGTTTTTGCAGGGCCGTTCAAAGATAGTTAACCGACTTAAGTTTCAAACTTTGTTACACCGACATTTTACATATTGCTTAACAATAGAACGGTATTCGCCATGTGTTTATTATTGTAAATAAAGTAAAGATTTATGGCTGATTGTTGGTATTCTAAATGGACGTCTAGATTTTCTAAAATGTACTCAATTTGTTGCATGTGTCAATTTACGTAAACATAACAACTCTATGCGCGCGAGGGCGAAGTCGGGATATGACGTCATAATGTGAGACATTTAGTTTAATTTGAAATCTGTGTCATATCCAGGTATTGCTAATATCCATTGTTAGAGTCAAATGAAAAACTTAAAGCTCCAAAAATCCCAGGAACATCTGAATTTAGTTACCATTTAACGGTTGACATGACACGTATAAACAAGATTATAATTATTATAATGTGTTGCTAGTATTTTGCCTTATTATACTGTTTACTAAATAGTTTTAAACAAACTAATAACAATAAATTAAGCTAATTTCCCTATTTTTACGTAGACTTATTAGATACGTTTTTTATTACATTACCCGCGGGAAAGACATTATCAAAATAAACGTATGCCCGTGGCGATAAGATTCGACATAAGATTGTAAATTTCTCGTGTATAATATAAAAAAATGGTGTAATCACATGTGTCAAACTGAATAGTCGACTACGCAGTCGCTGCAGTCTTAAACAGTTAATTAAAGAATTGCTTAGTGTAGATTTTGTATAAAAAATGGCAACATTGTTAAGTGGTATTATTATTGTTCAATTGCAGCGAATCTCACCATCAGCACACGCGGCGTCAACCTGGAGCTGCTCATCCACTCGCCCGTGCAAGACATGTACCTGTGCTTCAACCGCTCCAAACTGGTCGGCAGACGTCTGGTGAGTCCCGGTTATTTATTAGAGATTGAATAAAAATCTGAAAATAAAATATCAGTTAGGAAATAACCTAAGGTCGGAACGTATGGTAGAAAAATTTTAAATATTGAATTATGAAACCTACTGGCTTGTTATTGTTTTCCTGTAATAGTAAAACTGAAAATGGCTTATAAAAAACTTTTCTTCTACAGTCACGATTTCAAGCGGAGCGACAGTCCAATTGCCTGTTCAAAGAAGAGTTTGTGGACGGCTACAGCTCATTCCACCTGGTAAAGAACGACGACCGATACATAGGGTTCAACAGACGCGGGCTGCAGCTGCGACGGCTGAAGAGCCGCCTCTCTCAGCGCTCTCAAAATTGCTTCGCTTTCATGAAGGAGAACCAGGACTTCGACATAAGCAGGCACAACAACATGGTCGCCGCGGACCGGCCCCGGCATCAGCAGCGTAGACTGCGCCCCCCGCCGCAGAACTCCATCAAGCCGCCATGCCACGGCGTGCGCCATCACCACGGCAGGCACCAGAGGCGGAGGAACTGCGAGGGCACGTAAACCTTTCCATTATTAGCAGCATTTAGCTTGAACGCTTCGCGCGTTTCGTCGCCAGCTGTCGACGGGCCTGTGGACAGAGTATTAGTCAACTACCGCAGTATTATTTCAGTACGAGGACTGGACGATGTTAGGCTAGCCGGCCGCGGTCGCTTCGAAACGCCGAATGGTAGCTACGGCGAGCGGGAGCAAACAGAACAAGGGAAAAGGCCGGGGCGGCTGGAGATGTGAAATTCCTTACGGTCGTGCAACATCGCGCTCGTTTGCTCTCGCGCTCGCGTACACTCGTGCTCTAAAAGGAAAAAAAGGCTTTCTGAGGAAAGAGCAAACAGTGTCGCTAGTCACGAGTCTTCTGAGAGACCACCGCTGAATTTTGATCGACGAGGCAGCTTCGGGACGCGGGGGCGCGTCTCCGTTAAGTTGTTCATCTGGACGTTTGATAACTTTCCTAACCTCGACTGCTCCGGCTGGCTCGCCATTATTGTAGTAAAAGCGCCTTTACGTCAATTCTCAGTGTATTATTATTTAAATGCTTTAATATTAAGTTCGGATCGCGTTATCTGCTTGTAAATATATAATATAATACATAATTGTGTTTACTTATTTATCGATGGAAAATAATCAGAAGTTTGTAAACGTAGAGGTTAGTTGTATAGTTGTATTAAATTGATTTGTATTTAACTAATGGGTATTTAATCTATCCGACCGACCGCTCTCTTGTGATTAGCCACAGATAATGTAACTATTAACGGTAACTTCGCATCTGTATACTTCTACCAAACGTTCTCCAATATCGATTGAAGTCGCTAAGAGTTTGTATGATTTGAGCTTTTTGTAAATATTATTTTAAGTGTTTGTTTGAGAGTGATAGGTACTTGAATCTCTATTCGTTATTATTATTTCAATGTTGCGATAATAACTGATGCTTAAATTGAACAAAGAGAAGATTTCGATTCCACGACTTATTGAATTGTAATATTATTCCAATTTTCGAATTTAATTATTGAATTATTTGCTGTAACTTTTATATTATGTAAACCTACAAGACATGAAATACATTTATTGTTTACAAAAATAAAAAAGACAAGACTTGGACATTAGTTTTATTTTCGTACACAATAAATGTAAAAAAAATATAAAGACATAACAGAAGTATATTTATATGAGTTCATAATACGTGAAGTTAGTCAGGAGAGATATAAAGTAAATTCGTATTATGTCGTATGTACCTATATTTATTGTGACTTATTAATTAGTACTGAGCCATAACTGTTGTAACGTATTTATTAGTGGACATTGTAATCTTGTATATTTTAAGATCTGTGCCATAGTGAAGTGGCAGCGTACGATTTTATGTTCGCGGTGTAATTAGCGTCTTAAGTTAATGTCTGTTAACTACAAATAAATTAAAAAAAATGTTTAACTTAAGAAGAATAACAAACTTCGATGTATCTTGTACCCAGTGTGAACATCGCTTAATATCGCTCGCCGGGTGTGATGCAGTTGTGAACTATGCTTTACACTCAATATTCAATGTAATTGTTGCCTATCTGCGTACATTTTAAAATATATTTATACATTCCTTTCATATTCCATTAAGTATTCCAATGTTGACAATATTAAATACAAAATACATTCCAAAAGAACTGTAAATGTATAATTACGAGTAAATGCATTTAAATAAACATAAAAATGTTATACCACATTGTATATTGTATCTCCAGTAACTATATTTATTATAATTCAGACGCTCAGAACGAAATCGTATAATTGCTAAGACAAATTACGAAATTAAAGCATATTTAACTCGCAAAACTGTGTTATTATTAATCATATCACTTGAATATATCAAGATTCCTGTAAAACTATTTCATAAATATCTATCAGGTATGAATAAAATGAATTATGTGGTTATAAACCGAGAGTTAATTCTGTGTACATACAAATTATTAGACTGAAAAGTGAATTACAGAATTATTATTATGATTTTCATATGTACATATTTACCCGATCCTCTTACGGTGAAGAAAAACATCGTGATGCAACCTGCACATATCGGCGAAGAAATTCAAAGATATGTGTGAAGTCACGCAAAATGCGCGCTCGTGGAGTTGTGGGAAATTGAGCCCATAATTAAAACTGAATTATACCATTTTTTTGTTATCTCTGTGCATTACTAATAGATATTTGGCTATCAATGAATACCATACAAAGTACTTCTCAATATTTAATGTGTCCTTAGTACCTATTTACTTTGTAAATTGTACAATGTGCAAGGTCCTAAACCTTCCGCACATACGAATACACAAGGTTGTATCAGGTTATATAATTGTATCGTAAATAAATCAATTTCATTGTCCTTAATTTTCAAAACTTTCAGTATTTTTAGACCTATAGTAACGTTTCCGTTTCAAAAACGACATTTTTACTGAAGGAACTGTCTACAAAATTATTAAATATTTAAAAAAGAATAAATTACTTAAATAGCCTTCGCATAATTTAGCTCCTTTGAGTAAAAAATATTTTACCACATTTATTGTTTGCATAGCAATTGGTATCACTCAACCCTATAAGTAGCTGGGTGGGTCAAAAAAAAAGTGATAGTTCCACTAAGCGGGCCGGAAAAGGAGCGTTTGCGGGTTAAAAGTAAGTTCAAAAACAAACAGGGTAAAGTGGGGCTAACTGGGCACCAGGCCGCTATGCGCGTGCGCAACCCGATTAACACCTAGCCCGTTTATACTCGAAGAGTAAGGTAGATTAGTAAAGATTCAATAAGATTACATTGAATTTTAAAGAACAAATGTAACGTAAGCAAAAAAGCAATGCCAGATAAAAATATTTACGAGAAAAAACAATTATACCTATACATGTACCTGTTTCAATATTTATAATTATATTCCCCCATAATCCGAAAAAAATGTATAAAGTACTGCGATAAACGAGGACCAATAAGTCGTCGATTATACGATACTGGAGGACATTCGAACTAAATAAGATAAACCATGGGTCTCACTGGACCAAATTATGTATCATAAGAAGTACCAGGAACAAGGATGTTATGTATTTTGGAATAAATGTTATGAATGTACCAGTACCAAACGTAAGAAGTACAACAGTAATAACGCTGATTCACGCTTTGGAAAAAGCGGATACTGTTTACATTAGTTTTATCCGTGACAAAGTCATTCTAGTCTCGTATAAGACGTGACAGTTTTTTTTTCGTAAGATATTCACGTCTCCGATACTATTAACCTTATCAGGGTAAAGATTTTATGCGATATTGGAGTCGCCTCGTAAAGACATAATGGTATGTGTTGGCATGTCATATTATACAATGTACTACAATGTATAAAAACATAAATATGTCTATGACATAGAAAACTAATATTAAATTCTTGATACTCGTAATTCTCAAATACCAGAAAAACAAATCACCTGTTTCATTTTGGGCTAAGTATAATATCAACTGAACTTGATCAGGGGGCTACATCTCCGATATCTCACACGTGACAAGCACTAGACTTATCGAATGTCAATGTCAGTTTCATACAAGTTGCCAATCGAAAAGTACTGTTGGTAGGCCCGCTGGTTATAGTACGTTTTGTGATTCATAATTTAGATACAATTTTCTCTTATTTTAATTATTAATTTGTCTTAAAATAACTTAAAACTAGTACCCGTAAAATTCAAAATTATACCATTAAAATAAGATAATACGCCTGAACGTCACTGAATAAAGCGACGCGAATTCTTTGTTTTCAATTACGTAATTATGACATCTTATCTATTCAGTAACACTGATGCGTCCTGCGTGTCTTGAATCTTTTACGTCAATAGCTGATGTGTCATGTCCAAAATGATAACTTTAAAACATATTACTCATACTTAACGTAAACATTTCATTTTTTTACTCAAAACTGGACGACTATCATTTTCAGCATCGGATCTAGAGGAGGGGGGAGGTACAAGCCGTGACCAAAATTTTTCACTTCATCTACGAATCACGTATTTTGCCCATCTCTACAACAAAATTTGTTCAAATTATTAACAGGGCGAAAGAAGAAACTAGTCAACAAATCGCGAGCAATAACGTTTTCGCAACTCTCGTGTTCCTGGCTCTTGTCGTCGCGTCAACCGAAGACCAGCTCGACTATCCAAATTTTCGGGCGGTTTCCGAAACCGGGACAATCTGGCGTCCCAGATATTATTCCAGGGACACCGAGACACATGACTGTAAAACGGGACGTCTGATCACGTTACTTTATTTTGGTCATGTTACTTTAATTATGCTTTATGTGTACTTGTGTTCCTCTCTTAGTCTAAAATGTAAGAGCTATCTTTAGGACGGGCTAGCTTGAGGATTGGTGTTTCAGGTTATATAGTTTAATAAAACGCAGGCTCTGACACGACTTCATTTATTTGAGACTATTAGACAAGAGAGAGGGATGTTACCAGTACTTTTAAGATTATACCTAACAAGAGCAACAAGGAAACAATTTGTATAAAATTCGTTCATCTAGTTCGGTATTTGTACGCGTGACACGTATTATGATACAAGTGGATACGTCACGAGTCTCACTCGAACTAGCGCCGATACGTGCATTATCGCACAGCCAGTACAACCTTACAGCATTTGCTAACTACGCTATGTATTTGCATTCACAAAGAAAAAATCATTTCAGAAATACCGGAAAGAAAACAATTGGAAACCACACTGTTTAAAACCTGCTGATTTTACCCATCTAAGCAGAACAGCCTACGAGGAATCATGGAACACAAGACCAAATTACATACGTATCAAGCATTCTAAACTATTAAATGCATAGTTAAAAATGTAAGGACCAGGACATCATAATATGGGCCTGAACTTGACGAGGATTCTAAGAATATGGTATACCAATCTTAATAAGATGCACAAACGATGTATGTGTAATGATGTAAACATGTGTAAAGCAAGTAGAAGTCCTTGTTGGAGCGGCGGTATGTCTCTAACGGGCAACTAACATTGTACAAAGTTCAAGTCCGGTCGTGTAGGGTACAGTACAGGTGCAAGGCGGGCTTTCATATTTTTATTGTTGATGCGAACTGAGCACTTTAGTTGGTATTCTGTCTATGTAACTTTCCTAGTTAATGGTATGGCAATAATTTTCCTTGGATTACCCACCTTAGATCTTAAATGTTGTATTTAAAATGTAAATTTCGCTAGTATCAAAAAACAGACACTAATCAATCCTTGTGCTTTTCATCAAAAAGCAAAGTGATTTAAGAGGAATCTTTGGGGAAATGTATTAATATTTTTAGTGAAAATTGAGATTCATAGTTTTGGATTTGATGACCAAACGTCGTAACATGGAAAGTCAGAGCGCAATGCTAGTAGAACAAAAGGGTGACGTGTTACGATAGACTGTAAGAAATAGAAAAATAAGAAATGTGTAAAAGTATAGTAATCCAATCGACCTAGACGTAAATTGTGAATGCGTTGCTATCGAAACGTAATGTTTTTACTAGGCAGTACGTCAAATTGTCACGCATATGACTCGCTTCACGGTACTAACGCTCGCTGAAACGTTGGTCTTGCATTACATCACACGAGCGACTTACACGTGAAACGTTTATGGGCTTCCTTACTCCATTCTTAACTTAAAATAGTGTTCAAGTAATTGTCGAGGTTGAGGAAAATGATAAATGTGTTATCTTGTTACAACTATGCGATAGAACTTCACGCTTGTTATTTCAAACTCCACATACGTATCAAGTTCACGTGTTGTAATTTTTGCTATTGCATCCAATCGTCACGTTTTTTAATAAATAACAATACTTCATCATTTCTGCAACACATGACACGCTCGTCAAATACTATTAGCTGTGTTATTTAAAATCATTGTTCATTATAAAGCACTTACTCTGTGTTCCGAAATGAACGGAGAAACGTTGAATCGGGCCGAGTATTGATCATGTTTGTAGATACTAAGGTACACACTGATGCAAGTGTTAACCAGGCGGCTCGGCTACAGGTGCGTTGATAGCCCATGAACCGCCCAAACAGGTAGAAACAATTTCTTTCGGAGCCGACTTTACATTAGACATCTGTTTAACTGGCCACCAATGTAAGGATGCCTCTGGTATGTGTATGTTTGCTTATATTATCAATGTAAATTTTCCGATGCTTGAACACGGCACGTGTTGGATCTATCGAATTTATAATGTACTAGCTGTCTCACGCGGCTCTGTCCGCGCGTTTAAAAAAAGCATCGTAAATATGTATTCTTCGAGGAGTATTCTCGAGCATCATACTTGCGTCAAACTAGTTACACATCAAGTTCTAAGATTTTTTCTCAGTTATATTGAACAGTGACGTGTTAAGTCGTCATTTCACAAAACTTGATATCCATTGACGTAGTTCGCATTAAGTCAACGCCCCGTCTTTATTAAAGCTAAATGGGTTCATCCTTGGTCATGTAACATTGAGGCGCCTCGAGCACTCGTTATATTATATTTCCGCAAATTAACACTTAAATAAAATAAATTTCCTTCATGTTTACATAAAATAAACCACTGTGTATATTTGCTTGCAACGCTAAAAATGAGTCAAGACCGAAACGAATTTCATTGGAAGTCATGAATGTTGAAGGTTGAAATATGGTGTTCCGTTTCTTTTTAGTATTTTTTACACCAACTACCTACAACTCTACGCAGAAGCTGCTCTTCGTTAGATAGAAAATGTAGATATAGAATGTTATCATAGTTTTGCAGATCAGATTTTCGTACGATGATAAGAGATAAAATCAAAAACATTTAGGTCAAGGCTTCAGAACATTTTGAAGATTTGTTCAGTTAGATACTTTTCTTCTTCTTCTTTTATTTAAGGGCCTTGTTGATGGAGCCCTTTCCAACACTCTCTGTCCTGTGCCAGCATCTTGACCTTCTGATACGATACGACGTCCACTTTCTTTTTTATTTGCTTCAAGCAAGTTGTCCTCGGTCTTCCTCTCTTTCTAATTCCTCCTATTTTACCTTCTATAATTGTAGTTATCAGGTCGTCGTAGATACTTTTTTAACACTCCAAAACTCTGAAGAAGGTACTGCAGTATATTAAACTCCGAATGTGTATTTTAGCTATATACCTTACACCGGAAGTTGCAAACAAGCTTTAAGTTCAATAATACATTCACAAAAAGCTCAAGTTGAATGAGCGTGTAGAGGAATTCTCCACGAATTGGAAACGAGCGTTAATCGAGACGCATCATACCCGCACCAACTAGTTAAGGTTTGCGTTAACTGTTAGTACAAACAACGGGGACCAGCTAGCCACTCGCCACTACCTGAGCGAGACTCGAATCAACGTAACGCTTTATCCTCACATACGCAAGTGGCTATTCTGTTTGTTTTGGACCGTTAAATCATTTATGAGATCTTAAAGATGTACGATGCAGTCTTATTACGCTGTTAAACTTAGCCTATAATTCGTAATAACTAATACCAATTTGGATTGGCTGGACAACGACTTTGAAAAGCAAAGGCGAGCCATCGTAGAGTATTGCTTGGTATTGGAGTTTCAAATGCCTCATACAGATTTGGAAATTTTTAAACCATAAGACTCTTACTTAAAGCTTTATACTTGGTTATAATCATTCTATATAAAATAGTTGGTAACATTATTGGGTGTTAATTTAGAATATATTATTTACATTTGATTGTAGCGGGGAATAAGGCGAAAGTTAAATAAAAGCTCGAAAGCCGACTCTTTTGTAGCCCGCACAATGGGAATGGAGAGATCGGCAAACAATTCTTTCGTTTAAATCGCCCTTGAAAACTCCGTCCCGACGAGAACAATTCGTGATTGTTGAGAGGGTACAAATAGAAGAAAATTATTTATTCTACCTTTATAATTATAATGTTTAATTTTGTCTTTGAAAATAGAGCACAAGTTTTAGGATATTTAAGGTAAATAATACCTATTAGGTGAGTGGAAGCTCAGATTTTATTCGTCTATTTTTTCTATTTTATTTTATATAACTCAATATAAAATGTACTATTTTAATTAGTTAATACTCAAGAAAAATTGATACTTTCACATCTTTTTTATCCATATTGAGTCAGCATTTAAATCAGTGCATTATTGACGACGTCGCGACCACAGACCTACGTAAGGGGAATATTCTCCAAAAAAAAGGCAATGGTATTGATCCGGGGATTTCCGAATTTTGCGACGAGGGATTGTTCGAAACCTGTTCAATGTCGTGTATAAAATTATATATAGTTATGACCCTTAAATCAGAATATTTATAAGTAACAATTTCAGGTCAAGGAAAAGATTAAACAATAACCTAACATTGCGATTGCATTGAAGCTGACAACTGGATGTTTTCTTTATTTGATTTAATATAGCAATAATAAAAATGAAATTTCTAAATCTTTGAAATGTTATGGTTGAAAACGAGAAGAGTAATTTTCGAGTATTTCCAACTGTCAATGGTACGTGTATGTTGGTGACAAAGGACCGGCCATTATCATATTGTTTAGCGGCACAATTTTCCAAATTCCAGCGTGAAGGTTGCCGCGTCTCTACAAACACCCTCAGCCATTCAACCCTTCCACTTGGGCTTGACAAAAAATACTCCACTTGGTAAATATTTAACGTCCACTGTCTAGTCGAGTGGTCTGGATGATAAGCGATAGCGAACTGAAGTCATTGTGTATAAAAACAATATAACAGTTTTCACTAATTTACTCCTTCTGTTAGTCAGAAAATTGAACCCTTTAATTCCAGACTTATGCTATCGAGCTCTTGTTTCTTTTTAAATTGTTAATAACTTGGCAAAAGACTATTTTAAAAGGCCCAACATTCGGGAATTAAATCGAACGAAATGGCGCCTCTAAATTTTCATTCCAGTCCTTCTGGCTACTCACGGTCACATATGATTATCAAGTTAAAAGCGTAATTAAAAAGTGTAGTGTAAGCCAAAAGGTTAACCGAAATATGTACCTAATAAATATATAAAAATAATTGGGTTACTCCAACCGCTTCCGTCCGTTACTTGAGCCACGAAAAGAAATTGGTATTGTGTTAGCCCTTCGTCCTTTTAACGCCACTAGTATGTTTGAAGTCGACGGGTATTACAAGTCCATTACGTTCCCTTGCGGATATGTTATAAGCCCGACTTGTCCGGTTCGAATGGAAGGGAAGATATTGAAAGAACGAATTCGATTTTCACGCCGACCATCTACATTTGATTCGGTCAGCAGCGGATTAAATTGGGGCTGTTTCGAGTGTTCCTTGTTTCGAAATTTTCCAATACTAACACCCTCAGGTTAGGAAGTTGTCACTAAAAGAGTTGTCAAGTGCCTTTAATCTATTCTGTCTACGACCGTAAGTCAGGTAAAATTTAAAGGTAATACTGAACCTCCCTCTCTTGTGTAACAAACAAATGAAGTAAGCTAATTGTGTTATTTAAAATAGTTGAAAAAAAGATAAAATTTCTTTTTTCCTTTCTATTTGTAGCGCCAGTCTCAGAGAAGTGTCCTCGTCCTTATTTATCTATTCCCATTACATTTTCGGACAAAGGAGGTGGAGTGTTTAGTCGTCGGCCGCAGAGACCGACACGCGGACAAACACACGGTTCCCACGACTATACCAATTATAAGTTTACTTTTGTCAATGCTATCGTTCTGCTCTTATATTTTTCTATTTGACTAATTGTTTAACAAATCGATACATATAATTTATTCTTTTTTTTATGTATATTGAACAACGTGTATTTTACAATTATAGATTATCGGTAATAGTGTTTGTATTTAAAAAGCATAGACAAAAAAAAGTTTACAGCTGTTCAATTATTAGCAAAAGTATCGTATTGTTTATCTTAATTGATAACATTATTTATTTTGTTCATATCAATAATAATATCTTTTCATCGGTAGGTAATCTTTTCAGTCACGCATCAAGATAAAAATGTACATGTAATAAAGTAACAAAGATCGATTTAAAATCATTAATGTAAACAATTTTCTATTAATAGTAAGCAAGAATACTAATATCTATCACGATTAGGATAACGGGCGAACATTTCAAATTAACTAAAATTATTATAAAAATATGATTTTAATAATATTGTGTACTAGATGACAAACTGGTCTCAATAAAATTACTTTAAAAACAAAAGAAACGGCATGAGATTTGCAGGTTTTTGTATAAATTACGATACTAAAGAAATATCTGTTTTTCACAAGTGATATTTTCACTTTTGTAATTTGTGACCATTTTCGATCAATTAATTAAAATAAGATTATTATTAAATATGATATATAATTGACATAGAAGACGTAGAGAATTTCACCGGCAGCTCTTGAGGACAATCAAATCGAAATATCTGAACAGAGATAAACGTTAAAAGTAAATCGTTCATCCGATAACGTACTAATGAGTGCTCGTTCAATGCGCACTTATCTTGATGAGACAGTTGAAGTGAGGCCACGCCATTAATAATTCCATATAAATAATAACATCATTACGTTAAAGTCGGACCACCCAAAATCATCACCTCGACTCCGTGTACATTATACATCGATCGTAAACTATACAGATAAAGAAAATGAAGGAAAATGTGAATCGAAAAATTAAGAGAAATCGACGCTCGGCCATGGTAATTGTAGTGTTCGGCTTGTCTGCAATTTGCATACGATATGAGGAGCTAATGGATGTAAGATACGATTTTTGTGAATATTTTGTACGCGAGCGAGCACAATCACTATTAGCATAGATAACATCCAATGAAGTGAATAAGATGTACCATTTTAAATGCAGCTTAAAATTTATTTTTAGTAAAGTATGCGTCCTCTACAAATAGACAAAGACTAAAAATACCTTTGATACAACTTAACATATATTTTTTAATTTAATTAATTGATATGGCTTAAATTGATTGAAATAATAGACTTTACTTATTTAGTAATCTAAACGTTGTGTTTTAGTTTTATATTTAATTAATGTTTAAATGATATTTTATTATTCTTAGAGTTACTACACATTTAGGCAACAAAAGATTTAATTCGGTAGAACAAAGATCTGTGCACCTAACAGTACTTTAAAGGCGCTACTAAAATATGCATCGACATTTTCGGAAGGCGTTCCAAAGTGTAATAAGCGTGTAATGTATCGATTACATTTTGAAAATAATTTATAGAATAACATTATGCGCATACATATTGGCAGCTTTAAAATAAGTACAAGTTTTTTGTTACAAAAGTTAACGATAATAATGTCCCCTGCAATTTAAGTAAAAGTTTGTTTGCTTTCTTCAGTTATAATAATCTGACAGTTAAAATAAAACTTATAGAAAATTTAAAATGATTTTGCTCAACTATATTTACGGACTAAAATAATGTAGCCAGTTGTTGTAACTCGAAGCAAAGCTGGTCTAATTTACTAATGTTTTCGAATTCATAACTCTATAACAAAAATGAATGTAATTAAAAAAGTGTACTAAAGTACTTAATATTGATGTTGAATATATATATTGGATAAGCTCACGTACAATTTAATCATGTGTTTCTTGGTATCAATACATTGATACCGGTAGCATACCCTTATCCGTGTATCGTAAATTGTGATTATAAAAACATGTCTGATGAAAAAGATGCGCACGCGTCCCCGTTTACGACGGATTCTTTGATGTGGATTTTTTGAAAATAATTTACATTTACAGTCATATATAAGATACTAGCTGTTGTTTGCGACTTCGTTCGTACGGAATTAAAAAATATGTTATTCGGGGATAGTGTAACTTTCTAATGGTGTAAGATTTTTTGAAATCGGTCCAGTAGTTTTTGAGTTATTTCAATTCATACAAAAATACAATTTTTCTCTCTTTATAATATTAGTATAGTTAAATTAACATTATACCAATTCATTCTTTAAATTATTAGAAATAAAAGTGTATTCCGCATTTTTCATATCATTAAAATCTTTACAAACGTTGTTAACAAAAATAAACTAGGTACGTACTAAACTAACGAATTTTATTTATTTACTTGCAATCAAAAAAAATGTAGTCAAATTACTTGATTCAAAATTACTAATTGGTCTATACCACAGCTTTTGCATGTTTTTTATAACGTTTCAGACGACGATTTAGGGATAGTTTTCGTTCAGTTAATTTTACAGAGAAACTGTAATTTAGTGATATTTTAAGAATTTAAATTGGACTTTTACCAACATTTTAAGCCGTATCATAGGCATATTTTTCTTTCGTATAAATAATTTAGCATAATATAATTAAAATGTAATTGTAGGAACATTCTCGTTACGTTTATTTTGATACTATGACTATTTAAGCGCGTAAAGCAGTAGTAAGTCTGAATCAACAAAGACGTCTTGTCGGTCACTAACCGACTAAAGAACAAATATTTTAAACTGAACGATAAACACAAACCCTAAAGCCTTGAACGCACCAGGATAGTATTTTAGCCGAGTAGCAAGTAATTTAGTGTCTAAATGTGTTTGAACAGCAACATTTTAGTAGAGTATATTAGTAAATCCTTTATTCGGATACTTGCTACTTGACTAAAATACTATCACAAGGCTTTAGTGAAAGCAATTAAACTAACTAAAACTAAATTATGTTTAAATTATTTTCGTGGTAAATAGATTAATATAAGAGGAAAACTATACAGGGTATGTTTTCCATACGCGATCCCATAATACGCTATAGCGTGCAAAATATTGTGTGTGTAATTTCCTATCACAGAATGGTTAAATAAGTTTGCTTAAATTCTGTTCAAAATGTGCGTTTTATCTTTTGTTATTTTACGTAGACCACACACAGGTCTTTGGTATTAATAAATATAATTGTTGATGAATAATTCATCAGTACATTGTGACAATGTAAACACAGACAGATAATTTGTGAGCGAAGATAATTTTCAGGTGTTGCAAAAGTTAGCTGTCACGGCCGTAACTAAAGTCTGCAGTTTTACATTGAAATTAAAACCGAAAAATGACGTTGTATTAATATTTAATTCTGGCTCTTACTGTGGTAGCATCATTCTCTGCTAAAGAAGCTTTCAGCTAAGCTTGCGACAACGAGGACACTGCCCCTGGGGGTTACCAAAAGTACATGCGCTACAAAGCGATTCGATAGCTAACATCATAATGTATGGAACTGATAATGGCGTTCGATATCTCACACGTGACAAGCACATGACTTATCGAATGTCATTGTCAGTTTCATACATTTTCGTCGATTCCATTAGCGATATCGCCAATCGAAATATACTTTGGGTAACCCCCCAGATCGCGTACATCCCAACGTCTAAGCCTAAAAGTTGACCTAAATAGAAGATTAAAATTATCAGGTAAATTCGAAAATTTCGTTATTAAGGCACATTAGTCAGATTTTAAATAACTTAAGAAAATATCAGTTTCTATATTAGATTAACTAAAATAAAAGCATTCTCCTACTCAAGTAACGATAAAACATGTGTGGCCGCTAACGGTACACAAGGATCTAGTTGCTACCATGAAAGATGTGGGGACTACACAATATAAACAGCCATTAGCAACGAACTCGTCACGGTGTTCATAGGAGCCGCTTCCATGTCATTATTTCTTTTTACTATTAATTATTATTCGAAATCGTATGAAATTAGCATACAATATAACCTTTTCGGAGCGGTGGCGCCGCCACGCCCACGCGGCTACACCTCGGAATTAAAACAGCGCCTTGTCTGTCCAAGCACGTTATCAATTTGTAGGAATTTCAGGTTAATTTATGTCTGGATTATAATGTGATATGGTTCTAAGACGCGTTGAAAAGTTGCCTATAATTGATGATACGTAAACGGGTTATACCTATTTAGCATATTATCATCCATTTTGTTACTCAACATATAAATTAATTAGATTTACCGTAAAATTTATACCCGATATATTAACACGTTAATGTAGTACCACATTAGAGAGAATACACGTCAGAGTCTATTAATTTCAACTATTTTGTCCACATTAAACGACTAATAAAAATTACAAATCAGGTGTTTAAAATACTTCATGGCATATTTCTTAAAAACTTAACCGTATTGAGATAAAATATAAGGTATTCGCCGTCTCAAGTAGGTAATTTATTATACTTAAGCTCGCTCGATTATACAGGCAACAACAATTAGTGGGTATTGAGTTACGCGGGTAATATAGCCTATTTAATAGCCGATGATGGCCTGTAATTATTTTCGTTGCCGTAAGTAGTATGCCTTCGTGTGAATAAATCGTCCGGGAACCTCGGGAACTATTTTAGTGCCGTCATACTTCGTGTTGGTAGTTATGATACGTGCAATTAATACATAATTCATAGGATAATGGTTAAGATAAATTTATCCACTTAAATTGATTAAATAGCAAACAAGCTTGAAACTCACAAAGAGAGTATGGATAAAATTTAAACTACGTATAAAATTCATAGCATAAAAACGTTAATAGGCTAATTACAGTTAAGTTACACTTAAACGTTATTATTGAAATGTTTTAAATAAAACAAAATTTACCTTATTTGAAGCCGCAGCATAACGAAGTACCAAACAGTTGTGTGAAATTTCATTAGGTACTCGTTCGCATACAAGTCAAATCATATTATTTCAATATTTCAAAATTTGCCACGATAATATTTATACCATCTTAACAACGTTTTTAAAAATAACTCATTATCTGTGTCACATTTAAAATTTTTTTTTTTTGAGATTTTATGGCCTGGTTGTCACATTTAAAAACGGAAATATCAAAAACAAATCATATTTTCTTAATAAACAAACAACGATAAACATTTCCGCCATTTTGAATTTTTGTTTATGAAAGCTAAAGTTGCGTTCAAAAATGGAACAATCGCTTTTGGAGATAACTTCAGAATAATTAACTTAAAATAATATTGTGATTAATTATAATAAATGTTAACAAATTAAGAGGACAAAATTATTTTGAATAAAGTATTTGTACAAAAATTTCCAAATTTTTAATTAACAATAATTTACTTGACTTTTAAAATGATTATAATTTGCAAGGAAAAACTAAAAATTAAAATATACATTTTTAAGAAGAATTATAAGTTTATTGTCAAAACAAAATTAAGACGTATGTTTTTTATGCTTATTTAATTATATTTTTCGATATGGCAAGGAGGGTATTTTTATATAGGTATGTATGTGATATATTTTTGCTTGATAACCCGCTTCACACCTTTTGTAACATTAACTCTTTATCGGTTATACAAAAAGTTTTTTAAAGTATTTCAATATGCCGGTTTTAGACATCAGTTATACTTACTACACCATTTGTTGCACCGGCAATACAAAATCATAAAGCCCTACCGAGTTAAATCATATCCCATACATTCGACTTTATTGCTTCCCATTTATCCAATCCACACTTACGAGGAAATAAATAACGAAATAAAAGGCACGTAATAGCATAGCAGGGATCATCCCGCGAACTTCTAACCCCTCATTCACACGAGCGCTTTTTCAACGCGCGCTAAAAAGCGTTGAGATAGAAACGCATTTCCATGTGTCTATCACAAGGCGGTGCTTTTAAATTTTTATCGCGCAGCATTCGATTTTGAACTGGACGAATTAGGAAAACGTTTTCAGGAAATTCGATAAGGGGTCTTGCTTTGAAAAATTGACCACTTCGACGATCAATTAAACATAGCCATGCCAGGTTAGGATCTGGCAACCCAGGTATGTACAACATGTTTGAAAACATGCGAAATTTCATAAAATATGGGTTTTATCAAGAAAATCGATGAGGGTAGATTATCATCAGTACATCTCTCACTAAATACAACATTAGTCATTTTACAGAGATGGTACGAGAGAAGGCGTCAAAAAAGCGTCCGTATGAATGCAGTCTAATTGATATAAGTTTTATTGAACACGGCGAAGTGCAATAATTACCGTTTAACGATTTGATTCATTACTCGCTTGTACTGAAGTAGTTTATTATCTGTGGTAGAGTGAAAATAACTGAGATGAGATTTAATTAAGCGAGAATTGATTGTGATTGTTACTTTGTCTGCTGTGATTTATGCATTCAAAATAATATAAAACAATTGTCGAGTATTTTAACTAAGGTCGACAAAGTTTTCAGTATCAGTATTTTTCTGAGTTTATAATAATCCTAATAATGATGTAGGTATTAAATTAAATATAGGTACTTATATCTTTAAGCGTCCTGGGGGTTACTAAAAGTACTTATCGATTGGCGATATCGCTGATGGAATCGACGAAAATGTATGAAACTGACATTGACATTCGATAAGTCACGTGCTTGTCACGTGTGAGATATCGAACGTCATTGTCAACCCCATACATTTTTGACGTTCGCTATAGAATAGATTCGTAGCGAATGTGGTTTGGGTTGCACCCATGGGAGGAATCACGTAGTGTAACGTAACATGTTACACGGCAATCGTGCAGCTAGTACGTTACATTAAGCGGGTTATGTACGGCTGTAATCTAACAGTATGAATGCTCGTCTTGTAACATTACAGCGCGTAACTCCTATACTGAACGCACCCTTACAGAGTGCACTTACTTACGCACTCTAATGCCTCATACACACTAGGATAGTATTTTAGTCAAGTAGCAATTAACATTTATCCGAACAAAGGATTTTCTAATATATTCTACCAAAATGTTGCTGTTCGGATAAGTTTAGTTACTAAATTACTACCCTAGTGCGTAGGTTTAGTCTTAAACGAGTCCGAACAGTAGTAAATCCTTTGTTCAAATAAATGCTACTTGCTACTTGACTAAAATACTATCCTGGTGCGAACAAGGCCATAGTTGTATGCACCGGGATAGTATTTTAGTCGAGTAGCTAGTAATTGAGTAACTAAACGTGTCTGAACAACATTTTAATAGAGTAGATTAGTAAATCCTTTGTTCGGATACTTGATAATCGATTAAAATACTATCCGGGTGCAACCAAAGCTTTAGAGTAAGTGGTCTAAGTGAAGTTTTAGTCAAATTAAAATTTAGGGACGTCCTTACCAACTAACTAGTGATCTTGAATATGGCAGTACTTGAGTATATTTATTTATTTTATCTTTACTTTGGTATATTACTTTTATAACCTGAAGACAAGTAAGTAGTGTTTTAATATGAATTGTCTTTTGTCGCATTCACGCGAGTAAATCCCCGCTTCCATTTATTTATTTTCATGTTGGTATTTCCTTTGAAGTGCTTCTTAACTTTGTATAATAAAATAAAACGGCTCTTTGTTTTTTTTAAAATGTTACATATGCCTCGGGAGCGTCGGTGGCTCAGTGGTTTAGCTCTTGACTTGTGAACTGCAGGTCCCGAGTCCCGCCATGTACCAATGTGTTTTTCGCTTTTCGAATTTCATATGTACATATTTACCCGACGCTCTTACGGTGAAGGAAAAACATCGTGATGCAACCTGCACATATCGGCGAAGAAATTCAAAGATATGTGTGAAGTCAACCAACCCGCACTTGGCCAGCGTGGTTGACTATGGCCTAGGCACCCCTTAGGGGGTAGGCTCCGTGCCCCTCAGTGGGGACGTATAGTGAGCTGGTGATGATGATGATATGCCTCAAGATTCTGTTACCTTACCCTACGTCTTATCAGAAATTCCACAACTGAAAGCTACGTTAAGAACATGTTTTAATATTAATTACAAAGAAAAGATAAGAGTGTAAAAACCCCTGTACTTTTTAATTTTTAACGAGAGCAGAAAAAGTTAAAAAAAATGTTCTGCCGAAACCCGGGATTGAACCGGGGACCTTTAGATCTTCAGTCTAACGCTCTCCCAACTGAGCTATTTCGGCTGATAAGCGTTTAATAAAATAATATAATAATAAAAAATATTACATATATCGACAATTTTATGTCAGTCCGGTATATTACTTCAAAAGAGAAAAAATTTATTATTATTTTTGTATAGAATTCCTTCAGATTTATCACAAAATAGGATTAAATGTAATAACAAAAACAAGTAAGATAATCCAATTAAAAAATAAACAAGAAAAATTCCTTTAATCCAAATTAACGTTCGTTATAACAGATAATACCACCGAATGTTGATAATCGAACGCTAAGAGATTCGAAGTCGGTCCAATAATTCGATTCGATGCGTTAGAAAAAACAATCGGGTCCCAAGGAACACACAAGTCGGCCATAAAAGACCGCCACCCGGCTAATGCTACCTTTTATTTAGCCACGCATTTCTGTTACGCTCAATTTGTTCAACCCATAAAATGTTATCATCGTTTCGGGGAATGCTATTTCACGTTTGTCGTAACTACTTAAAACTTATTCTAAGAACTCAATTTTGAATATTACGGAAATACGTTATTTTTATATTAGTTAATTTAGACGTGATTTTAAGAATTACAAACTGTTTTCGTCCGTATTATTATGAATCTGTGATTCTAACATTTATAATTTTCATACGAAATGTAATACCTTACGAGTACAGTGCGAGACGCGCCGCGACCGCGACCTCCGAAATATAAGCACTCGCCCTGATGATGGACTCCCGAAGAGTTTGAAACTAGTCGGTGCCGTTCACCTAAAATTACACGTGAGTTTTTAGCCGTTTTAAATAAATAAAATAAATAAACCTTACGAGTATTATCCAAAAGGCTGTATTTCCCCAAAATACGGTCTTAATTTTTAATAGAATTGATAATATAAAAGTCTACCACTAAAAAGCGACATTTTTAATTCCTTCTTATTAAGTTAAGCATAGAATTTGATCGGTCGATCACCGGTTAACGGACTAATCGGCCCATTACCCTTCTAACTGCACCACGCCCTCTAATTTGGAGGCGCCTGTCGAATTACTAAGTTTTCTTTTTGGAAATATATCTCATAAATATTGAATCATAAATAGTATTTTGATTTTAAAAGTAATAATATTAAGAGACTCAAAATTTTAATGTTTTTGAATATGTACAATTACTAGTTTTGATTTTAAAGAGAGAAACTTTGTATTTTTGTATGTTTGTTTGTATTGAAATAACTTAAGAACTACTGGGCCGATTTTTAAAAATATTTCACCATTCGAAAGCTACATTATCCCCGAGTAATATAAGCTATATTATTTAATTCCACGCGGACGAAGTCGAGCACAACACCTAGTATTTTATATTGTGAAAATGGATCAGAATACTGGATTCTAAACTCCATGAGAGCGAATATTCTACGGCCATCGCGTTAAACTTTTTATTGAAAGAATATTCCTCGTTGTGATTTATAATAAGTAAAAATAATCATTAGATGTTATTATTTATACATCACTTTTTAATTCCTTGGTATTTTGTTTTGTGTTGTTTTGAGTTGTCTATTTTTAAATGCATGCAAAGGGTCCGAATGATACGATTGTTGGGGTATAGTTGGGTCAGTTAAAGGAGCAGTGACTGGTCAGGTCCCTTGCGATCGATTCTGGATAAAAAGCGCCGCAGGTAGCCACATTAATTGACTATTAAACACGTATCGGCACAAAAAGACCCAGCAGACCTTTAAAGACAATGAATTTCACCAGACTTGATAACTCAATTTGGAGCAGCTTGCGACGAACAGAGCCGTACGTGGAGTATCAACGGTTATTTAAATCCTTCTTCATTTATATCAATAATGAAGCACAGAAATATAACGAAAGCGAAAATAACGATATTGTTACCGTGGCTTTTGATTGTCGTTTCAAGAATATGATTTTGTATTTAGTTTTTTGTATTAAGGCAGGCGTAGTATTATGCAAGCGAATATAAGGACTTATCATCGCTTGTTATAAGACTGGAGTGAACTTGTCTTGACAAAGAGATGAAAAGTTCTATAATATTATGTCTCCAAGGATGTGTTGTTCGTAACACATTTATCTTAGGCGGCGTCTTTAGTGTAAATTACTGAATAATAACAGCTTAATATCGATACACCACAATTTACCAACACTGAAGGCACTCTCAAGAAGATTATAAAGGATTTAATATAAAGATGTAATTAAATACCGTATTTTTTAATATAAGTGAAAGTCTGTAGCCTACTGAACCTAAAGGTACCAAGTAATGGTAAGAAATTGGTGGTTTTTCATGAGAATTATTTATTTTATAATATCGTTATATTTCCACCTCTTTGATAATTTTTCACTGTCAATTGTTGTTGATTCTATGGTAGATACTTAAGGCCACGTCTACTTATTTATTAAGTATCAAGACAAGTAAGAAACTTTTTTAAATTTTTTCAAGATTTATTTATATGATTCATCATCAGTTAAATTATACAAGTCACGTGTTAGTCAAAATGGCATCCGTATCCATTACTAATCAATGGCCCTAATGACCTGATATAAATCTACAGTAATAGCGCTTTGGGGCGGCGCGGCGCGGGTTAAAAGGGGTATAATTGGGCAATTTTAAGGGTGCACAGTCACTTTAACTGGTTAAAGACCGGCCTCGGCGTGTCTAAATATATAAATTTATTTTTTAATTATTATTTTCATTGATACTTAAACAAAAGTCTATTAAAGATTTTGGTTGTAACGTTACCGTCAATATCTTGTGAAATTAAACGTGTATTTGCTTTTTAATTTTGGATTTCCTAATTTGGAAGCAGCAAGCGCCCTCTTTATTTTATTTGCAATTATAAAAAAGCACTCATAAAAGAGAAAAACAAAACTAGCGTATGGCAATAAGTCATGCGAAGGCTCGCTATGGTGGCCTTAACCCGCGCCTGCCCGAGCCGTGAAGGAATTCGAAAACAATGCTCCATCAAACTGGCAGGAGCCTGTTTTGTTGCTTTGCTACGTAACTGTCAACTTGCCCCTTATTGACCGACTAGTTAGCGATGCCAAGCTTCCCTGAGTTTCGTAAAACTGTGATGATTTCGTCGTAAATGAATGAAAGATAGATATGATTCATAATCTTTAAATTGTTATTGTTCGGTACGGATGCACACTGTAGTTCATCATACAGAATGACGATTTGAATTAAGCGGGAACAGGTAATTGTAGGTAGATGACCGATTATTTTTATTCCCTGCACAAGTGGGTAGATTGAAATACCTACCGCTACGATTGAGCGCGGGGCTGGCGGTGTGTGCGGAGAGTGAAGTCGTCAGTTAACAGTAGC
This sequence comes from Papilio dardanus tibullus, assembly GCA_013186455.1. Taxonomy (NCBI): domain Eukaryota; kingdom Metazoa; phylum Arthropoda; class Insecta; order Lepidoptera; family Papilionidae; genus Papilio; species Papilio dardanus. The sequence continues at coordinate 398,928 of QDHC01004886.1, read as the reverse complement.
TTCTTGAACGTTCGCGCCTACGGGACGCGGCAGCATTGCTGGCGCCCACTGACTATTAGACTGAGCATTATTGACTTGACTTACTCTGACAGAATTACCAGGCACCTGCAGGTGAGCGGGGCATCAAGTTGATAAGTGCCACTTTATTCTTCCATTACAATATGATACGACCCTTTGTGCATGCGTAGTCTCAGTGTTATAGTAATCTCTGTGGAAAAAAATGAAATGTTTCTATAGGTGTTTCGGTTGTGTAAACGCACGGTAATTTACTCGTAACAATTTATTATAACGCCATCTTCTGGTTCATATGGAAACTGTTAAAATAAATGGTTCTATTTTTTCATTGTAAGAATAATGTGTTATAGTGCGGGTTTTGAAAAACAGATGGCGTTATCTTGTATAATGACAACAGATTTCACCAATAGTGTCAGATGTCACTATATCTAATATTGGGGTTATTAATTATGCTAATATTATAAAGAGAGAAACTTTGTATTTTTGTATGTATTGAAATAACCCAAGAACTACTGGGCCGATTTTAAAAATTCTTTCACCGTTAGAAAGCTGCATTATCCCCCGGTAACATAAGCTATATAACAGCTAGTAATCATATATATTATTATACTTACGTAATAATATGAATTTAGTAATTATTAAATATTCTTTTTCAAAAATAATGCAAGAAATTCAAAAGCAATACAGTATAGAACTGTAAACAAAAGATTGCCTTAATGTACTCTTTGAAGTACTGTTTTCTTAAAAATAAGGAATTGTCAAGAGCAAAAAAGAATATTATTTAAGTACATAATGAACATGAGAAAAGTTTTAAAAGTATGTCAATTAGGCAAAAGATTTGCCCCGGGTGAGGATCGAACTCACGACCTTAAGATTATGAGACTTACGCGCTGCCTACTGCGCTACCGAGGCTTCCGGCATTTGCGTAATAATTATGATATACAAACGTGCTAACCGTATTAAAAACAATTATGACTTATTATAATTTATTAGATAAATCTCATTCTTGTATTCATTTATTATGAAGTTTTCTATTATAATAAAGTATTTGCTATAGTTTACTATTGGTTTAGGTAAACCTTTAGGTTTACATAATGCTTTATAATATCAAAACTTTTAAAGGAACATAAATAAATATTTTAAAGCATATATTTGCATTAACGTATGCTTATATAAAATATGAAACCATTTATTTTTATAACTTAAGCATTATTTTGACTACTTTAAGCCGTTAACTCTGAAAGCGCCTGCGAAACTTTTCGAGCAAACTTTTCTAAATCGACGTCTAAAATGTCATTAGGTACGCATAAATCCTCCCAGGAGTGATAAATTTTACCTCGTTTTTGGGCTTGTTTTAACCCTTCCGTTACGTTGAATATTTAAAAAGTCGTTGGCAACATTTTAATTGGGCAATCCTGCAAGGATTAAATTATCAAGACACCTAGTTAAGGCACCTTTACAAAGTTAATGAATTCGATATGAATTAACCGCGAGTTGTTGGCTCTGCATAATCCACAGCTAAGGGTTGCGATTAGAATCTTTCAATATATTGCGAAAAATTCTAAAAACTTGTTTGATTTGAGTTGTTTAGTTTAATGTTTTTTTAATTAAATTATCTATTTTATTTGGCTTTAACATTTTGAGTAACCTATATAGCTTCTTAACATTATTTTCAGCAAAAATACTGTGGGATTTAGTATTAAAATTTTCTCCGCAAGATGGCGTTGACCGTACTTTTGCAGAGCACAGCATTCAAGGCGATATTTAATTGTAGTCTGTTTAATCAACATATTTGATATACTACTAGTTCTTAGTACGATAAACGAATTTATTGGTTTTTAGCATGATTTAATTTTTAAAGCACACATTTGGAGCGACGTTAAAATGTTTACTCTCAACGAAGGGAACAAAGCCCCTTGACTTTTTTAAAGACTTTTGTGTTTTAATTTTTTAAAGCAAACCTCCGGAGACCGATCCAAGATTTGAAGCACGGCGAAGTTTAAAAGTTTAAGAATTTGTTAAAAGGACACTTTTACAATGGGTTACGTTCAAACAAAGCTTTAAGCTTGCATAATTTTATACAATCCCTGAAGGATTTTTCTAACTTTACCAAAGTAAGAATCTTTCCCTGCCTAGTGTTATATTATTGTTTCTTTTAATAATTATACACGTACTATAGATAGAATAACAATACGTATGTAGACTGTTGGGTCGGGGGATACAAACATTGAAACAACCATGTCAACTGTGTAAAATAGATGTAATCACTATACTGTAGTCAGATTGGGGGGGGGATGTTAACCCAACTATAACCCCCCCTGTATATGGGCTTGTAGAATTAGTTTCGATGTTGAATTAATCAATATTAAATATCTAAGAAAACATTTCAAATTCTTTAATTCCAAGTGTACGTAAATATTTTAAATAATAATACAAAAAAAGCTCCTACTTGCAACATATTTCGTCGTGAACATTAAAATTTATTGTCAGCGAGTGAGTTTACGCGAAAACCGGGTGATAAAATAAAATGACAGTTGTTTAGTATAGACCCGGGAATATTGTTGTTACTATGTAGAAATTGAAAGGTATGGGGCGCAAGAGACGCCTTTTATTTATGTCGCCAAATGGTTTTTGGATTGTCTCGGGTAATGCATTTGTTATAACGGATACGTCGCTACTAGGGTGAACGAAGCACTGGTATAGCTTACCTTGAGTTTTCATTGGCGAAAAGGATGTAAAAACGTTATTATTTTCTCGGTGTAGGGATGATTTTAGATTTGTATACTCAAGTGGTATACTGCAACACATTAGTTTAAAACGCCTCTTGTAGTCACCAGTATATGTCACCATTATATTGTAGTTAAACAGGGTAAAGAACGCCTCGTTATTTGCCGTCAGTTGTTCGGTGTTTATAATAGCAGTGGAAGAAATGTTTTTTCAAAACATTTAGATAAGGCAATTTTAAACCGGTGTGTAATAAAATGGACTTCTTACACTATATGAATAAACAATATATAAGTGCAAATTTTACCTTAGAACACAACATAAAGGGGTCGGTGTTTGGTTTATGTCCGCGGGATTGGCTCGAGCCGCGCTATAAACTCGGACAGGATTACTTTTATATATCGTAACAAATAATAGCGCATAAAACTTGTGTGAAAAACACTAGTTACCGACGCACAGATGAACGGGGCGGTGGTACTGTCAGCAAGAAAAGAAGTCAAGTAGGTTACGGTAAGTAATCATTTTAATTTTGGTACGTGATTGTACTATTCGAAATATTTTGTAATGTAAGTAATTTTAACAGTGGTAGAGCCCGCTTTAAGATCTTCGCACGAATTGTCCGGCTCGCCCGGTGAAATACCACGACCACACAGAAGACAGGCGTCAAATGGAAGCGATTCCGTGTTTCGTCTGAAGAGTGTGGTGCCGGAGGACTAATTTTTAATCCACTTTCCCTTCCCACCCTTTTCCTATAAAGAAATGATGGGAAGAGAAAGTCGATTTTCCGGGGGAGGGGACGCATAGGGAGACGAATTATCCTCTTGCTGTGCGTCCTCCCCTCCGAAGATTAAGGGTAGGCAACGCATCTGCAATTGTAGATGTCTATGGGCAGCGGTCGCTTCGCTATTTCAGCGAATTCAGGTGGCCGCTTGCTCGTTTGCCACTGTATAACATAAAAAAAAAAAATGTCATACCAAATCATTGGATGTACTTGTTTCAAAATACATAGATGTATAGGGACGGTTTTTCTATGGTTTTGTATTTGAGAGGTATTGACAATTGTACCTTTGTGTAATTGCAATTGTATGAATGTGTTAGTATTTAGTATTTTTAAATAAAAATATTTTTATTCTTATTATGTCACAATTAAAATTCGTTTAAAAAATCTTTAAAGATGAAAACGAGAGAGAGAGAGCGAGAGAGAAAGAGAAAATATCAAAAGCCAAAATTTTTAATAAAATAGATTTGTTGTAAAGATCGAAAAAAACAAATGTTATTACTTGATATTAATTCCTAATTCTACGTGTACAATAGGGGTGAGATAGCTCTTGTAAAAATGTCAGGATCAAGATTTATACAGCACTGTCTAATAAAATATCTGTATTTTTTACAGATGCCGATTTATTTATGTATTGCTTTATCCAGATTATACACATAAAGGAATTTAGAATTTAACGTTGTTTTTTGAACGTTTTGTTAAAATAGCTGTATTTTACGATTAGACTGATATCATGACATTTGGTGATCAGCGAAGAGTCGTTGAGATTAAGTAAAAAGGCAAGTCAGTAATATTATGTAACAAGTCAAATGTAGCTTTTCATGGAGCAAAAATTATGAAATATGAAACTTACTTCTCTTAAGAAGAAATTGTTTTAATAACTTTTGGATAATAACCTCCAAGTGTCCCCCAATCCATCTCGCATTTTATAAACGACGTAACAAAGACTTTACGCCTCATTCAACATTTAAGAATTAATCGCGGTCTACGTCGTAGCGGGTGCTACGTAAAAGCTACAGTATCGTTCATCGTAAAAACTTCCTTCGCTATAAACTATGAAAATTAAATCAAGATCAGATTGTACGAACAATATAAACATACTTTATACTTTATGGGATACAACATAAAGATTATTGCAAAATACGGTATTTTTGGTATAAAGAGGTTTAACACTGTAGCGATGCTTGGAAGTATTTTAAACCTAATTTTCTACTGCATTAATATATCATCAATTTGATAAAAAACGATATTTTCAAGTCGACTCCAAAAGTTCACTTTTAACGTACGCACGTCAGTTTTAACTGCGCAGTCGAACTGTACAGTTGTCAATTTTGCCTACATACATCAGTTTTAACTGTACAATCCAACTGTACGGTTAACTGAATGTTTGTAGCCGGCTTTAGAATACTCTGAATCAAGATTTTAACTAATCATTATAATTTTTACGGCAATGAATTGATTTTTCTCTGTATAACAAACGATATGACTATTGCGCATACGAGAGAAGTTGAGATTATCATCCTTCAAAACAAGGGTCGGCAGTGGCGGGTGTCATCTGAAATATAATATATTGCGTCGACCGGACCCGGCCTCTTCCCTAAGGAGTCCCTGTTAATTACCAAGTACAAGTCTCGCGCGTTAGGGGACGACCTTCAATGTTTTGTTTGTCTTAATATTATAATATTTTTATTTTGAATATTATATTTATAAACAGTGTATAATCTTAAATTTAAATTAGCTTATGATAGGTAGAAGCTATCTTTATAGAGGAAATGACTTAGAGACTTATTGGTCTTAATGCGGGAACCATATTGTATATTTCGTAAGAGAAATCTGTACTTAGGGAATGTTTTAGTAACTTTTGAATTACAATAAACGCGGCAATCGTTTGTAGCTTACTAAAAATCGAGTTATCATTCGAGAAAACCTTAAACAAGTATCTTACTTTTCTAAGAAATTTCGGTCATCGATTCAAAAAATAAAAAAAATTAAACAGCGTAGAGTTTTTTTCGTGATTCTCTACAAAACATTGTGTCCCGGTAGTATTGTAAATTTAATTACTATTTTTATTCTTTCCCGTTTACCTTCGACTTTAGAAAGATGTTGTTCTACGACATTCGTAGCGGTAGCTACGCCACGGGGGATATTTCACGTCGTTCCGGCTACAAAATTAAATTTAAATCCCCTCACATTTTTACCGCCCTCCAAATTATACTTTGCAATAAGAAATTCACTTTGGACCAATGAATTATTTAATAACAAAGCTTCAAAATTGAGATAATTAAATATGTGATATGAGAACAAATACAAGATTTTCTATTGAATTACCAAGTATCATTTCTGATCCGGTGGTCAGGAGTATTTTATTGCGATATGTATTTATAAATGAAAAAAAAAATGCTTGACCACAATTCTATCCTAACGTGAGTTTCTTGATTTTCATTGCAGATACGTGTACAAAACTTATTGTGATCTTAGAATAGAAAATACAAACACACAAAAACATTATTCTCTGAAAATATCCTAAAATACTAGAATATTTTGCTTAAAATATTGAGTTACATTATTTCATTATAACAAAGGAAGTTTGACGGGCAACCGTTACCATAAAAAAATGCAAAATCCTCAAGATTTTTATGCAAAAATGTTCTGTCAAAAGCTAACAATGTCCCGTGGCTAAAGTTGAATTCCATGCTTACGGGGCCATAACCGAAAAAAGGTAAGCATCGGAGGCCACAAGGGGACAGCTTCGAGGCACTTGTCAAAGCTCGTAATATTTTATTAGATAACCAAATAAACCTCGAGAGTGTTTCAAATTTTCTCTAAGACAGTTTTCTTCGCTTTACTTTTTAAGACAAAACAACATTGTTATAAGTACAGGCTATGCTGTATTTTACAATCATACTATAAACATCAAATTTCCGTAAAATTGAGTTAACCAGTTGCTGTAAAATATAAATTGGCAGTACCTAAGACCATAATAATTTCGTACCAAAATCTGGGCCATAAAGTTGGCGCTACACAGCACCATATATAACGTATAATTCGCATACGCTATTAATATTCATAATACAATTTAACGCTCGAGGTTAATTTCACCTAAATATGTAAATTATCATGAGCCGACCACCGTTAATTCAGAGATGTCAGTTTGTAAATATTTCCATCTCCTTTACACTCATTTGAATATATTTAAAAGTGAAAGAGAGAGGTATAACATGTGTATTATGAATAAGGTGGTAGGGAAAATTTTAACGGCGCCTATGAGGGTTGTGAACGGTGAAATAACTTTCAAATATTGTCGCTAGGTGGACGAAAAGTTTTGCTCCTAAGGGAGACTGTTTGCCTGCTCGTCCCCGTCTCTCCGTGTTTATAAATGAAACGCATATCATTTTAAAACGTACTACGGTACACATCTACAAACAGATGCTTATACCGTGTTCGAAAAGTTCCCTCCGTTATGTCCTCTACTGAAACTTTCTAATGTATATTTTGATAAATGAAATTGTCGTTATGAAATTGTAGTTAGTTTTGTAAATGATTGTTTCGCTCTACATTTTTTACATGAAGATAAATCTGTTTTTTTTTTGTAATCATATACATTTAGATACCGAGTTAAACTATACTTATTACTTGTAATTTTGTTAATATAGCAATACGAATTATAAAAAAATACGGCTATAAAATAGCGTAATTAATTTAAAAATTGTTCAATCCCATCTAAACGAAGTTAATCCAGTAAATTGCGAATCGCAGGGCCATAAAACGTAATTAAAAATCCGATGCGAAAAAAATGGCAGCGGAAAAAAAGGCGCGAGATGCCCGCGTCATCAATCTGAGGCATTATTTCATTTGTGTATTAAAATTCTCGTTTTGTCGGTCCGTGAATTATTTCTCAACGCGTTAATTACTCGCGCCTTGCGGATCGTACCCGAGCGATTTAGGAAATGCCAAAGAATATTTTAAACAGACGCGACAATGGCTATTTTTTTTGCAAAATAAATAACTCGATAAAGTAAACTGTTTATGGAAGAGTGGCAATAAATATTTAATTTATTTTAATATTTATTTTTATGAAATTACACATATAAAGTTTTTCATTTCAACAATGTTATCGAATAAAATGTCACGAATTTACAAAAAAAAATATTTAACCCAAAGTAATTTATCTTAAGGTTAAATAATCTTTGCCAAAGTACACTACAATACAAGGGTTATTTTGCTTTTGATTCTTTAGGGAAAAATGCGTAAGAACTTTAACTAATTGCTGGTCTCTTTTTGAACAAACGACATAAATAAATGTCAAAATCTATCGGAAACCTTAACCCTAAATGATCAATATTTTACAGCAATTGCTGCGTAATTGGTATAACCAGGTCTCGCTACTTTAGAGCTAAACTTAAACCGAGGGAGACTAGATTGGAGTTGTGTAATGGACATTTACAATTTAACTGCTAAATTGAAAAGGCATAGGTTCATAAAGCTTCAGAAAATGTATCGTTTTAGGATTCCAGGCTAGATTTAGGGTCTTTCAAGAAGCGAGCCTATCTATTCCTTAAAGGCCGGCAACGCATTTGCGGTTCCTCGAGTACAGCAAATGTCTATAGTCGTCGACGATCACCTCGGTGCTCCTGCAGCTTTTTTTTCCCACTTCTCATATAGAAAAGTTACGTAAAGTAAAAATACGATCAGGTTAATTATTATACCAGTTGATGCCCGCGACTCGGTCTGCCTGAAACTAAAAAAAAAGTTAGTTAACAGCCTATATGCTCTTGTAGACTACTAGCGACACGCCCCCGCTTCGCACGGGTGTAAATCGGTATAATGCTGATACTAAATACTGCACCGTTTGCAATGTAAGCGCTAAAAATGTGTTAATTTACGACATCATACTAAAAACCTCTAAATTATCAGTGTTACTCTACTATATTGTGAATGTATTGTATTATACATGAAAACCTTACTTATGAATCATTCTATCTGTTAAAAAAACCGCATCAAAATCCGTTGCGTAGTTTTAAAGAGTCAAGCATATATAGGGACAAACATAAAAAAGCGTTATTGTTTTATACTACGAGTATGTAAAGATGATCTACATCTATGCAAAATTTCACGGAGATTTGTTGATCCATTTAGGAGAAACCTTCAAGCAAACTTCCATTCATCCACTGTAACATTTGTTTTAAAACAAAACAATTCTCAATTACGTGACTTCAGGTTAAAGTACAATTATGGTGAGTTCACACATACTTAGTTAATAATTAGAGGAACGTGTGCGAAGGTGTAAATGCGTGGTGATCACGTGTCTAACCCGTAGAGTGATTAGGCCTACGTGACATCCCTGCGTAATGTCTACAATTTAGTTCACTCTATTACTTAACTAAGTTATTTAATTATTTACAGCAGCAGTTCTTTCATCTAATCTTCAATCTAAGTTTATTTATTTATTTAGGAATTAGAAGTCAAACGGAAAAAAAACGAAATGAATACGGGATCGGAAATGAGTGAATTTTTTTTATAATATAAAGTGGCAAACGAGCAAGCGGCCACCAGGATTCGCCGAAATAGCGAAGCGAACGCTGCCCATAGACATCTGCAATTGCAGATGCGATAAATAAAAAAAATTAAATCAAAAATTAAGATAAATTCAAGTTTCCTAAGTTCACACTGTGGTCATTAAAGGTTAACTACCAAGTCAAAATATAGTAACTATTACAAGTTATAGGCTGCACTGTTCAGTATTACACTAAATTTACTATAACTATTTTAATTGTGCATCAAAACAGTAGTATGATCGAGTTAAAGCTAGTTACGCACTGTCGCACGTCCAATTAAACGCGTCAAGCGAGAATCGTTCGCGCGTGACGTGGATTAGACGCATACGTGACGCTCTACCATGTGTACCCAGTTTAATTCACTGAAAACTAATGAACTTGGTTTTATAGTTGTTTTAACAGATATATTATTGGAGATAGCTTAAGCTTGCATTCGTTTTTCTTTTGTTTTTATTTAACGTTATTTCTATTTTTCAACTTTAATTGCAGCGGATTTAAAAATAAAAATGACAAGTTCGTTTTGAAATAAAAAAAAACTAAAATGTATAAAATAACATAGTATAGAATAAATTTTATACACCTCTTATGCAAACTATTCAGACCTTTAATATTAATAAAATACTATTATTTGTGAGCTATATCTATTTATTGATAGGTTTGAGGTCGGAGCCAAGCGAAATATAATAGGGATACATAACACCTACATGCGCTGTGAGTTAGGTTTGTTTACGTTGGCTAATCTCTAGTATACAAATTGTATTACAGTAAGTAAGCTGTATATAGTATTACGTTTTATTTTGTTTAGGGCTTGGCTCCGCCTTCAAACCTTTCAATAAATAGATATAGCTCACAAATAATAGTATTTTATTAATATTAAAGGTCTGAATAGTTTGCATAAGAGGTGTATAAAATTTATTCTATACTATGTTATTTTATACATTTTAGTTTTTTATAGCATTTTATTTGAATATGTTTTTGCGCTTTGGAAGGCGGTTTTTTTAAACGCAGTTTTTTTTTTATTTTAAGCATTTTAGTGTCTTTAATAAGCTGGTCTGTAAACTGCAGAAGATTTTTTCTACTACACCATGTACATTATAACATTCCGTTGTGTTTTATTATCTTAGTATATGAAATAAATAGTTTATTTTAAAATTTATATCTTAATTTAATTATATACAATAGTCAAGAAAGATACGAGTATGTCGTGTAAATACTATTACAACAAACATGTTACATCGCCGCGAGCATATATTTCTATGCGCCCGCGCGCTTCTGTTATATTTTTGAACGCGCTTAGTTTGTTTTAATTATGTATTATCTTCTAAACAATTGGTCAGAATCTTATACTGTAAAGGGCAATTATAATCTACGTTTAATACTCTAACGCAAAATCATATTTATTTGGATAAGGATTCATACCGAATACGAAATAATAACGTCGTAACTTGCAAAATGCATTTTAATTGATTTATTTTGAGAAAAAAAATATTATTGTGATGCAATCATAGATTATAGATAAATGCCACCAAAGACAACTATGTAGCCAATTTCATGGTCTATTGATCGCACATTATAATTTTTATGTAAGTCTTATAGTTAAGGCTGTATACGGCAAGAAAACACTTGTCTCGCTCAATTTGGAACGTTTTTGTAATTTTTCACGTTCCGCGTGGTTTGAAACCTTCATATCTTCTAAAGTATTGGTCAAAATGATTACCTTCAAAGGTCAACTATAATCTCCATTAAATTTTCTTGATGTTGAACATATTTATTTGGATAAGGATTCATAAGGAATTATAATAATAGCGTCCAAAGTCGAGTAAAATTTTCTTATGAAAAAATGTTTTTTGTGAGAAAACCATAAAAGATAGATATATGCCATCGCGGACTTTAAATTAGCACATTTAAAGAGCTACAATCTGGTAATACCCAAATTCTCATAGGACCTATAGTTTAGGCTACGTAAGCCGAGAAAGCGAAAAAGTCCCATTTTTTTTTCATGTTTATTAAAAATAACTCAAAAACTACGAAATAGTTTTTTTAAAACGTAAATATGGGACCAAATGGCAGCTATTTTGCATCGAGCAAAAAAAGAATCACGTAAATCGGTTCAGAACTCGCTGCTCGACGTCCGAACATACATAAAAAAAAAAAAACTCATTGACTTGATAACCTCCTTCTGTTGGAAGTCGGTTAAAAACATAGTTCTTTTCTGTTGTCAATACAATGGAACCTGGATGAGGCCAGGGATCGCGATATTTGCCTCGTTTATAGAGGTTCCCCTCTAATCCCAGTTTCTCGTATATGGAGGTAGCTCGTCGGGACCAGAGAATGACTCTCGATTATGGAGATTTCTCGCTTATCCAGGTTTGACTGTATATGTATTTTCCTTGTAAGTCTGTAACACCCTATATTTAGTGTAAAAAATATAAGTAAAGTTTCATAGCGATGTAATATAGAAATTAATACCGTTATAAGGACAGTGAATTGGCGCTAATCCTTCCATATGACCACACAGCTACAGCACCGTACCGCCTCGTCTCCGCCAATTCCCAGCCGTCGTAACGTCTAATTCCCGTCGACTTACACACATCAGCGTTTTCGATATCCTTCCCTACACCCTTTATGCACAGACTAAGTTAACCATAGAGAGTTCACATTTTCTGTCACTCGTTACCAAAAAGCTAATTATATCACAGACTTAACATTATGAAAACAGATTAACAGTTTTAAAAAAAATAACTATACTGATATTTGCATCTTCAGGCTGCTTGATACTACCGATGGCTGCTCAGACGCAACAACTTTTACAAAACACTAGATAGGCAACATATTTTAAACGAGTTCATTATTAAATTCATAATATACGTCGTATTCTTTACGGTGCTACATAGAGTGTAGAGTACGAGTACTTATGATTCAACAGCATTTTGTTTATTAAATGAACTAGCTGTTGCTCGCGACGTCGTTCGCGTGGAATTAAATAATATAGCCTATGTTACTCAGGAATAATGTTGCTTTCTAATGGTGAAAGAATTTTTGAAATCTGCCTAGTAGTTCTTCAGTTATTTTAATACATTCAAAAATACAAAGTTTCTCTCTTTATAATATTAGTATAGCTTATTAAAAAACATTATTATACGCGTAGTCTCTAATTGTGTAGTAATCTGTGACTTTCTCCTTTTTCCATTTACACGTAACCGCACAAATATTGCAAACTAAACGGGGGGCAGCACTATTTACAATTTGGCCGGCGTCAGACCGCATTCGGTCCGTAGTTACGTTGCCGATGTTTATATTGCCCGTGCCACCGCTTTTATTGCCTCCTCGCACGACTCGCTGTTAATGCGAGAATTACATTTTGAATGTCTACATCTCTCTGTATCAGATTCAAGCTTATACGAAAGAATTTGTAATTTGAAAGAAGAGAACAATTGTTATTTTGTGGGGAAAATGTATGTTCATTTTCGATGTAGTATAAGCGTAGAGGTAACGTAGCAGTAGCCTATCACCGTAGCAGTAGTGTAGCGTTTTAGTTATAATGAAAGAAATACAGTTGTAAAATACATTGTAGCAAATATTAGACATTTTTTTAGGTTATTTTGTATTTTTCTTATTCGGTAAAGTTTAACTGCCTTTATTATTTTCAAATGAAAGACCAGCATTTCTTTTTCAAAATGAAATCGTGTAATGAAAGGAAAATAAAGACAAAGAGTTAACTCTAAAATCATCCAGTTATCAATGCAGTAAGCTGTCAAATATATGCAAATACGTAAAGCGACATATTCTAGTGTTTGTTGCGAAGTGACGTGGTAGACAGAGTCGGGAGAGTTCACGCTCCATTATCTGAGCTAGACGATGTCTGCCACTTTGGCGATGCTATTGCGAACAAATGTCTAGCATTACCACCTTCTAATGTTTAACTGCGGGTAAATAGAGGATTATTTTATTTAACTTAAATTTAAACTAGACAAAACGATCAGTCTGACGTACATGTTTTTTTTTAGTTATCGTTCTTTTACCGTCTTCTTTTCGTTCATAGATGATTTTCCTAAGAATGTTATGTTACGTAACAAAAGGCTTTTGTGGATTATTTTTTTACAACGAAAGTTTTATGGAAACTCGTTTATAAATTGGTATAGACTCAGCATTGGCTGGTGTTGATGTATTTACTTCAAGAGTATTTTATTGTACATATTGTGAAGTTTATAAAATATGTGATATGTCTCCAAGGACGATACAAAATAGTAATAATTATGACTGAATATAAATGAAATCGATAATTAATTAATTAGGGGTAGACAGGCGCGGCCGTGGCACCCGTAACTAGCGAGCAACAGTCGATTTCCCAGGAGGTCTGCGTTCAACGTTCACGTCATAGATTAACCATAAACGTTTATACAGACAGGGAAGATAGGTTAAAATATATTGTAATTTATTACATTCTTAGTCATAAAATATTTTATAAATTAAATATTCTTTTAATAGCTTTGTATTATTTTATAAATTCAGTCTCATAATTATTTTTCAACAAATTACTGAAAGATTTTCCTTTTTCTATTGTTGCGTTTTAAAATATCTTTAGTAAGTCTGAACTATGAAGTAATTGTCAAAAGTAAAATGCATTAACAATGAATTGAACAAAAAAATATTAATGCAGTTTGATCAAAGTTAATTTATTCCATAATCTAATAAATAGTTTACAATAACCGCTTCAAATTACTAAAGTTATAAAGTAACTACTTGGTGTCTATTCTGTGTTGCTTAATCTATGACAGAAGTAGCAGGCCGCTCCCGGCGCGTTATTTCGCCTATTAAGGCACCTGTCATGTGAGTTTACAATAAGTAAATAAGGACGAGCTCTGGCCGTTGTTATTGCCGCACTATTGGCGACAATGGGGGCGCTTTGTGTACATTAAAAATTAGCTCGATCGCTATTAGCAAGGTGAAATCGGATGGGTTTCGGTAAATTGGTAGGGGACGTAACTGTGTTGTTTTTTGAGTGACATTTTTCTGAAAGATAATTGCGTCTGTTATATTTTTCGCCCTTGAGGAGCGTAATAGTTTCCTGTAGTGGATGGTTGTAGAGAATAAAATATAGAGCCATACTTTTTTTATATGAGATTAAAAAAAATCGACCGATACGATATTTGGTTAAATATTTGCCTGAAAGCAAATGTTATAAATCTTGATCAGAGGTCATTTCAATAAAATATATCCGTTTACCTTTACGCGGGTATAAAAGATGAAATAAAAACAATAAGCCGGAGCGGCGCGTCCCCGCGGACACATTCTCACCCCAATAATACTTTTTATCATATTTATTGACTGATAAATGGAAAAATGTTTCAAGTGCATTTGTATGTTGTTTTCTAACTGTATAATGTTTACGGGCGATTTATTTCGGACCCATTATGAAGAGTGAACGTTAAAGGTTGGGCTCTAGATTGTACTGAATTTAAAATTTAAAACTTATTGTATTACTTAAAACATAAAAGTTAGAATTATACGTATCGATTGAAATTACTAACCTAACTTCAAATTTCCACTGCCACTTTGCAATACTTTCTTTGTTAGTTAGTTAGTTTCTTTGCAAGGAGGACTTAATGCCTAGTGGCATTCCCTACCAGTCAGTATCAATCTCTACCAGTTTTTTGTTGAGTATGAGTATGAGTTCGACCTATGATAGGCTCCATTTCCCGCAACTCCACGACTAGCGCGTATTTTGCGTGATTTCACACATATCTTTGAATTTCTTCACCATTTTGTGCAGGTTGCGTCACGATGTTTTCCTTACCGTAAGAGCGTCGGGTATACTTTCTTGTTATAAATAATATTTTGATGTTAGATTGATTTGCAATGTATGTCATATTTACTTAATCTTGGTAAACTATTGTAATGAAACTGTCCTTCTTGACGCGTCCTATAATGGCGAACCTTCGTATTCATGAGAGTGCGATTTGTGATGCTTAAAAAACCCTTGCATCCAGTTTTGAATTTTCGATCTTACCGCTGGAACTGTAAAACGTTATAGTGGTTGACAAAATTGTTTTACGTGATACGTTGATAGCGAAGTAAATCGATTCACGTCAAAGGAAGTAAAGAAAACATATTCTATTTATATAAAAGCAGGTGCCTTTGAACACAAAGCACTACTTAATCCCATGTGGCATTAGCAGATAACACATATCGTATGCGTATCGGGTAAAAGCGCGGGGAATTCAGATTTCCATCGGAAGCCACCGCCGCGACTCGAATTTCAAAGGGTTTTTTTATTCGTGACATCTCGGCCTAGAATAGGGTAAAACTTTGTGATTTTGTAAGTTCCAACTGCCGAAATACATGTAAAAAGTAACATTATTATGTTCATTTTGTCCTAGTAATCTATACTTCTATACTAATATTATAAAGAGGAAAACTTCGAATTTTTGTATCCCTCTATGTATTGAAATAACTGAAGAACAACTACTAAGCCGATTTCAAAAATATTTCACCATTAGAAAGCTACATTATCCATGAGTAACATAGGCTATATACTATTTAATTTCACGCGGACGAAGTCGCGAATAACAGCTAGTATATTATAATGAGGAAAACTTCGTATTGTTGTATATTTCTAAGTATTGAAATATCTCAAGAACTACTAGGCCGATTTTAAAAATTATTTCACCATTAGAAAGCTAGACTATCCCTGAATAACATAGGCTATATTTTTAGTTCCACGCCGACGGAGTCGCGAACAACAGCTAGTTAATTAATAAAGATAGTTTTGTAATATTTCTTTTGGTAATTGAATAGGACGCGAGTCGGTAATAAAAATATAATTAAAAATTAACTATTTTATAGCATCCGCGCCTCCCTGAGGGTGCATATTAAGTAGACAGATATGGTGCGCATTTGTTTACTAAACTAAGAATAAACTATTGAATTTATAACACGTTACCATCCGAGTATTTAAAGTAGGGTAAACAAGACAATAATTAACCAAGATCAATAACACAACAACTGGTTTGTTAACGAACGTGACAAATAAATTGAAAAACATTCGATTAGTTTTTATAATTTTTATTCATCTCAATAATCGTTAATGTTACAATACAATTTTTCAAAAGAAATAATTAGTACGACAATTAATTCAACTTGTTAAATAGGTAACTCGAAGTCTAAATCTTAATAAAATAATGTGGTAGCCATAATATCGTGCGATTTTATCTGCACTAATACTTTACATTTTCTGTACAAAGAACATTTCAAACAAGCCGCAAAATTGTCTTAAACAGTAAAAACACACCTATAATAACCATCCCACTTAATTAATATAACCCTTTACGCGCATTTCGACGAAAAAATATAACGAGTTGCTTTTTAATTTAGTAAAATTGCTAATTAAAGCCACTTACTCGACATCCATTAGTTAAACTCGGACTATCATAAGGTTCATGCATTATAATAAGTTATTACAACATAATTTATTATTCTGTCATTACGGTGACACGGTCGCGTGTCCCCGTGTCATAAGTTAGTGCCATCGAGTCGACTGTAGTTAATTTCATTGGGCATAGTGACAAAAATTCTGTTTACTTTACCGTCAAATGCTTGAATGACGGAGCACGAGCGTGAAGAAGATTTAGGGATGTTTATAATATCGATACTTTAAAATAAGTAGAAAAGTTTGGAGAAATTTGTACAATAATTTGATGAATTAGTTAATTAATTACTATTACATTTCTTTAACTTTACTGTAAATTACCGAGCACTCTTTTCAAGGGTGTTCACAAAACTTCAGTCGACTTGAAGTTGTTATAAACAAGGTTATATTGTTTTCATTATATCTATTCGAAATATAAATAAATTATAAAAAATATAGTTGAAATGACTCTCTAAAAGTGTACGATCATCCCTAAAATATATCTTTAGTATGATAATGAGTTGTTTAGTAATGTTTATGAGCTTTAGAGTGGTTCCTGCTGCGTCCCCGTGTTCAGATTGTTAGATTACATATCATTTGAATAAAATTAATTACATTTAAGTAGAAATATTTATTACAATATTAAAATGTTCATCACAATTATAGGTTACTAGCGACCCGCCCCGGCTTCGGGTGCAATGCTGATACTAAATACACTACAGAAAAATTGTTGTATATAACAGCTATGCTAATCATATTATAATCTTCGCACGGGTACGAAGCCGGGGCGGATTGCTAGTTATACATATAAACCTTCCTTATGAATCACTCTATCTATTAAAAAAAAACCGCATCAAAATCCGTTGCGCAGTTTTAATGAAAGATTCAAGCATATATAGGGACAAACATAAAAAAGCGTTATTGTTTATACTATAGGATAAGGATAAGGTTTAGGATAAGGATATACCTAATAGTTAGCAAAAGCATTATTGATAGCTTTTATAGAGCATATAAAATTCTACTATAGATGCTAAGAAATAGGTAGTTTAATAAATTAACACTGAAAAAAAGGATAAATAAAATTTGCCGATAAGAAATGTACCGTGTTCTCAGTCTTGTAGTAGTATGATGGCGCAATAATGTCGATAGAGGTCTCGACCGTCGTAAAACAAATGAAAAACGAGTGGGCCCATGAAATCGGACGAGTCATCAATTACCACGGCTTATTGGTATTGGCCGGTGTGAGCTGTGGTTATCTATGATACGAAACTGCAGTTAGTTGTTGTTATACTTTTTATGTTTGTTCTGACTTGTGATCATTTAATTGAAATTTAATATTTAATAACTTACACATTGAAAAAGGCTTAATATGGACCTTATTATGTTTATCTTCTCACAGCGTTTTCTTGCCACAGATCATTAGATAAACCTTTGGTAACATTTCTTTCTCAAACAATACAAAACACGACTCAGCAAAGGTTTCGACGTTCCATAAAAATGCAAATATTTACAGAACTAAACAGAGGTCGGAATTCGCTCGAGGCGAGACAACACCTGCATTACCATAACAAGACGTAAAATTTGAATGTCGCCAAATCGAATAACCGGACCGCGGCCACCGGAATTAAGTTACCAGCATTTTGCAAGAAAAGACGGGCACGTTAACATATGAATATGACAAATTGTCCGGTGGCGGTCGCCCGGACAGTCCGGCTGAGTTTTACGGCACTCCTGGGACACTGAGGGGTGGAACTTGAAAAATTTTTCATTCCGGCCCACTAGTCGGGGAAGAAAAACGGTCAGGTCACTCGTCAAAACTGTAACAATATCTCAGAAACAATAATAGTATAAGCCCGCCTCCCTCGCTCTTGACCAGTGAAAAAGCTATTATGGGCCCTGTCAATGTTATTTATTCGAACGCGGCATGTTGAGAATTTTTATTTCATCAAGGGATTTCAAGTTTTATTGGTTTTGGCACGCTGTCGGAGTCATCGGAGTTTTAGATTTTAACATTTTTTTCCACTTTCAATGAGTAGGTACATTAAGTAGGTATCAACCTAAACATTTTGGTCTTAGTGTGGGGGTGTAATAATTTCAATTCAGTAGAATTTGCTATTATAGTGTCCATAAATTGCAAGTTGCAAACATAAACACAACATTGGTTAAAATAATTTACGAACGAAACTAGTTCTCACGTACAACCGTATATAAGTTGTAATGAAAATACTGATT
This sequence comes from Papilio dardanus tibullus, assembly GCA_013186455.1. Lineage (NCBI taxonomy): Eukaryota > Metazoa > Arthropoda > Insecta > Lepidoptera > Papilionidae > Papilio > Papilio dardanus. The sequence goes on along the minus strand of QDHC01004886.1, from coordinate 380,216 downwards.
TGTGAGTTTGTGGCGACAGAGTAATTCCCAAATGGAATCAGGAAGAGTGCAGCCTCCGCCGTGGACCGAATTGCAAATACGCATACGTTCCCGGTTTTATTCTAACCAAGCTTCGAATTCGCATGTCGGGCCTTAGACGACGTGATCGTTCAACCGAATATTTTAAGACATGTATAGATAATGTCAAATATGCCTTTTCTGATTTTGATATCTTGACACAAAAGAGTACATTAAAGAAATATTTTTCACAAAGTGATTGTGCTTTTCCTTGACTTGGAAAGAAGAAAGGTTGTACATTGTCCGTCTACGTATGCCGAAAAAATATTTAAGTGAATTTGCTAATTATGCAGTAAGCTGATGAGCTTAGAAAGTTTATCATTGATCTCTCTTTAGTTAAATAGACACAGATGTTGCAGTTTCCTCTTTTCTTGTCCCTTAAAGAACACCAACAATCTAAATATAATTATTTTGAACGAATTTGTTTGAAATAAGTTCCTTTACCGCGTCGGTTCATATCGACATCAAAATTAGCATACGCCGAGCGGCGACAATTCTACCCGAGCCCAAGTACAATAAAGCAATTATAACCGTCATATTTCAGTCGGGTAGCTCCCTATTTACATTTATATTGGAAGGTGAGGCGATCTGTTGGACGTATTCGTCCAATACAACCACGGATTGCTCGTTAAAATTTTAGATTACATAATATTGATAGGTTTTCTATTGAAGTTGTAAAACTAAGCCGCATCGTTTTTGGATCGTTACTTCAAACAACTAATGAAAAATAAAATCTAGGTTTCTTTGTGGCAGTAATGTTTTAACTAATATTTGCAAAGTGACCACGAACAAGGAAAAACCTTATAAATTTTCAAACAATCCGTTTCCTGCTCTATCCCAGAAATGGTCGAAGTTTGTTGAAATTTTTCAAGCTTTAGGACATAGACAAATCGTGCTACAAGTAAACACATTAAATAAACTCCATCTAGTAGCGAATAGCCGCTCATAAATATTCACAAGTTGCCGGAGACGGCTCATTTAGGACAAGCTGCCCCTCTTTTTTGCGTTATTGGCTTAATTCACGAGGGGCTTGTTCGGATCAAGTTATTACAAGAAGTAGTTGATCGATACCAACGTTAATGGACCTCTTTTGTTTATTAATTAGTAAGAATAATTAAGGAAAACTTTAGGATATTTAGGTGCAAATTTAAAAAAATAATGAAAATAGGTATTATTCGTCTATGACAAGAATTAAGACAGATTTAACGAAACATTTACTATAAACGCAATTCCAACACAACTTGTGAAAATCGCCTAATTTAACGTTACTTTTCACCACAAAACGTGATTCTAATACTTTACATCGAACAATAAACGTTCTAAATACGTATTGGGAATTGATCTGGAGTTAAGTCACGATTGTTGTAGCGTCCGGGATCATTCCTACGGGATTCATTACCGGAGAACGTTGGACTGATTGTCGGACGCTGGAATTCTATGCTATTGATGAATGTAACATAGCATTTTGGTACAAAGCTATATATGAAAAGCTTGGTTTTATTCCCTGTTATTATCAAACATTTTCCAGTAACGTGGGATAGGATTTAATGATTTTATAAGTGAAACTATGGTAGACGAAATTGCGTAAATGTTTCGGAGTAAATAGGTAACAAAATCCCGTTCAAATCTTGGTAGTTGACATTTCAATCTAAATTCTAACCGAAAAAACTAGCAAATCCAAAACAGTCAGTTAGAAAAAAAAAATTCTTGATTAGTTGGCGTTGAAACAGTGGAGCTGCCCAAAGGACATTGGCTACGAAGCTATTCTATAACGAACGTCAAAAATGTATATAGCTGACAAGTGACAATCACATGACCATTCGAATGTCATAGTCGGTTTCATACATTTCCGTCGATTCCATCGGCGATATTGCCGAATGATGGATACTTTGGGTAGCATACAATTGTGCGTAAACAAACACTTGTGCCTTGTGAAAAAATATAGCATTGCAGTTATTGTCACTTATAATAACTTATATAATCAGGTTTCCTTTGTTATTGCGAATAATGATTGCGCCAGCGGAGGGGCGTGCGGCTCGCGAGACATAATTTATTCAGCACAGCGGGTGATTCTTGCTCAGTACAAATTGCATAACATGTGGTCCGCTACTGTTTACGTAATCGATAGGCTTGTAGCTTTTGGATTTACTTTTGCAAATATGTCTTTAGGGATTAAATATTAATTTTTCCCTTCAATATTTGATACAGGATGCTATGTGTAATATTGTTTTGGACGTATGAACGACAAATATGAATTTTAGAAAATAATAACTTCTACTATAGAAAATATCTTTTTGTATGATATAAGTCATAGTAAACTTATTGTCATCATTTCTAAAGTACGTTCAACAACAGAATAAATAATAAAAATTGAGCAAAATAAAAAAAATCTACCAAACAACTTTCATAAACAAAAAGATAAGAAGATTAGCATTAATGTTTTCAAAAAAAAATAATCTATGCTATTTGATCTTACCACCATACATCAACGAGAAAGACTAATGCAAACGATATAAGCGTATAATGGAATTTATCAAAATCGAAGGGGTGTGTCGTTGCATCATCTTCCCCTAATTTGGTTTTTATTTTATTTCAACCCCAACGTGTAAGGGCAGTGCGTGGAATTAGTCTTACCATATGCGCCTCTACTTGTGTTACACTTGGCCCGCGACTGTTCATTTTTGGTATGTACGTTAAAGCGGCATAAACTGTACTTAAACTTTAAACTTTTTTATTTTCTCAAGTACTTACATTGATACACACACACGCGTTGCCTTTTCTAGGCATTACAAATAATTTCCGTATGGTATTCTAAATTTACTAATTTTATCTAACAAGTAACACAATAAAGGCATTTAAAAAGAAAATAAAAACGTATTCGTATTATCAATAGATATTTGAAATACTGCTTTACTTACTTAGCGGACAGATATTTTAACTCCAATACGATTCGTAAGACTCATAATAGTTTTTCACTGCCCAAATCGGTTGTGTACATTATATCCTACATGTCCTAATTTACTTTTAATTTTATATTTAATTTTATAATGCTTTTATTCTTCGATGTTGTTATTTTGTAAAGTCTTACATATTTCTTGGTACATCGATAAAAATAGGTGCTGAATGTTTAAAAATTGAGGTATATATTGTAGCAATAGACGATGAGTACGACCGGAATAACACACATCGCGGTAGGGTGTTCTGACATGACGTAATCCGAGCTCAGAACATGTGCGTGCGGCTTTAAATTCTGATCTAATGCCGATTAGTAGCACGCATCAACCAACAGCCACCAGCAGCCACCGACCATCAACTGATGCTGTCCCTTTGAAGTATAAGACTTACGGCTGAGTTCAAAAGCCACTCACTTTTAAGCGTTACTTAAATTTAAATGGTGTCAAAATAAAACGAGATAGCCGTAGAATTTGGAGTTTAAACGTGGACTTAACATGTAAGACGCTCTTAAATATTTGAGTGGTGTTTGAAAATTCGGTCCTTATTACTTCATCCTAATTTTGACGGCACAAAAATCACAATTAACGTTTTATTTGCAGTAAGTAACTGTCTATATTTGTTAAAAAAAACTTAGTTACATTTGATTTGATACACTTCACAATACTTTTGTCTTAATATGAATTAGTAATACGCGAAGTTTCTAGAATTTGCGGGATGCCAATAGAATACAAATGCGTGTATAAAAATTTAAAAATTATGAAAGAAAGTTTTTATTTATAATCCCGAATCTTATGAATAAATTGGCACTTCACGTTATCAAAAACAAGATTGAGCGTTTATTGAGTGAAGATAAAAGCGTGCGTATAAAGGTATTATTCTTATCGAGCACATTATTTACTTGGGAGACATCATTACAACTTTTTTAAAGGCGAACACACGCGCTATCGGGCCGACTTGATCACCGTAGAGCGCATTAAGTCACGAGACGTGTTTAATCTATAATGCGCCTTATCGCAATATTTTCCATTTCCGGGGTAAAACCGGGAACGTCGGCGAGGCATCGCCAGGGGAAATAAGGAAGGCTGAGTTTCACTTTGTTGTTTTTTTTTCCAACGCCGGGGAAATTTTTCGTACTTTCCTCTTCGTTTACACTTACAGCAGTTACCGGTGTTTCCAGCCCGATTGTTACTTGCATTCCGCTCTTTTGAATTAAATATAGGCGCCGGGTAAAGGGTGAAATGTCTGGATTTGCATTTCGTTTGCAACAATGAGGCGAGATTGGAGTTGATTCTTTCTGTTTGAGTTGTGTTTACAAAAAATAAAAATAAACATTCATTGTATTTATGAATACTTTTCTGGAGTGTTTATTTATAAGTCTATCTACAATTTTTAAGTACCTATATCAAACAATGTAATAAATATAATAATTGTTAGGCTTTATTGACCGACGCTCTTAGGTGAAGGAAAACATCGTGATACAACCTGCACATATCGGCGAAGAAATTTAAAGATATGCTCACGCAAAGTACGCGCTAGTCGTGGAGTTGCGGAAAACGGAGCTCATCATTAACCTTTTTTAGGCTTTAAGAAGTCTATATTTCAATAAACGGTTAGGTATTTATGGCTAAGGCGATATTGAAGTTAAAATACAATAAGTTCTTACTTTGGCATATCCATTACGTAACAATCAATTAAAATTCAAACAAGATACAGGCGAGTTTCGTTGAGAATTTTCAATAATTTTCATAAAATTCCTTGCCAATACCGGCCAGGTATCGATGTCGGTAATTAGTTAATGTTCACGCTCGTCTGGGGTAATTGAGACGGAGCACCAGCCTCCCCCCTACCTAAGTAATATTCCCCCCACTTTGAGCGAAGATCAACTCCCGGGAATTGATGGCGGCGAAAAACTCAACCAAAATATTAATGCACAGTTTCTATGATAAGTATTGACTCGCAATGTATACTGGCACTGCAAAGTCTTGATACTATAGTATTTTTTAAATATTTTTTTATTAAATCTAACTAAAAGGATTTTCGTATCTTAATCGAGTCGAGTCACATTTTTTAATATTTATTTGCCCAACCGAAAATTAGTATAGTTTTCTGATATGACTCAAAACATCCTATTGAATTTGAGAACATTGGTACCGTATTATATTATATGCTACTTAAATATTATTATAATTTTAAATATTATTATAATATAGAGACAGAGAATTCTAGAGTTATCTACATGGCTTTGAAGTGATTTCAAAATAAAGTGAGAAAAAATAATAATAACACAGGATCAAGATTGTTTAATCCATGAGTTAGAAGGTGCGCTTCAATAGTCGCAGCGGCGGATTAATCAGGGATTGTTTCATTCGCGCTTTGCGGTGAAAAATTGTCGCCATCAGCAAACTCGGCGTCTCCTTTGTTATACCACGATGATGCATCGCTCCCTCACTTTCTAATATTTTTCATTTTAATTTTCTACTTCTCTAAAGTAATTGTTTAATATTTTTATCACTGGCATCCTAGATTATTGTTTGCGTTATAATGAAACAAAAATATGTAAGTAATTTATCTATTTGCTTTAAAACTGCTTGTAATCTATCATTTTAATCTAGTAGGTGTTTCAAAGTTAAATACAAACTAAATTAATGTAGCGGAAGCCTAGCCCATTGAAATCAAAAGTCAGTTATGACAATTTCCATTCTTTTAGTCACTATTTACCTATAAATGGTAGCTCCTATAATTATAATTGATATGTATTCCTATTATATTAATATCGACAGTATACGTATCTTGGTCTCGGATACTTTTTGCCATAATAAGTTCAGGTTTCACTCGACGCGCCGTGATTGGCTCAACTCCCCGGGGGCCAAACTTCGTCAGCAAATGAACTGTGAGCTAACACCATAATAATTTATAAGACATGCACTGATATTTATTATAGACGCTGTTACGAAATATAAACTTGTATGAAACTTTGTAAGGAACATGATGTTTATGAAGATATTTGTTTTGCGCACTATTCCTTCTTGCCAGTGACATTTGACAGAATATAGTTATTGGTTGATTAAAAATAACTAATATTAAGTGTTATTTAATTGATATCAAATTGGAATACAGTCGAAACTGGATAAACGAGGGTCCAAGGGACCGCGAAATGACTCTCGCTTATGGAGGTTTCTCGCTTATAGAGGTTTGACTGTAATTTGTTTCATGGATAATGTTATAATGCAAAATGTATGTAAAAAAAAACAAGAATAGAACGTATCCGTCTTTTGGCTACATACGGTATAGAAATAAATAAGTGTAGCGCGGAACAGGCGGCGTGAAGAAGATATATTGTGTGGCGAGGGAATACAACTCCGGTACCCGAGGTCGTTCCCGTTAGTATAAATGTAAGTAAATTTGAATAAAACATACACGGCTTTAGTAAACCTTTGCCAACTTTTTGTGGAAAACAAATGCTACTATCCCTACTTTAGATTTAGCCACCCAAAATACTTTCGTTTGGCAATATCGCTGATGACATTGACAATAATGTAAGAAACTGGAAATGTAATTCTATAAGTCATATGCTTGTCACGTGTGAAATATCGATGGTCATCGTCAGTTTCATTTTGACCGTTTTAACATTAGCTATAGAATCGTTTCGTAGCGAATGTATTTTTGGTAACCCCCTGGTGATGTTTAATTACAAAGTCCTGTTAAATACTGCATTTAATAATTATAAGTGTTCTATAATAAAAGTGAAAAAATGGTCGTGAGCTTTTTTTATTTTCTTTGTATGTTAAGAACGTTGAAGTACTCGTAATTTATAAAATGTAAATCCGTGACAGGAAGCCATACAATAACGTATAAAGATATAAAGAGATCACGCACTTTATAACCACATTGTGTACCGATAGCAAAATAGTTTAGCTAATTTTAATGTTAAAAGCGCAGCGGTACAAAATCATAGTCCTAATTTATGAACATTGTACTTGATAGTATTGAAACTAGCTTAATAACAGTATAATATATTGCAATAAATTAGAAAATATATATGAGTAAATAAAGTGCGTCAAGAACACAAAGTGTATAAATATTAATTATTCAATACTTTCAGAAATATCTACAAATTCTTTAATTTTGATACCATTTTAAAATATAAATACCTAATTTGTAAATAAGTTATACAATTTAATTTTTTTAAATTTGTCTCGCCCTCTTTTGCTGACCGTACCGCCAAGCCTTACCCGTACATTAAGTTGACAGCGTGAAATTTAAAACAGAAGGGGTTAAGTAGATTCTCTAATCCACCGCAAGACAACGATCTGCCTAACTTTATTTTAATTAAAACAATCCATTTGTTGGGCGTGTATCGTACGTGTATTTTGTATCTTCACTTAACGAATGCTATTTATTTCAACGCTTGATGTGTGCCTGGCACGAAACTCAATTATTATTGTAATACCTAAGTGCTTTAAAATTTTAATAATGTAAAAGTATCACTGATTAATTTTAAATTCTGGTAATGATAAATATTTGATATTAAGCATCCCATCACCATCACCATATCACTATACGTCCCCACTGAGGAGCCCGGAGCCTACCCTAAGGGGGTGATTAGGCCATAGTCAAAAACGCTCGCCCAGTGCGCGTTGGTCGGCTTCAATCTTTGAACTTTTTCGCCGATATGTGCAGGTTTCACCTCGATGTTTTCCTTCACCTTCCTCTTATTTATATTAAGCATGAAGTCACAAAATTTTCTATATTTTTCAGTCGATTTCTAATGACGAAACATCCATATAAAATCATAATTTTATCTCAGCTAATTTCAGAGAAAATGAGAGAGAACTGTATATTTTTGTGAGTCTGTACTCTTTCACTGTTTAAACTTCCGTGAGACATTATTATTAGTAAATAATATCCCACTCAACCCTGAAGAAGAGCCTCCGACAGGCTCGAAACTAGTCGGTACCGTTACCGGATCTTAATAACGTGAGTGCAGCCGTTTTTATTTACTAAAGTCTGTACTCTAGTGAAAACTCACGGTTAGACGAGGGAAACTTGGGTCCGTCCGGTGCTCATTATAAAACGTGTTCGGTCTGCAAGAGAAAGTTTGACAATTCGTTGGCGGCTACCCAGAAGGGTGTTGAAACAAATGTGATATGTTTATGGGATTTTCATGTTATGCTAATGCTACCTATATTAATGTAACTTGTTCTATGAGTTACGGAATTTTGTATTTAACAATATGAGTAAATAAATTTGTAACGCTTAATTTTCTTTGTATAAAATACCTAAAAAAAAAAAATTTATGCCTACAATTTTAACACTGCTAGCAATTTTGTTCTAAAAGATTTCCTGTAGATTTGGTTCCCGAAATTGTGAAATAAAGGTGTAAATAATATTGAACTACATATGCAATATTGAAATTTCTCAAGCAAGAACAATCTCCTTCAAGAAGTGAGTCTCCTTTTAAAAGACCGGCAACTCATTTGCAGTTCCTCTAGTGTTGCGAATGTCCATGAGTGTCGTTGACCACCTCGGTGTTCACGCCGCTCGTTTGCCCCTTCTCTAATAAAAAAAATAAATAATTGTAACGAGACGCAATACATACTGATGCCAGTCTTGTTATATGTATTTTGCGTAATACATAGATAAGGTATAGATATAAATGCTATATTTAATATTTAACCAAGTGCGTAATGGCGCACTGAGTACAGACAACAGTGTGCGTCAATCACAACAATCAAGCGCAATAGACAACAAAGTGAATTACGCTGCGCTCGTGACCGCCCTTCTAAAGCTAAGCCAAGCTAAACGTTAACCCGATCACCAATAATTTGTGACCAATTAGAATAATGGGCCAGTGCTAGTGATGTATGCATGGCATGCACGGCACTATAAAATACATTGAGTGTGTTTACATGTAGATATTTTTGTAAAAACATATTACCCTGTTCAGATACCTTTGTAACAGTTAAATTGTTATGTCAATGTTAATTCCTCAATCAAGATTAACTAGTAATAAATGATTTTAAAGATTATGAATTAATATTATGTCTCATATATCATCTCAATATAAAACTCGTGCTGCAAAAACATGTTTTGTGTTACAATTATTTATGAGCTGTTATAATTATTAGTAGAAGTGAAAGGTATTATATAGGATTGAGCAAATAAAATGCTTTAGAGCTCATGTAATACCGTCTAGTATGTAAAATTATCTTTATTTTTTTAAGCATCAATATCTACTCTACTTGCGTCTATGTTCTCAATAAATGTTTAGGGCTGCGGTCGTCCGGTGGCAGCCGTCAATGTCACCGATTGTATTGTATCTATTTATGCACGCTAAATTTTGTATGGGGGCGTGTCTGTCTGTATTGTTATAGTTGCTGAAGAATTACATACAAATATACGCATAGATTCTTAGTTTATACTAGAAAGAAAACTTCTGTATTTTTTTATTTTTGCATGAATTGAAATAACACAAAAACTACTAGGCCAATTTAAAAATTATTAAACTTTAGAAAACAGCTACATTTTCGCCGAGTAACTGCGAATAACGTGTAGTTTATAATATTTTGAAATGTATGTGTAAATAAAATGATCTGACGTAAATAAACTGTTTTAATAAGATATGGTGTAGTGAGAGATATAAAAGTTGTAAATTATGTTAGTAACAATTTTCCGCAACACCACGACTAGCGCGTATTTAGCGTGACTTCACACATATCTTTGAATTTCTTCGCCGATATGTGCAGGTTGCATCACGAAATCAAGTTTTATGATGTTCACCGATGCTTTCAAAAATTTTAAACAAAGTAAATTGTGTTACGTACATTCTATATCTTTGAAAATACTCATAATTACTACATGATTGATTATTAGTATAATGAAATAATTGTTCGTATGCATGTCCTATGTAATTATGTGCACACATGTAATAGTGAATTACGTGTTAATTTATCGAGGCGTGTCCGGACGTCCCCACGGATGCCGGACATTGTCACAGTATTAGTCCTAGTTACATTGACAGACAATAGACGGTTTTATTGACTAGTTAACGCATGATTATTGAAATAAACGTAATTAAATTTCTCTTCCTATCCTTTTCTTAAAAGGAAATGATGAGGGAAATGGATTTGGCGGGAAAGAGGACGCATAGGAAGAGAAAGAAAGAAGAAAGAAAGAAAGAAAATACATTTATTGCCACACATAAAAAAAAACAGAAAACACACATAGGTAGGATAAGGTGTGGTAAAATTATCCTCTTGCTGTGCGTCTCCTCCTCTGTCGAGTAAGGGTAGGCAACGCATCTGCAACTGCAGATGTCGATGGGCAGCGGTCGCTTCGCTATTTCAGCGAATCCAGGTGACCGCTTGCTTGTTTACCACTTTATACAATAAAAAAATGAATCTGAAACAAAAACAAACAGACGAAACAAAAACCTCTTCCTTTTGAAAGTCGGTTAATAAAATCTATAAAACTCTCAAAATTCTTTGAAGTTGTTTCTTCATAGGTATGTAAGTGGTTTGTAAATGTAATTTCAGTCATAAGCACAGATTATTAATAATATTATTTAAGAAAATTCTTGATTATTTTGATCTTGTCTATTAAAAAAATAATTTGCGAAATTATAACTTCTAAAATGCATTTTGTTCCATACATTTTCTGTTACTAGATCACTTGATAAAGTGAAGTACAAGAATTGCATCTGAATAATAAATAAATCCTTGTTTAACAAAACACCTCCGTCAGTTTCCTACGACGGAGCTCAGGTGGTGCGCTTAAAACCTTTTTCTACTCGTGTCAGATAACCCTTATCAATCCTCGGCTAATTTATATTCACATTTGTTTGACCAAAAAACGTTTAAACTTAACGATTTACTGCTTCCACCTCAAGCTTAGTTAAGTACTCGCTTTGAAACGTAACAATAAATATTTTAAAATTCAAAAATCTACTAAGTTAAGCCGGAAACAAACGTTCAGTTTTAACTGTGCAATCGAACTGTATAGTTATACTTGAGTGTCTGTAGCCGGGTTTACCATATAAATGACCATAAACAAAAAAATTGTTGACAATAGTTAGTGCTTTACAAATTATATTTAAAAAAAATCACTTGTTTCATGGCTGAATATGGACAAGGGTCATAAATATCGTGGACAAATTCCCGCCGATCGCGACAATGCGCGCTCAATTTGTAGTATTGCCAGCTGTAAATAATAACGCGGACGACGCAACTTTATCAAGCTAATTTATTGTCTCATTATTAACGAACAATGCGTTTTAAATCACGTTAAAAGTATTTATAAAGTTTGATGTACCCATTTTATATACGAGCATTGTTTATGCGAAAATTATCTTATATTTTCCTGATGAAATATTGCTATGCCATACGATATACCATAAAGCAGTAACTTAACAATTTAAACTTACCTACCTACATAATCGTATTATTTTATTAAGTTGAATCTGCACAAGTGTACATGTCATGTATCAATGTTTATATTTAATAACTAGCTGTTGTTCGCGACTTCGTCCGCGTGGAAGTACAAAATATAGCCTATATTACTCGGTGATACTGTAGCTTTGTCAAGGTGGAAGAATTTTTGAAATCGGCCCAATAGTTCTTGAGTTGTTTCAATACAAACAAAAATACAAAGTTTCTCTCTTTATAAAATTAGTACAGATATCGTATGAAAATTCACCTTTTACAGTTTACCGATTAGGTTATTGAATTTCAACGCACATTTCCCGTAAACAGGGTTAACGAACGAAATTGTTCGGACAGTACTTAACGAAGCGGATACAAGGGCTTTGTGTCATTATAACCGGTAATATTTCCCTCGAGATTGACATTAAAACTATACGCGGACACTGAAATTCGCTAAATTTGCGCAATAATGGCCGCCTCGTCCCGGCTGATTTGCCAATAAATGTGCCCGAAATGAAATGTTTAACGGTTCATTTAAAGGTCTTTACGGTAATATAAGTTTCGGACAGAGACAATATGAAATCATTTTCCAACGAGTATGGTTTAATGGTGAATTATACAATGATCTTTTTATTTAAGTATTTTATTTGAAATGTTTATAAAATCTAAGATTATATTTTTAATATTAGACAAAATATAGATTACTAGCTGTTGTGTGCGACTTCGTCCGCGTGGAATTAAATTATATAGCATATGTTACTCGGGGATAATGCTCGTAGCTTTGTAATGGTGAAAGAATTTTTGAAAGCGGCCCAGTAGTTCTTGATTTATTTCAATACAAACAAAAATACAAAGTTTCTCTCTTTATAATATTAATATAGATATGGTTTTTTACCACCAAACAAAATAAAATAAAATTGAAAATCATATTGATAAAATAGTATTGCTCAAACTAATAGACATTCCGTAGAAGCAGTTCAATTGAGTTTCTAAACACAAATAGCTACGTAACTATCGGACGTAGCTTCAGATTAAAGTGACCAGAGACAGTCTGCAAATTTTGAGTCCGGCCTTTGGGGACTCGCAATCCAGACGAACATTGCAAACCCATAGTAATATGCTAGCGTACTTCGATAATCCATTTACGACTGTCTATTTAGATTATAATCATCACAATGTGAACTAAATTTATAAATATTATGAGTCTTATACTGTTTTGAATTTAGGAGTATATAATGGTTAGCAATCAATTGATCTGATGTAAAATGTCTAGTAAATGTTGAATACATTATTTCTTAAAACCTTTAGTACTTTGGAAGCTTCGTTTTAATTCTTTTATTCGCTATTTTCTTATGCGAATCTCAATTCCTATGCAAACAGTGAATTTCAAACGTTCTGTACTTATAAGTGTTATAAAAATAAGTGCTACTTGTCATGCTTAAGGCATACACATTTTTTTTTCGCGGAAGTTAAGGAAAATAGCTTCGATAAAGCAAAGATTTTTGTGATATCCAAGCGACAATATCCTAAGCGAAAAAATTATGCATGGAGCAATGTTATTCAATGAGGTGTACAAAGTTCTACACCCCACATTCGGGACGTTGAATATTTAAAGCGCTAGATGTCTCGCCGAGGTAAAATTCATTACAGCGCCTTGTAAAAATAGCCGCCCCTCTTTGTTTAAACACAAAATCACAATAAACTTCGTGTTGTAATGGGCTATGCATTTTGAGATGCGGCTTCCGGGGACTTTCGGTCTATTCTTTTAATTTACAAGCACCGCGTAACGGCTGTATCGAGCTTTCGCTTAAATATTTATGTCAAAGAAAAAATGTTTATACGCAAACAATATGAAAAAAAAATCTACTGAAATTGTTGAATTTGAATATGTAATTAAACCACAATCGTGTTTATACCGACTCAACTTCGCATAAGTAGGCCTATATTACGGCACCCATTCTCCGTTTATTTTGTGGGCAACTTTTCGCCGTTTATTAACGAAGCCAACAACTATATCTAATCTAATTTCTTGTTGGATCATATCCTGAGGGAAGCGACGTCTGGAATGAGGATCAAAGTTGTCGCTAACACAATTAGTGAGACGGATTAGTTTCGGTCAGGAGCGGCCCAAGTCGAACCCCGCCCCTTACCTGACCATTTTGCGGAATGCAATTAATTTTGCGAATAACGTAAAGGTTTCAGTAATTTGAATGATAGATTGGTTTATAAGCAAGTAAATAAATTAAATTGCCGCTAGAGTCATTAATTGGTTACTAATAGAGTCCCTATTAGTGAAATTTGGAGGAACCAACTCTAAAACCTTGAACGCACCAGGATAGTATTTTAATCGAGTAGCAAATAATTTAGTAACCAAAAGTATCCGGACAGCAACATTTTCGTAGAGTAGGTTAGTAAATCCTTTGTTCAGACACTTGCTGCTTGCTACTTGATTAAAATACAATCCTGATGCGAACAAGGTTTAAGGGAATGTTGAAGTAACCATTAAACGTCACTGAGTGAGTCAAAGCCTTTACTCTTATTATTTTTTACCTTTATTATTTTTTATATTATCTGTATCCCAAATTCAAATCTTTGATATTATCTTAAAAAGCTACTCAAGTTGCAGTTGCAAGTAATTTTCCGCGTTCATAGAGTCGTACAGTTATTCCCAGTCGGGCTGCCCGCCGCCGCCGTCGCCGTCGCGCTTAGAGGCTGCCCAGTAACTACATGCTTGTTAACTCGTCTCATATATTATGAAGCTCTGTCAAATGTATCTGCCAGTACCACTTCATCTTTATACAGGCGGATGTTAAAATATTTTCAAATGTCATAATTTTTCTCGTTCTTTTGTGTGTTTTTTTTTTCGAACGATGTTAGGTATTTATGATAATAGAACAAGAGTGTAGGACATTTATTAAAATTTATTTACACATAATAGTCGAGGTAGCAAAATATCCTCAATACTTATTTATTATGTGGCTACACTGATATATTAATTTGTTACTTTTTGCTTTGGAATAGTATGGAACTAGTATGACCTTAATCGAAACGACATCTTCGAGATTTATCTATTTTTTTTTTAGGAAAATTAGTACAACCTTAATTAAAAAAAAAATGTTTGTACTGACGTTCCACATTAAGTTGCTATAATAAAAAAGTTGTGTCAAACATATAATTTCCACGCGGTTGAAGTAGTTAGCGACAGCTACTTTGGTATATTACAAATAGCAACACCCTGTTAATATAGGGTGGTAAGTGAGGAGGTAAAATAAAGGCTCGCCGAATGTCGTATGGCGCGACCTTTTGGGATTTGCTCGCGGCTTACTTATTTAACTTCATGTGGAACTATCTTCTCTTCAATATTTGCATCCGCCTGCACAAAGGTAACTACGTCATTTAAAATTCTCTCGTTTGCGTCCATTATGTTTCTTTACTTTACTTGATGGGGTCACTACAATAGGGTTTGTTCAAAGGATCGTTACTTAAAGATGTTTTTACATTTTAATGTAGTTTTTTACTTTCTTAATAGTGCTTGAGTAAGTAATAAATTAGGTAATAGACTTACCTAGTTATTAATTAATATTTTTTAGGTTTTAACAATTTCACGCATTTTATTAGTGAAAACTAAATACGACTTTGGGTTGTGAGTTCGGATTCTTATTTTGTTCTTCTATTCTTGACTTTCTTACTTTTTCTTAAGTGACTTTAGTTACTTTTCTGCTTTTCTGCATATACATTGTGTGTAAGAGGCGTGTGTATCCTATAATATACGATTTAATAACTGTAATATCTGCTCGCAATCTTGATTTGATAAAATACATCAAAGACCATATAAAATTACTGTATATACCTACTTAATTCATACAAAATCACGTGTTCTTTCCCACAAATGTTCCTATTGTAAACATTATCCCAAACATACAAAGAAAAGATGATTTGTCAAAATAAATTAAGCATAAGACAGTCGTCACAACGTCGTCAAATATTTACGCCGGGTTACCGCCGCGGCCGGGCCAATGTTGCGAATGGTAATATACGCTGCCATATAACACGGTACGAAAATACGCGGATAACGGCAGTATGTTCAAACGCCACTCAAATACTTCGTTACGTAAACGTCGCTTAAAATCTAAGCGGCGTCAAAATAAAGAGATCGCTGTAAAAGGAGTCTAAGCGTGGTCTTATCATGTAAGGTGTCTTAGATATTTAGTGACGTTTGAACATTCAGCCGTAAGTGTCACATACTTTGAGATTATGTCAATGTTTAGTATTTTTTAAAACCAAAAAATGAATACATTATCAATAAAAATCATTGAACATAACAAAAAATATTGTCTAGTCAGCCATTTTCATTAGTATTCTGGAATAAATTACGAGTATTTAAAAAAATAGTACAATGTTTTAAATGCGTCTGTGTTATTTAGTTTTGTGATGTTTGTGAAAGAGGACTTTTGTTTAAAACTCTTATGTTGTTTTTAACTATGCGACACTTATTACAGATTATTAAAACAAAAAAAAGTATTTGTGAACGTGTAGTGGTACTCTATTTTCGTGCCCCATAGTAAGGGTTACTCAAATCTCATGTGATTTGGTGCTTACAATCCATCATCGTCCAAGACGGGCGTAATAACGTAGCTGTCCGGAATACCAAATGAAAGAATTCATTCTACTATCTAACAAATACTCGTTATAATGAATTAAAAGAATAAATAATAATACTGAAACTAAATCGGACGCATTTGCAAAAAATATTTTACCTATTTCCACTTTCCATTTATGTAGGAGTTTTTAACAATTTTAAATGCCAACGAGAAAGAGATAAGTACTTAAAAAAAGATTAAAAGATCTGGGATACCTAAACTAGAATGTTTGTAAAATATACAATTTTTAAATTTCAAATCCATTCCCTAAGGATCGAAGAAAATTAAGTGTCTACTCGCTAGATGGCACTGTGTTAAATTTATATTGTCTCGGTATGGCGTGCGTACACTTAATATTCATTAATTCAAAGCTCAAAATGAGCGCAGGTTCACTCTTCCGCATCGGGGGATAGATTTGAGTGTGGTTTTGTTTCGAGCAATTGGGGTTTCAAAGTTACGCCTACTTGAGTTAAGTAAGATGATGTTTTGTATCGATCAAAGGAGACGTTTCTAATCTCATGTATATTTTTTCACGATATATCAGCAGACAAAATTCAGTAACATACAGGATGTGATTTTTTGTTAAAAGAATTATAGGTGAAAGACTTTTTCATTCTTTTTTTAAACTTTCCGTTCCGACACGTGTCCAGTTATGCGAGTAACGAGTTTATCATAAACTTTCATACTCGGAAAGCGGAGCTCGACCGAAGCAAGAAATTAAGAGTTGTGTCGCTGGAACGTCCTCGGGGAAATTCGACCAATCACGGCGAGCGAAATTGCTCATCGCGTTCATGACTACGACGCCATATTGGCAAAATTCTTACGTAAAATAAATACTTTTAGTTATAAGATGAAACAACTTCTTGTCGAAATTAAATGATAGATATGATTAAGTGGTATAAACCAGTACTTCAAATATTATCTACAATGTCTTTTGATCTACAAATAATCAAAAAAGAAAGTAAACTTTATAAGAATTCCATTAAGTAGATTACATAAAATAACACGGCCCATTGTTTATCATGCCAGTCAGTCAAAATTTAAAAAAAAAACCTGTCAAAACATCAATAATCATACAAACGTCCCCAAGGAGCGGCGGCGAATTCGGAAAACAGCCGTGAAAGCTTTTAAAATTACCGCGCATTCATTCCTTGCTTATTGTTGCGGAAGGCGTTCGGTTTTTAAACGCAAAGCCAAACCTCATAAAGGCAAAGATCCGAATCTTTGTTGGAAATTTAAATCCCCAGTGATTCGGGCGTCACAACGTGCGACGCTTCTGAATTACTGATTGATTACGCGCTCGCATCACGGATGACGTGGTGCCGGTGTGGGGAAACAATACAATGCAGGAATTTTATATTCCAACATTATGGTATGTTTACATTTTACAAAAATACAACACCCTCTAGATAAAATATCATTGTGTATTGACACCGTTAGGATAAGTAGAGGAGTAGTGAATTTTTAACTAGTCGTAAAATTACAAAAGTAACTTAAAATCACTTAGATTCAATTAATTTTATCTTATTATCTAACAATGATCATTATAAAGCAAAACGATATAACTTTTGTCAATCTTTCATATTTGTTTTAAAAGGTCGCAAAACATTTTTAAGTAAAATGCTTTGAGACATATTTTTTAACAGACCATTGTTAAAATCAATTATTACTATAAAGACCAAATGGGAATGTAATTTAAAATTAACTGAAAGTCATTAAGCGAGTGACCCTTGTCATAACAAGCTTTTCATCTTGACACTACAAGAACTCGGCTGACCCCCGCGATGTCGACCGCAGATATCGGCCGCCCTGCGACTCTACTGATAAACACAGTAAAGCCAAATGGCACAAACCCGCTCCCTTTTCTACATAATCTATGGGGAGTTAAATGTGAATATTTTAAAATGTTATTTAAATTGATGTTTGTCATTATTACATACATTGTGTAGGTACTTCGAAGTAGGTATTACCCGAGAATAGCAATCCCGAATGAAGTCTACTTACTCATAGTTTAACTAAAAGCCTGAATACCTTAAATCGTTCCGTTAATCGCTGCGTCAAACAGAAGATAAATGGAAGGATCCAATGAGTAATAATCTAAAATAGTCATACTATCTGTCATATTTTGTCACATTTCTTCATATAATGTTAAAAATCCTCAAATAAACTTTACTATAATTATAGATACAGGGATGATAGTAACATTATGGTATGATAAAGCAAATAATACGTGAAATTTGACTATTTTAACATTTATAAGCCACCAAGTTCCATTTAGAGATTTATATCTCTGAATAAACAGCCAATTAAAATCCGAAAGTTCGCAGCGACAACTGTTTGTCTTGTTAGTAATATTTTTAATTGAGACAGACCCCGCATGTGACGTCAAACAATAGTTCGAATCAACCACAATCGCTTGACCCCTTCTAAATATCTTTGTTCCTTCGTTTTAGTGGTGGATTAGGGCGTCATTGTAGTTTCAGAGCTCAAAATATGTTGGAAAGATGTCATGCACGGGGTCGATGTTTACCTAAACCGGGCAAATAATTAAGAATGTTCATTGGTTCTGTCAACATTGCGTTCAGAGGCAGCGGCGATCGCGAGGGAACCGATTGTTTGTCCTCCTTCAAATGTGTTGTTGATTGAACTTTATTGCTTTTTGTTTCGTTCTTGATTAATATTTACCGTGTCCATTGATTGAATTTAATAATCAATTCTCTTATAACAAGCCCGTGAAGTAATACTAAAATGTAAGTTTATTTGATGTTATGGTCCATACTGTACTACTAATAAGTAGCTCTATACGTTGCGATTGACTTTATTTAACAAATGACTATGCTTTAAATTATGTACAATAAACGTTATAAAAGATTTCAAAGAGAGAAAGAATACTTTGCAAGTAAAATACGCGAGCGGGTAATGTATTTTTAATTCAAAGGTTTCTTTGGGAAAACTTATCCGTGCCCTTATTAGAAGCCGCGTATTTATTTTGTCCGGGGCCGGATATCGCCCGGGAGATTCTTGGGTCATTATCCGGGAGCGGGACACGTGATGCGTGAAATTATTTCGTACTTTACACAATCCGGGGTTACGATGTGCGTATGCGCCCCTCGGACTTGGGGTGAAGTTAGAAACGTATGGATGTGCCTAATATCAACGAGAAATCAATTGTGAATTTCAAACATCATATATTTTACTAAAGATAGAGAAAATAATAATATAGAACAGCATGATTTTCTTCCAACAAAATAATCTGTGTGTTGTATATCACTGATACGCAAATTATAAATAAACTGCCCAACTACTTTTGGATAATACAGAATAATAATGGTAGTAGAAATATGCTTCAAAAGTGTGGAACAATTTGATTTATGTAACTAATGTCATGTCCATATTTTAGCAACATAATTCTGTTTCGAGTCAGTTAGCGTCCCCCGCTCGATTACGATTCGTATAAAATGAAGTTGTTATACGATACATCTGGTACAATGCCGTTTGACACGGTGATGCATGGCCCCGCAGCCCCGCAGCCCCGCAGCGCGTACCCCAGCACCGGTCTGCGCGGAGCCAATTCCTAATTGTTAACTTAATAGTTGTTTATAGAATAACCATTTGAGAACAGACTGGAATTAATCTGGCGTTCATAACAATTGTTATCGGTTTAAAAACTCATAATCCTGGTACAATTTAAATATATTTATCAATTCATTTATGATTTTGACTTAGTGAACAACAGCACATCTAATGGAGGATCGGTATAAGTCTTATTCAACAAACTTAGTATCACTGTGTCAATTATTTTTAGTTATTTTGAAGAATATCACTATTTTGATGTGTTGTTGATCTTTTACAATCGCTGTACATATTGTTTTATGTGCAGGTCCATGTTTCGCATGCATACAATGGAGAACCTGGACATGCACACACAAAAATATAGAAAGGCTTGAAGATTTTAAAATATAGTGTTGGTGAAGAATGGAAAAGATCAGTCGGACGGAAAAGGTCACAAATCAGGAAGTACAGAGTAGAAGAAGAGAGGACAATATTAAACACAATAGAAAATAAGAGAGGAAAGATGTTGAGGCATTTGACACGACACGACGACCTGATAACTATAAAAGAAAGAAAGAGAAAGAGAGGAAGACTGAGGACAACTTGAAGGTATCAGAAGGTCAGGATGTTGACACAGGACAGAGAGGTTTGAAAAGGGCTCCATCGACAAGGTTCAACAACCTTAAATTAACTAAGGAGGAGATTTTGTTTTATGATCATACTCCATTTTACGGTATGCTTACATCTCCGCCTAAATCTCCGTTTGAAATAGACTTGTATTAGATGTTTTCCTTGTATCGCTAACATAATCTATTAAGGTACATAAAGTATAATTTAACACGTCTAAAAAGATTGGCATGAACGCGGGAATTCCGTGCGATGTTAGGGAGGAATCTGGTGAAATTCATTAATATCCCGTCGACGGAAACAAGTCGCGACAGGTGAGGCGAACGTCTCGCGATTGAAATTCTTTCGTATAAACAAGCCGCTTATCTGATTTATTTTCCCCTTAAAGCTAGCTAACTGATGTCGGATTGAATTCTTTTATTTAGCATTAGAAAATTTCATGCAAAAAAAAGCTTTTATAGCTTGAAGTAGGAGATAAACATAATATAGTAAAATATTGTTGACATAAAATCAAATCTTAAAGATATTTGACAGTAGTTGACATTAGCCTTAAGTCAGATTAACTTGAGATAATCAGAATAACTGGGCTATGTCTTCATCTGCGCATACAGCTTAGAAACTCCGTATATGTTAATTATGTTTCGCCCATATCTATCATTGTACTACTCAAAAGCTCCTTACAAACAGACGATAGCATTACTTACGGTTTTATACAGTTTTATTTAGTTTTAAGCTTCTGTTACAGTACTTTCTTTGTCAATATATAACAATGACAGTCAAAGGGCTGTTTCTATTTTAGAGTAACAATCCTAACCCTAACTGAGTTTTAAATGTCTTCATTTCATCGTACATTGAACGTCAATAAAAACAACAAAAGTCTCGTTCAAATTGAATTTATTGCTTGTCAAATTTTCGCACTTGTTACAGTTGCTATTGTTGTGTGTGGCCATTGCTGGTAATTGCTTCAACACATGGTATTATGACGTACTGTTCAAAGGGGTGAGGCGGTATAAGATTGAAATATGATTATGCTACCACAGTATATAATCAACTGTTTGTCATATGTTGTACTATTTCTAGTATGATTCATACTGCGCCTAGACACGCAATAGTTGTCACTAGATGATAAGAAAAACTCATATCATTGACAATGACTAAAATGATATCGGAAAAAAATAATTAACAACATGTTACTTTTGTTGCCTTTTAAAAATATTTTAAGTGTATAATTTAGACAAGTAGACTCCGATCAAACTTAAAGCAACTTAAATTTTATCATACCAACACACTAGCCACTACATGAAAAATATTTTAGATGCAAACCCATATAACATTCACTTTAAACTCGGTATTGGGTTCCCTTAAAAGTGCTAAGTCGTGTCGGGAGCGCGCTATTCCCAGGGACACGTCGCTTATCCATCAATATCTTTGCATACGACCGCACGGAGAACTTCTCACCCAACAAGGTTTTAAACTATCCATTACTTTGCGTTAGAAGTCACTATCATATAAGACCTGAAGTATTTTTAAAAATCTAAATATACTTATTTTATATTTTGAAAAGTGTTATGCTTATACAATTATGATTACATTTAAATTATTAGACGATGATCAATATGGCTTGTTGATAGGCAAATTAATTTAAAAAAAAATGAAATCGAAGGTTTTATTAGACTTTTCAGCATTGACGTTCCGTAGAAGATAACGATCAAGGTATTAAAGATAACGGACGGAATTATGCCCGTTTTCACCAACCAACCCCTAAAGTAGTTTTAGATAGGTGTCTTTTTGTTTAAGGGTCTCCCTAAATCTAACGAATCCCTTGCGGTCTAAAGTGACACTTAACTGTTGGTGAAAACAAAAGTAGTGTTTGGCATGTAAAATGCGTTAAGAGTTACCTAAAATTTAGGGATTGTTGGTGAAAACGGCCATTAGTCTCGTAGTATGCGGTGTCTGTACTTAGTAGTTAATGCGAATTTTGTTGTTAGCAATATAAATTAAAGATATCTAGTTTCTTGTTAGTGTTTTATGTTGTACAAAACTGTTTGTATATAGCTGTATACAACAATAACGCCGATCCAAAACGTAATCATTATGTTTGTACCGATTCCGTATTCAATCAGCGCCCTATCACCCTAGGGGTGGGTTTACGAACCGGCCGACGTCCGTCCATAAAGCCGCAATTACGTCACCTACAAACGACATTGAAAATTACCTATTGCCAACAATTTTTTTCATCCAACTCCCAGTAGGCATCAAAACTGAGTAGGTGTGGCCAATTGATACAAGATATTCCCATTGGCCGGTAAAAAAACCACCCACAAACGTAGCAAAAAGGAAAATTTCAGTACGACAAGCATCTTTGTAAACGCAATCGACGACAGAGCCTTGAGAATTTCTCTCTCCCTTTCTCAAGCCGGTTTGTTGTATTTCAGGACGGTGCAAACTGAAAACGGGTTCACTTTAAATATCCCTGGAGATTAAATAGCGCCATCTGTAGAGAAGAGCTAGAACCACTCAGTTTCAGTTTCGGCAAGATGGCGCCGGTCGTCTGCACAAAAGACAAAAGCTCGGAACTTGGAACTTTAGAACTTATTATAACTGTATAAATTAATCAATTTTAGTTAACGGGAAAATTCTAACGTTTCGCTTTGACTTATGTTTATCGATATTTTATTTTTTAATAACACTCTTCCTTGCAAAATCTGCATGGCATTATATTTTACAGTATTAAATATTGTTTATTTTTGAGGATTTTTTTCGCTAACTATAGACTGTAGTAACATTATTTTGATCCACTTGAAATTGTATGAATTATTTTCTATAATTATCAAATATCTGTACCTTTTCATTTATTTCTGCATTCACTTGTATAATATACTAGCTATTTTGCGCGACATCGTCCGCGTGTAATTAAATAGTATGGCTTATGTTACTCGGGGATAACGTAGCTTTCTAATGGTGAAAGATTTTTTGAAATCGGGCCAGTAGATCTTGAGTTATTTCAATACATACAAAAATACAAAAAATTTAAAATACAAAGTTTCTCTCTTTATAATATTAGTATAGATTTAAAATACTATAAAACAATTTCATTGTTAGACAGCACAAGATTAATTTAGCGTTTCTCCCAAAATTATATTTCTATATGACTTTTACTTCAAATGTGAAATCTAGTATCGTAAAGGCAAAGCCCCGACCGAACGTATTCTATATAAAACTGCGCAGTCTATAAAACATTGCCGCATGAAATCGATCTCTGATAAGTAGCTTACCAATTTTATAAGGGAGCTTAGTGGGACGGCCTGCGAGCGCTTAGCCATGAAAAATGTCTAAAGCTTTATTTTAAATGTCCTTGTTAAATTAGTTATGTTTTTATAATCATTTTTCTATCGAGTTCGAGAACTAAATACAAAGAAAAGAAAAAAGTATTTGTATTACTACTGTTTTGTACAAAAGTATAAATATTTATATTACTTTTATTTATTTTATTTTTTGAGCACTAGTTCATGCCCACGACTTCGCCCGCGGGGAATTTAAAATATATGTAGCCAATATCACCCAGAGATCGTGTAGCTTCACAAGAGTGAAGGAATTTTTCAAATCGGTTCAGTAGCTTTGTAGCCTATTCAACAGCGGGGCTACCCAAAGTACTTTTCGATCGGCGTTATCGCTGATGGAATCGACAAGAATGTACGAAACTGTCATTAACATTCGATTAACGTAGGAACGTCAATGTCAGTTTCATACATTTTTGACGTTCGCTACAGATTCGATTCATAGCAAATGTACTTTGATTAACACCCCATTAGTTATTATAGACAAAAATGTAGACAACGATTTTGCCTTTTCTCTTTGTTGGCTTTAAAATGTGCGTTTAGTATATCTGTGTCCATTGGCTTAACGCATTAGAGGCACAAAATTGGGCACTAAGTTAAACTGTATCGGTAATAGCTAATTAGCTATAATCCTATAATCGTTCGGGATAGGAAATCGGCCACGCGGGTCCTATTTGCGGTCGCAGCGATTAGACCCATAAAACTCGATGTGATCTTGATAAGGGACGCGTGAAAATCGCTAACAAACCTATCCCGTTTGTGTTGAATGTATTACTCACCTTTCGATAAACAGACCCAACGTATACCATAAAATACGAGAATAATAACGATGAAGCATGCTAAATGTATTTACAACGATTTTTGAAAGTAACTCCAACATAAATAAACGTATATACTAATTTTGTATCGTGTTATATTCAATTGGGTGTGTCATTATCGTTGTTTATCCTGCACACTTACTACTATAAACCTAGTTACAAATATTTAACATTGAATTTGCTTTAGACTACCATTTTATCAACACAAATTTCTATTTCCTACTGATCATTTATTACCACAAAAATATACCAACAATTTAAAAACGTCAGGTAAATTTTTGAAAGCTTTTAGTAGACTTTAAGCGCAGAGTTCACATTGGTACACGAACTACGTTAGTTCACTATTTCGGGAAACATTTTTGACAGTACGAATGCCTAATTTTTGCCAAAACTGCTACTGAGTTCGCTTGATTTTTGAAACTAACTTCAGTCCGCCGGTCGACGTCCCGAGGCATCGGAGCAGGAAATTTTGCAGCCGACTGCGCATTTGAATTCAGTTTTATTAATGTCTATGCATATTAAAACAGTTTGTCTTAGTACTAAGGATGAGTTTTATAGGATAACATTAGCTATCACTCAGAAGTTGTTAAAATCCTGCAGGGTTTTTATTTAGAGTCATATTTATTGAATGCCATTTTGCCAAGTCTCGCGTAATTAGAATTTGCAAGTCATAGTTCTTACCGAATAGTCTATTGTAGCCTAATTATTTAGTTTAATTCCTTTAAATTGGGCATATAAATGACTATGTATAAAATAGTATAACGTTTTCATAAACTACATTTGAAGACATGATAGTCAAAAGTATATTTTAGTTTCTTTAGACTTATTTATTCTGTGTTAATAAATACGAATTACTTATCATTTAATATTTTTACTTTTAAAATTAAGTATACTTAAGTTGTCTTTAAAAAGGTACTGGCTGTTGTGCGCGACTTCGTCCGCGTGGAATTAAATAATATAACCTATGTTACTCGGGATAATTTAGCATTCTAATGGTGAAAGATTTTTTGAAATCGGCCCAGTAGTTCTTGAGTTATTTCAATACAAACAAAAATACAAAGTTTCTCTCTTTATAATATTAGTATAGATTTAGATGTACATATACATTAAATGCAAGTCGGTCTGTCGGCGTCGAACAAACTGCTACAATTAAGCCTCGACCCGCTCCACTGGAGTTCAACAGTTTTTCCTCGTAATTCTATTACATTATTAACTTACACCGTGTTAAAGATCTAGGGATGGGACTTTACTTTTTTATCGATGTTATTTACAATTTATTCATTGATAAAAATGTCCTGTACGCAAATCATGAGATTTAACTCAATTATAGTATGCAATGTATAATAGTTTTGGCCAATGCAAATCTAATCTTAAATATTATAAAAATAATATTAAAACAATTTTACTCTAAAGCTTTTTATGTTGATATTACATTGAGTACCTTACTCGAATGATTTTAATTTACGCAGATAAGGTGAACCCTAAAATAATTTCATAATTAATCATTTTAATAAGTTATTAAGATGTTTTATTTCATTCTTATCGTGCGCTAGATAAATGAAAATTGAGTCTGTAATTAAAAATAATAGTTTTATTAGACATTATCGATATTGTAAAAGTGCGTCACATCTCTAGTCCTGTAGATCGCGACGTCTTCCGTTTGTTCCGCTCGCAAGGATCGCTGGCTGAAAACTTTTAATACTTTAACTCGACTCTCACTCAATTTCGCTTAACGCCTGCGTCGTTGACACGCCTCGCCGCCGCCGCCAAGATATCGTCTTATAACAGTTTTACAACTGTTCTATGTGGCCGAATTCCTGTTTTGACTCTGCACTCAAATAAGTACTTAAGTCGACAGTTTATTACCAAACAAGTCGACTTTTAAGCGTTAAATTTTGTAACTAAAAGTGTCCGAAAGAACAGCGAGTCTACTCTAACTCTACTATTTTAATAGTAAAATGTTGCTTTTCGGACACTTTTATAGTAGTTAAGTAATAGTAAATCTATTAGTAAATCTTTTGCTCGGATATTACTTGCTTCTCGACTTAAATACTAGCCTGGTGCGAACAAGGGCTAAGGGCAAAAAGGTAACAATAAATAAACTCTAAAAAATCTAGAAGTCATTTTTTTAATTAAACTTTTTATTAAAAAAAGGCATGTTGTATATTATTTTTCTATACAAGGTAGTAACTAAACTTAAAACGAACGGATACAGTTTTAGAAAATCGCAGAAAAAGAATAAACGATCTAAAAAAAGAATTGAAAACGTTGAAACAAAATAAAACCCCATCACGAGACGACAAATTGATGTCATCCATCCCTCTCCCGCTAACGCTGGCTACATATCACGCCGCGCACGTCCTCGACATTTTTCCTTTATATATTATTAATACATAAGTACAATGGTGCACTCCTCGCGCACGCGGACGACGCATAAATCTGTCCTTTTCTATATTGTTGGGTCTAGTTTTCCCAAGCGACCGTGCCCCGAGGGTAAAACTCCCTGGGGTCGGTATTGACTCTACTATGGAAGGAAAGTTATCTGTACACCTATTGTCGGCCACCCCCTCTACCTCCCTCACGGCACACGGCCGCCCGCTGAACGACTTTCTTACGCATTTCACGCTTTGTTTTATTCTCCACGAGCTTTCCCGGTTTTAAGTCGACGGTGTTTGTTTGTTTCAATGTTGATTTCTCGCACTTGTTGATATCAATCAAATTTATTTAAGAAAGTTGTATTATTTATTTTGTAACATGAATGAAAGCAAAGTAAAAAGTAGTAAAATAAAGCATTGAATAATGTGAAGTTTTTTCCGTAATTATTAATATGGGCATTGCTTTTGTTATAATGTGTTTTTGGGTGCAACAATATTTAAATGAATTATGATTGTTTTTTTTCCAACTTAAAACTTTATCGTTAATGATTGCATATAAAAAAATTACAAAATACTTAGTTGTCGTACAATAACGTCCATCACATTCGGATTAAAATATCTCCGAAAAATAATTCGAGTTAGTAACCCGACCCGCGCCTAATACGATTTAAGGGCGTGCGCACACCGAGAGCTAATTTAGTAATGCGCGGTCATACGGCACGCGGCGGACACGCGCGCACGCATACACGATTTGTTCACTTAACTAACTTAGCACGGGGACGACAAATATGTGTCCGGACAGATAAAAATGTCACTTATCCTTGATGGATTTACGATATCATATTTCAAAGTGTAATTTTAATCTTTATAATCTAGGAAAAAACAAAAACATTAAAATTATTACGAAGTTAGCAAGATTAGCTTGTAGTTTTCTTGTCTTACCCGACATATGAACGAGTATACGTGCATGGATGTAGAATTAAGAATAATGTGCTTAGCATCTTGCGCTTTGGTTATCAGTAACCATTAGTATCTGCTTACCTCCTGCTTATGTAGGATTTTCTATAAGAGGAGGGGGCAAACGTGCTGTGGATCACCGACGTGATCTACGCCGTCCATGGACATTTACAATACCCGAAGAACCACAAAAACGTTGCCGGCCTATGTAGGATTGCCTAATAAAAGAACAACTGGTACATAGAAATCATCCAAAGTAACAATACTACCGTAAATATTATCAAAGCTTAAAATATGTGCATATCACATTTCTTATACTAATTGTATTTGTTGAATTAGTAAAAGCCACGAGGGATTGTCATTCAGACGCGTGGCTACGGCGTAGGCACGTGCGCCGCGTGTGGCACTATTGTAGCAACTACGAAATACCCGCTTTGCTACGAGGCAATTGAGCAAAGTTGTTTGCTATTTGTCATTAGTGTGTCTTACCCAATGACTTCATCAGACCGAGTTAGCGATAGAAACTGAGCTTTTGCTTCACATTAAGTCCGTTTTTATCGCGAACTCGGTCTAATGAAGCCGTAGTGTTACAAATATTTTAGCACAATTATACATGTTAGTTAAAAAATTTTCTTTATAGTGTCCAATAAAAATAAAATTAAACAAATCAAGTTAATATTTGGATCCAACTTATATTAGTCCTTTAAATGGGAAATATTCAAAGTTACATAAAGCAAGCATACAACCAGACCCTTTAAAAGCTACTAGAAATTATCATAATTAATTTATATTTACAAAAGAGAGCACTCGCAAAATGTTAGTTGCCTCTTTTTATGCTAATTCATGTAATACAATCCCTATTCTTCGACGGCACAATTAGAAGCAGCGATAAACCCATGCATTATCTAGTCAACGTTAACAATAGAATATTACCCTTGGAAGAGTACAAAAATAGTTAGTATAATATTACAGTTGGGGTCAGGAAGTTAGCATGTGTGAAGTCACAATGGTGCCCAAGTATTTGTGATGGTGTTTTGTTTGGATCACTCGCATGATGGATTAGCTACGAGTAAATCATTTGGAATACTTTTGCGACTTTTCCAGTCATACTAAAATTATTATTATTGTGTTTGAAACTTATTTCTCTCTCATCATGTGGTCAATAAGTTTATGCCTTCTTAGGTGAAAATCAAACCTGGGTAAGCGATAGATCTCTATAAGAGAGTCATTCTCTGCTCCCGACGAGCTACCACCACAAGCGAGTAACTCGGATTAGAGACAAACCTTTATAAGTGAGACAAATATCTCTCACTTACCTAGGTTCGAATGTATGTTCTTTAATTTCGTTAAAAGGGATCAAATGAAACTAGTTTTATTTAGTAGTAATTTAATTTGGTATTTTGTGATAGTTTTCTTGTGAACGATTACAATGTACATATATTACTCGATATACAATTGTTAAATAACTACATACAATATCCAGAGGAAATCCTCTGTAACGTTTTCCGTATTGAACATATTGAAGTAAATTGTTACAGCTTTTTTTCCCTTTTTTCTATTTCGTATACAGGATTCATTATTTCGTTGTATTACGTAGACAATTTCAAATACATCTTTATATTTTGTAAACGATATGTTTCAAGATATGATTCCATTCTGCGGGGCTACCCAAAGCACTTTTCGATTGGCGATATTGCTGGAATCCACAAAAATGAATGGAACTGACGTTAACATTTGATAAAATCATGCGATTGTCACGTGTGAGATATCGAATGTCGGTCAGTTTCATACATATTTGACGTTCGCTATAGATTTACTTCGTAGCGAATGCGCTTTGGGTAATCCCCCTGATATTTACATTCGATGTTTTTAAGCAAAGTTTTAATACTACTTAATTAGTCATATTAAGTTGGAGGATTACATTAAAATTTACAAACGTCACTTACAATAAATATATCACAGACTTTACAAAACAAACGATACATCGATACGAAATAACATATTTATGAAAAAACTTTACAAGATTTTAATTCGAAATCCTGAGCAGTTAAAGGTAAAACCGGGGACTCGTCTTATAAAAATCTACATCATCTATCCTTCTAGCAAATAAACTATGAAGTAACCTTACATTTTACAAAGTTCTAGTATTTACAAGAAAATTACAAATTTATGTACATGTTATACAATTGCCGCCCTCAACACTGACATTATTACCCCACATTCAATTTTGTAACATACCTATATTAAGGAATTTTAAAATCATCAAATAAATCCAATGATTCTTACTAATGAAGATATGAGAGCTTTTACAGTTAGTTTGTAAGATCTTATGATACTTTTATATTTATGTAATATTCCTATAAAAAACTTAAAGAGGTAAAGGCGGTATCAACCCGCAGTGGGCCAATATTGCCTATGGCCTAGTCACCCGCCTTAGGTTATAGGCTATTCGCCCCGAGAGTGGGAACGAATAGTGAGCCGATGACGATGAAAGAGGTAAACAATAATTCATATTTATCAAGTAAATATCATTTTAAAATCATTACTCGGCAGTAAAAGTTGACTTTATACAAATAAATGATCTCTTACCGATGGAAATACATAGAGAGGAAGACATAAAAATGATTATATGTATATATGTTACTTGGATGCTAAAGGTGCTGTTTGTGCGTACTGCTGCGCGCTGCACGTCGGCAAAGAGAAGGGATTGACGCTGAACGGAGATGATACCAATCCGCTCATTCCTGTAACAATTAACGATTTCGTCTTACATTGCATATCTACAGTGCACGCGCTAAAAAGCGATTCGATTGCAAACATCAAAACTGTATAGAACTTAAAACAACGTTCGATATCTCACACGTGGTAGGCACATGACTTATCGAATGACATTTGGAGTTTCATAAAATTTTGTCGATTCTATCCGCGATATCGCCAATCGATACACACTTTGGGTAGCCACTCTGTGCTGTGGCTACAACAACAACCATTCTTGAAGAATATTCTGTCTTTCAATCGAGGTATAGGAAGGTTTGGCAGACCTAATTATAGTACTCTTCTAGTTGTAATAAGTGAATACTCGCAACTGGTTACACAAGGAGAAATTAATGGATACAGGGTCAACAAAAAAAAAAAACAAAAAAGTCGAAAAGAAAATTGGAGCACTACTAACACTGCACTAAATGTTGGCAGCTATATGCGGGCTCTGCTTTACAGCCGCGAACGCGCTCCTCAGCGTGGCCTCTTTATACTGTTCCCCTTTCATAAGACCGGAGCTGCATTTTGTATGACTGTTTGCTTGGAAGTCGTCCGAGCATCTCTCATTCCTTTCATAGCAACGGACGCTATCTTTCGAGTTATAAACGTCATAGCTGTGATGGTCAGCTATTTGTCCGTTCGCACTCGGATGGTACGGTCCTAAACATACTGGGACGGGAGAAAGGAATAGGTTAACTTAAAACAAATCCAGAAAAGAAAGCCGTTGCAAACAAATGCAAAGAAAATATGAAAAAACAGGAAAATTTCAATCGGTCTGAAATTTAGTACAAAAGTAGTTGTTATTGAACACTATCCACCTTAATCCGAAAAAACTTATAAAGTATTGCGATAAGCGAGGACCAATAAGTCGTGTATTATACAATACTGTAGGACATTCGGAACTAAATAAGATAGACCCGGGGTATCATTCTACCAAGTAATTATCATAAGAAGTACCAGAAACAAGGATGTTCTGTATTTTGGAATAAATTTTATGAATGTACCAGTACCAAACGTAGAAAGTACAACAGTAATAACGCTGATTCTTGTTGCGGAATAAAGCGGAGAGAGTATGCAGTTACTAGCATGAGTACTGTTATAGTACCAATGTAAGTACTAGGTATAGTTACTCACGTGAGGTGGAGTTGAAGAGCGAGGTGGGCGGGGCGTAGTGCTGCGCGTAGTGCGGCGTGGCGGCGCCGGCGCAGTACCGCGGCGACACCGAGCCGCCGCTGCGCGCGTACTCCTCTAAAAGAAAAAGCCTGGGGTCAACAACAAATCATGTTAGGACCACATGCGACACGTCTATTTTATATTACGACTAGTATTTTATTAAATTATTATCCTCCTATATTCAAAAACCATTAAGTGTATTGTAGTCATGTAAATCATTTTTCACCAACGATATCAAATTGTACCCGTCCAAAAAATTGGGCAGTTTGGCGATGATGTTATCAAAATAATCAACGAAGGAGAACGAAATCGGCGATCCATCGGTGTTATACCAAATTGAAAGGATCACCTTTATTTTTATTATATTCTTAGCAATATCGTGTCGTACCTTCAGTCCATTGGTGAGGGGTGGTGTCCTGTGCGTATGCGTTGAAGGGCGCGGAAGGTGGCGGCGATCGCGGGAGTAGCTGGTTGTTGCGTGGCATCGAGTATAACGCCTCCGCCAGGTCGGCTGCTCGCTTCAAGATTATCTCCTATAGGAACACCACATTTAGCATCAAATAAAGTGTCGAAATCGATCTCCGAATTGTAGATTAAATTTCAGATATCTTATTTAAAGTACTCGTAAGTAGTCCTATTATGTCTTCAAAACTTTATTTAATCTTTACTATATTTTACGCAGCGTAGGAACTGTTCTGTCTTGAAAATCCTTTCATGTTTTCGCTTTATACTAAACCTACGTTCATGAAAAGATGTTACTATCTCAGAAAACGAGTAGGTCTTAGAAAAGATCTTGTAAGATGCGGATAACACCGCTCAGACTTAGCACTTATTCGACCTTATATTCAGTACATTCTACACGCTAAAGAAATGCATATTCTACTCCTATGTCATCAAAACTGGGGGTTATCCAAAGTACATGCGATACAAAGCGATTCGATAGCGAACATCAAAAATTTATGGAACCTGACAATGACACGTGACAATCACATGACTTATTGAATGTAATTGTTAGTTTCATACTTTTTTGTCGATTCCATTTGCAATATCGCCAATCGAAAAGTACTTTGGGTAGCCTCCCTGATGCAGTTAAGTAATAGATAGTACCCTAGTACGATAATTAATCATCAGTTCCTTACCTTTGGTAATTTCTCAGGGTCACCAGGATGCCTAGGTATCAATTTCTGCAGTCGTTGAAAGCCGTAGTCGATGGTGGGCTCGTTGAGCGCTGCTATGCGGAATAGGAAAACAAAATCAATCATTACGAAACTCTAACGATATCTAATTGACGGATTGTGTAACGAACGCC
Organism: Papilio dardanus tibullus; assembly: GCA_013186455.1. Taxonomy (NCBI): domain Eukaryota; kingdom Metazoa; phylum Arthropoda; class Insecta; order Lepidoptera; family Papilionidae; genus Papilio; species Papilio dardanus. Next base: position 347,238 of record QDHC01004886.1, on the reverse strand, counting down.
AATCGGATTACTTGAGAAAACTCCAATGAGATTTTTGTATCACAATTCATTTGATCTTACGTAAGATGGATGCTGATTTATATTGTTTCTCAATCAATCATGAGTGTATCTGTTCCTAAGTTATTATGTACGTATATGGTATCCGTATCTTACAATAATGCATATTTCCCAAAAAGAAATGCTGTAGGTTCCTGCTGCTAAAACACTTATTTTACTTGAAAAAATTGCTACATCCAAATTTTTTGCCAAAAAATTGCCAAATTGCCAAATAGGTGTTTCGCTTAACTACTTAACTTAAATAGCTTAAGTATCTGTGGCCCACGGCTCTAGTAGGTAGGCTACGTGGTTTTCCAGGCTATGTTCTACATTTATGCCAAATTTCACCAAGATTTGTTAAGCCATTAAGGTACCTTGAACCAACCATCGATTCATCTAGCCTTCGTAACTTTCGCCATTATAATATTAAGTAGTAAGACTTGTTAAGTTTTCATTTCACATATTATGCTTCTACTCACAAACATATACAAATCTGCCTGGCGCGCCCTTGCAGAACTGCTTGCTCTTGTAGGAGAGTGTGACCTCGACGACGCCGGGTATGTGCCGCGGAGGCGTCTGCACTCGTATCGCGTGTGATGTTATTAACTGTTGAAAAAACATTTTTGTGAATCATATTGGACAAAATTTAGTAAAGAGACAAAGGGTATATTAAAATATTAAGTTAATAGTGTGAACAAAGGTCACAAACAAGTTATTAGTGTCGTATAAGAATCTTTACACGTAAATATTAGGTAAAACATTTTTATCATTTTTTTAATATCACTTACCTCACTCCAAACTAACATTGTTCCGAACACAACTTGAAGACCGTCGAAGAAGTTGTCACCTACGATAATGACTGTGGAGCCTCCTGAAGTCCAGCCTTCACTAGGCGATATCGCCTTTATACAAGGCGTTGCGACCGGTAGAGGCGGGTACAGACCTGCTGCGACAAACAATACCTCCATAAGGGAATGGACATACTCTATACTACATGTTATTTTAGTGTGTTTAATAAAAAAAAACATAATGTTACGTAAACCTTCGAATAACAGTAAAAGATGTCTAAATAGATGTCTAAGGGCAGCGGCCGCTTGCTCGTTTGCCACTTTTTAATATAAAAAAAAAGAAAGTGACCAATACTTCGTCTTTTTCTTCCAATTTTCCAAGTTTAAAGCTTATTAAATTCCATTTGCAAATCAAGTTAAGAAACAATTAATTGTCACGTACTATAGAGAAATCTAAAATATTTCATTAAAATATTCGCTTATAGACGACAAAGTTTTTAATCTGAAATAGATTTTAATTTTCCTCAATTTGACGTTGCTAAGAATGTAAGTTAAAACTTAATGTGAAATGTTAAAAATAAATTTCACTGCAGCCAAAGGATATGCTATAAAGTTCTTCATTACAGACAACACACAAGTTAAAGGAAATTTTATACCCAACTTAAAAACTTTAATAAACGAATCACTAAAACTAATTCCGTCCCGCTTGAACATTTATATTAGTAGATTTCCAGAAAAAGGACGATTGTGGACCGTAAAAGTTACAAAGGGCCATTACGAAGGGAAGAAGCGATCGACGATGATAATTGAAAATGAATTTTAATGGCAAACAATAAAGTTGGAGATAGGATCAACGTTTAACGGTTGTTATGACATTATCGAAGTGTTAGGTCGCGATGCAAGAAGGTTGTAGTGTGGGGGACACGCGCCAAGACAACGGGGGGAGCTCAAATCTTGCGAACAAAACGACTCGGTAATAAAGACGAGAAAAGAAAGTGAATTTAAGGGGACGAAAGGAGATTACGCAGTCGGTTCCTTTTTAATTTGGCTAATAAAATATTTTTCGTCGTGGCCTTTAATAGAAATATTTTCTGGCGAAATAATATTTAATCTCATAAATTGGGTTCATGGGTATTATAAAGGCCGGAGAATATAAAAATGTTATATTGTCTTAAACATTATTGATGGAACTTATTTAATATTGTACATTAAATTACAACGTTTCGTGATCATATTTGGGTTTAATAATTTGCTAATTCTCTTCTCATTTCTTCAATTTAGTATGGACAATTTATTTCCCTAAAAATACTGGACTCATTCTCGTGTCCAACCATTTGAAAGGAATAATCTCACACTAAATTATCCCTTTTCTGTCCGTGCCCGCTAACACCCCGGCCACCCCCAGGGTGCGCGAATGTCTACAGTGATTCCTTGCATACAAACGACACCATATAACAGACTATTATGACTCTCAGACATTTGTTACCGATCGACCATGACTTCACTCCGTGTAAATAATGTGCCGTAAATTTTATTCTATGTAATATTATAAATTAAGACATATTTATTACACGTTAAAATATTTTTAAGGAGTTTTTACACTGAAATATATAAACTTATGGATGACTGATTGAAAACCGCTTTGAAACTCCATAATCTCTAAACCCCTGACCCTATGCAATGTTTTTAATTAAAAGTATTTGTGTATGTCAACTTTTGGTACCTAAGCCGTGTTAAAAGAAAAGAGAACATTAAAATAACTGGCATGTAAAGTATGATTGAAACAAAAGAAAATAAAATAAAAAAACAAAACGTACAATGATTGTCTGGCGCGGCGTCAGTACCTTCAGATGGGTCGAGGCGCTTCGCGCGCCGGCCGTGCTTGCTGTTGTTGTGCACGAACATGTTGTCTGATATGGCCAGTAAAGGACCGTCCACCATTACTTGCGTTGATATCACCACCTGGAAAGTCAATCATAGTTAGATTCAAAAGCAAAACAAACACAACGTGAATAACATTGAGTTACTTGTCTCCTTTCACCTTAATTTTTAAGAAATCAAATCGTACTTTTCTTTACCAATTTACCTATAGATTACTCTATCGATAGTACTTTGTCACCTGCAACAATGTCGAATTTAGCTTATATTTCCATCTAAACGAAGTTCAAGATCAAGAGAAAAAGGTGACTCAACTAAAATAAAACCCCGACACCGCACATAACCGCGATGTCTCACACATTGCAGGCACTACACACACACGCACGTGAAGGAAGGGAATCGAAAGGGAGAGTCCCTAGGGAGGAGCCAATGTCTCGGGACCGTATGAAATGGACGTAAGTCTTCCAATAGGTATGCAAGGAAATGCATTGAGTGCGTATGCACTTCGCATATTTTGACAGAAGTGAAATGTTTCTTTTGTTTCCTTTAAGGGGACTTTTCTTTATTTACTTATTGCATTTCTAAATATTTAGTGCTAATACATTTACGGCAGTCGTGTTGTATTTATCCTTGTTTAGTATATTCTTTTAAATTGAAAAAAATAATAATAAACATTGTATCTAAAGTTCACTTTACCTCGTAAGATATTATGTCAAAGTTTTAAGCAAAATGATCATTATAAAAATCTAAATAAGGAATATTTACACTAGCATCGATAGAAGACTGCATAACTTCGATCCCAAAGAGGCACCACAAATGTATGTTATATATTATAACCATATATTCTTACCCTTGAAACAGGGAACGACCACTGAATTATTCAATGACACACAGAAAGCCCAAATATAGACATAGCTTTACACACCGGCGGTACGGTTTATAGAATTATATGCTATATGCATACAGAAATAAGCACTATATTTGGCTAAAGTGTGTAATGGTACCACGTAAGACAAATATGTCTTAGCCAACTGTGGAAGCAAATTTGTACTCATAAGTAGACTTAAGTGTGACTGCACCTTTAATGTCAACCGCGTTAGGGTTGCCTCTAATTAATTTATGTAACTTTGTGAAAGTTTTGTTTAACTATGAAATACAGTACAGCATTACGTATCTTCAATTATAATAAAGATGAATGTTTAAAAGGTGTAGATATATGTAAATCGTTTCCTCGAATATTTTAATTGGTGAGGAATAGTATCTGATTGAAATGGTTTTTACTCAATCGAAGTTAATTAATAAAGGGGACTTGCTACAGGGCTTTCAATGTTGGTTAGTAAAAAACTATTTACAAATATATCGCCTTATGTTATTGTTTTATTTATTCTAATGTAGATTCTATTGTAAAAATCACAATCTTATCTTAGAAATCTAAAGAAATGTAAACGGGTAAGGTTGTGTAAATAAATTTAATTTCATCCCTCTCTCAAATTGGAGGCGTTTCAAATATTCAAGAGTCGTGAACGCAACCCTTCTTTAGCTAGGGCGATACCACTGTATGTGTGGTCCAATTCATAAGTAAAAAGCACGATTGTAAAGTAACTCAAAAATAAACGTGAATGTGAAAAATAAATTACACCAACTTACACACATTAAAGTATATAGTTTATTTTTTTATTAAATTACTAAGACATATAATTCCTTAAAAAGTCTTTCTAATAAATAAGCTGACGTTAACCATAATACCTGTTGCCTTCTTGCCAACTGCACTTTTGTACATAGATTTTATTTGGTTTAAATAAAACAGCAAGCCTATTACTGGTAATTTACTTTAAAACAATTTTAGGTTACACAGTTCCCGCTATCGCTTATGTCTTACATGCGATCGGAAGCCGTACAGACAGGGCGTGCAGGCTGCAAGGTAATTTTTCGTCGAGTCTAGTAAACAAGCAACCATTTACTTGTCGACAGCACGAATAATTACGGCCGGACCTTGAGACGAGATAGTTACTGCTGGAGCGTGTTCTCATCCCCTCTAAGAATTCACTCTTTTGTTTTTATTTCAGTAACAAAATGTTAATTTTAATTTACGCAAAGCTGGCGGGACTAGCAAGTCAATGACCTTTTAATGCATAATAAACTATGATAACTATAAAAGAGATATATTTATAAAAACCATATTGTGTTATTCACTTCGTAGAAGTTTTACATATTTTGCCCTTGCAATTACTTTGTACTTTTATTGTAATTTACTTATCGGGTACGTAGTTTGCTGACGAGAGGCAACGACAAGATAAACTGAAGTCTAGTCTAGGTTGTCTCAATGCTTGATAATGCATCTAATCACTAAGTTTAATTGTCACATAAAGTTGTTCAACGTAAAGTTAATGCTAATTTCGTGAACTACACCACTCTTCAAGAAATATAACATATAGCCGGCTACAAATGTTCAGTTTTTTTTAAATTGACGTACACACGTCAATTTGAACTGCTCAGTCGAACTGTACAGTTCTCAGTTAGCTTACACTCGCCAGTTTTAACTGCGCAGTCGAACTGTACAGTTAAAACTGAGTATCCGAAGCGGGCTTAATAGTAAATATACTATGTAGCTTACGTTATTATTTTAGTAATGGACACTTTTTAAACTCTAGAATCTAGATTATTGTGAGAATATTTTTGAAGCAACAAAGTTTTACGAGTAGTTTTCTTAATGTGTAATACTTACTTGAAATCTTCTCATATCTCGAGGGTTGCCGGCATTTTTCAAACAATTCTGATTGCATTTCAGAAAGAATTTAAGAAAAAATCTGTAACAATGAAAAAACTGTCTTATTATATGTTTCATAAGATATAAAACCGAACGCAAAAGTGATTGCTTATGACGTATTTATAATAGAAGCTTTAATAGAACAACATTTATTATTGTCTAGCATGTTTAATTCGTGATATTGAAATAATTTTGACTTAAGAAAGTTGATTTTCCGTAAAAACAGAAAGTTATAATCATCGTTAGTATACATGTTATCCATAAGAGTTGCACTTATAAGTTTTGTTTTTCATGTTTACAAAGTGATAAAATGTAAAAGTACTATGTCTATTATTTATTTGTGGGCGCGGCTCGTAACCCAAAGTTTGACATTAACGACAGCTGTTTCCACTTCAAAGGCCAAGACGTAAACAGAGGCAATAATATATTAATTTGTTTCTCGTGTTCACTAATTTGTTCTTCCCACCTTTCCGGCCCAGTTTTTTGTACTAGAAGCAAATGCATGTGAATCTTAGAAAATTTTTTGCTATTAAGAGTTTTTGTGAAAATCTAAAGACCCAAGAAATGTCAATACAGTCGTACCTGGATATGCGATAGTCCAAGGGACCTAGAAGGAAAGGTCTCGCTTATAGAGGTTTATCTCGCTTATGGAGGTAGCTCATCGGGACCATAGAATGACTCACGTATCCAGGTTTGACTGTATTACATATTAGGTATAGGTATGTTTACATCTCTTGAGCTACAAACTTTTTACGTATCTGTTTCAAGTCATATATATTTAGTTAATACATATTTTGTCTTGTATCAAACAATTTCCAGAACTAAAGTCTATAGACTATCAAATCGGCTTATACACAATCGCTGCTATTGTGCTATTGTGTGAGATAACTGTGTTATTCCAAATTATCATTTATTCTATACTACTTAAAGCTTATAAGGGTTGTAAAGATAAAGTTGTTGATGCGTAACGTAGAGCGTGCGATCAGGCGGCCGATCACGATGAATGCTTTAGCAGAAATATTTTACATGGCCTCCGGCAACGCCAGCGCCCACGAATATTGTGCCAACATACAAGTATACACATAGAGTGGATAGTAGACCCACTATTCTATGTTTTATATAAAATCTTTTAACTGTTGTTTTCGTCATGATGCTATTGAATGTACGGTACGTAAGTGTTACATTTCTCCTGGTATTGTGCATCTATCCAATATATTTATAATTTTATGTTTAGTTGGTCAAAGAACAGCTTAATTAAAATAGTTTAAAACATAAACTGACTTGAACTTAAAGCACAATTGTTGATAGTAAGCTTACCAATTTAATATTTTTTTTCTCGTATAATTTTAATATTTAAATGTAATATTCCTGCTCTAAAGATTCACAGTACGAGTGTATTGTAGGAGGCGCGTAGCTTGAACGTATTCGAGGTCTGGGCGCCCGCGGCGTCGCACATCTGTTCCCGCATTATTTATGTTAAACACCTTATGTCACAATATCGCGAGTTAGGAGTTTACGGCTGTCAAGCGACACCGAGCCTCGCCGAGCTATGAATGGAGATTTTATTTTAGTCACAGCCGAGGACAGAAATGTGGTTAAACGACGTTTCGTTTATCATTCGCGAAGTCAATACGTGAGATTTAAAAATAGAACAGATATATTGACTTTATTTTAAAAGCCTGCATCATTTTTATTTCCTTCGGTGTCATTACAAATCGCTTCAAGTGATCCGTATTGAGCTATCGGCAGCTGAAGTTTACCATACACAGACGACAGTACAGCTTTCCAACCGTTCACAGGAAATTGTCGATAAATGCTTGAAAAATCCAGAGTATGGCATGGCAGCCCTATAAGACTTTGACTATAGAACATTGTTTCTCTAAAATTTGACCAGTCCAAACCTTGTTAACGTAATACGATATTCGTACGTGGACAGTAATATAAGCTGTAAAAATATGCACAATTTCATACAAAGTTAAGAACATTTAACTTGTGAATCTCAGTGTAATTCACAACGGAGCTGAAGATCCGACAGGCGTTAATTTATCTGAGCTGCGTCGCGATTTACGATTCAGAATGATGCCTTACGATCGCTGAGTGCTGTCGGTTACTCTGATAGCTTAAAGCTCACATTCATTAACGCCTCGCACATTCTGTTTTATTTGCAAGACCGTGTTAATATCTATTACTCTGTGGTTTGACTATCTTTCTGTACAAATTAATCGAGTAGAATTATTCTAAAAAATAAAGTGTTGATAGCATTTACAATTCATAATTTGTATTATATGTGCTTTAAAATGTAGAAAATATTTATTTTACATAAAAGTCGCTAGTAATTTAACATAAGTAGATTTTTGATATCTAAAGAAGAAAACCAAATAACTTCAATTTGATTTTTTTCAAATTTTCCTGTGAACAATGCGGGATTAAACTGTAGACATTTCGAGTGGAAATCGTCGAAATCAAACCAAACCGAATAAAAACACACCTACTAGGAATATTTACCTATCGCATCACGAACAGAAAGGAAACTCTGTATTTTCGTCGTAAAAACTACCCCACGCTTTTCATCCCTTGCCTACGTATATAATACAACCCCCGCACTAGAGCTTATCAATAGATTTCGAATACACGTAAATCGACATGCTTTTTCAAGCATTTATCAAAATTATTTAAATTGCTTTAGGATAGTATGAAATGTTTAACAACTACTTTAAGGTTTCGACCAGTCAAATAAATCTTCGAATAAAATTGTATAATGAAAAATATTTTAAGCGTGTTTTTATTTGGAAATATAACTTAAAAACTAAACGACTAAGAAATACTTAAGACTTAGAGTTCTAAGGAGTTAGATACATAATAACTTCAATGAGAACTTACTTTTAAGTAAGTTTACGTTTAAAACCGTCCTAGACATAATACAAAAAGTAATTTCCAACTAAGCTAAATCATATCAACCGATATTGCTTGCATTACACGAGGAACATTGTTAATAAAAACTTATTCTCTCCATTCATACTTTTATTTCAGGCTAGTTTCGCAAATGCCGCACTATAGGATGAAAAAAATCTACTACGGCATTAAGTCGGCGGGAGGCGCGCCCTCTCAAGGAACACTTGAGCTCCCTCCATCCTCCCTCCACACTACCGCCCTCTATACTAGTTATGTTTATTTGCAACGAATGTTCTTTCAAACTTGTTTCTAAAAACGCAACACATTCACGACATGGTTAACATTTTATAAACGCTTTTAAAGTACACCATTGATAAGGTAAAATGCGGAAAAATAAAGATTAACATTATAATATAAGAAACATTTAATAGCGTTAATATTAAACTAAAATATTATCTATTTATGATAACAATTGAAAACGGAGCGACTAAGAATAAAAGTTAAGTAAAAAAAAAATAGGTAAGTGAATTTAATAAGTTTATATTTTTAATGAAGAAGTTAAGTAGGAAAGAGAAGACAATTTATTTCTCAGTCCTAAATAAGGGAAACGGTTTTTAAAAAATATAAACAAATCAGTTTGTTAACAAATACTTCAGTACAAAACTCGAGCTAGAAAACCGCATTCGTAAAATCGAACGCGCTGTAAGAACGCGGGTACTGACAACAAGCGGTCTCTTATAACTTTTCCCTTTTAACCTTTGGTTCCCCCTCCCCCGAGTCCCCCGGCCCGGTGGCCCGGTCGCCCGCTCCCTCGGGAGGCGGTCCCCAGGGCCGGCGCCGAGTCCCCCGCGCACGCCGCCCCGCCTGCCACCACTCAATACCGACACGCCATGCGGACGCCAAAGATTAAGCACGCGTAAGATTGATGAAAACTATCTACTTTAATACCTAACATATAGGTAAGCTATGTAAACGCTTACCCTTGAAAATGAAATAAACAAAAGTAATAATAAAGCCGAAATTAGATACAGCACCTTCTATTAAGTTGAGAGATCATTATTGTTACTGATTTGTTTCAACAGTTGTTATTCAAATATAAAACTACTTAAGTAACTGTTCAATGTGCTAAAATTCTGCACATAAGAGAGTTGTGGCAACACAACATTTTATGTCTGTCCAATATCTCCATCAATTTCCAATATCCAATCAGAGATAATTTGAGTACATTTTAAAACGAAAAATTTTAAACGTAAATGTAATTTATCGCGGCCACTTAATCTTTGAGCACATGCGACGGGCCCATAACCGGCCGAGTTTTCGACTTTGTTTTTCCGCATACGTCTATAGCCGGCGTTAATATTTCAGTATGTACCAAATTCAAGGGTTAACTGGTCCCCGTCTCGAATGACGGTGGAAATAGATGGGAACAATAACAACCATTTCAACATTCCCCGTTTAGAAATTGTGCAAACAGCGCTAACAATATTTATGACATACCTATCCCTTTTATGTTTTATTCTCGCACTTTGAACTGTATTAATAAATGATATTTATATTCCTTTTAAAACAAATATATGTAGCTCGTACGTCCTTACCACCGTTGTTCCATTCATTTGATTATATCAGAAAGAAGACTAAAAATAAGGTACTTTTTGACTTGTTACAAATGACTGGCATTAAAAAAAATATACAATTTGTCACTAACAATAAGCACTATATCGCATTAATATTATAAAGAAAATAAAATATTAACACTGAACTTTTAAACACTTTAATATAAAAACGAGGGAGTAAAGTTAGCTATGTATATGTAAGGCTGTAAACAGGGGGCAGCGGTAGTTTTTCCGACGTGTCGAGCCCTAGGAGGGTCCGCGGGCGACGCGGTGTCTCGCCGTTACCATGGCAACGCGATAAAACCTCGCCTTTCCACAGCCCTCCGCGAACTGAACGCTACAAGATAAGCTCGCAGTAAATATCGGGATATTATGTACAGTTTTTTTTACGACCCGTTTAAAACTTACAATGAGAGCATTTTGTAAACGATGCTTTTGTAAGTTTCATTTACTCTTTTGTTTTTAAAATAAAATGTATTAAAAGTAGAGACATAATCCCGAAAAATGCCTGTGATACCGCGATAGAAATAAAATTATTTTAAAAATAAAACACTTCGTAAAATTAAATATTAATTTTGGACAAGTTTCATAAAATAACATCCCTAATTTTCAAAACACAACACAGTTAAGAAAGTAAAACTGAACAATTCTGAAGTAATTCACAAGGCAATAGAATTTTAGTAACAACTATCTCGATAGTGTAACTAAAGTAGTAGTAGCCGTAACGCAAAACGCCGCATTTGCCTCGACCTCGTTCCTACACAATCAACATACAAAGACAAGAGGCAACATTACGCGGGCATCACTTCATTGTGGGCACCGTTCTAATTGTAACTACACTCTTGGGCACCATCAGGCGCTCAGCGCTCCGACGGGTAGGCGTGTGCCACTAATCTTCGACCCCCAACATACCGATACGACGCTAAACCTAAACGAACAACTTTCAACTTTATTTAAACATAATAAAGTCCAAATTCACATGCATGTTTGGAATAGTATTCGCAAACGTTGCGCGGGTTAACGCACACTATCAACTCATTAAATTGCATCGCCTTTTTAATGAGTCTGAAAGTGAACAAAGGATATTGAACACGATTACATTAAGCACGTTGTAACGTCGGCGAGGTGAGCTTGTTAGTTTTCGACACTTGTAAGAATATAGTAGTAGTCAAATAAACAGATAATTATTTATAAATTTTATCTATCAATTGAAATATAGCTACATGATTGCTTGTCCGTTAAGAGAAAATAGACTCTTTTGAATTTGTCCAAAATTAACTTAATAATTTTTTAACTTGAAGTTTAAAAAATTGAATATCTACCAAATTCTTCATATAAAAAAACTAATAACACACACGACATTTAAAGTGCCGTGGTCTAAATAAGGACAGTTGGTTGTTATAAAATAGACCTCTATCAAGATATCTCACGCGAAGGAAAAACCTTCCTGCGTATATTCACGCTGCTTAATGTATTCATATTTAAACGTAGGTAAATACAAACACTAGTAACGTAACCTCCCTCATATTTACCGCCTGAATATGCTATAAAGTGATATCACGTGATCGTTTTCGGCCGGGTAATAGTTATAAATTACTCGGGTAGTTTATAAAAGCCGGTTAACCCGAGGTAAGCGGACAAGGAGCATAATTTATTATTGGAAAATTCGCGGGCGCGCATTTTCATATGCGCTATTGATCATTTTATATGCGTAATATCGGACGGCAATCGGGACAACGCTCCGGTATAATGTCACCAGCGAACAATGTACGGTACAGTCTACATAATTAACCGACTTCCAACAGAAGGAGGTTATCAAGTCAATGAGTTTTTTTTTTTTTATGTATGTTCGGACGTCGAGCAGCGAGTTCTGAACCGATTTACGTGATTCTTTTTTTGCTCGATGCAAAATAGCTGCCATTTGGTCCCATATTTACGTTTTAAAAAGACTATTTAGTAGTTTTTGAGTTATTTTTAATAAACATGAAAAAAAAATGGGACTTTTTTGCTTTCTCGGCTTACGTAGCGTAAACTATAGGTCCTATGAAAATTTGGGTAGTACCAAATTGTAGCTCTTTAAATGTGCTAATTTAAAGTCCGCGATGGCATATATCTATCTTCTATGGTTTTCTCATAAAAATCATTTTTTCATAAGAAAATTTTACTCAACTTTGGACGCTATTATTAGAATTCCCTATGAATCCTTATCCAAATAAATATGTTCAACATCAAGAGAATTTAATGCAGATTATAGTTGACCTTTGAAGGTAATCATTTTGACCAATACTTTAGAAGATATGAAGGTTTTAAACCACGCGGAACGTGAAAAATTACAAAAACGTTCCAAATTGAGCGAGGCAAGTGTTTTCTTGCCGTATACAGCCTAAACTATAAGACCTACATAAAAACTATAATGTGCGATCAATACATAGTGAAATTGGCTACATAGTTGTCTTTGGTGGCATTTATCTATAATCTATGATTGTATCACAATAATATTTTTTTCTCAAAAAAATTTCAATTAAAATGCATTTTGCAAGTTACGACGGTATTATTTCGTATTCGGTATGAATCCTTATCCAAATAAATATGATTTCGCGTTAGAGTATTAAACGTAGATTATAATTGTCCTTTACAGTATAAGATTCTGACCGATTGTTTAGAAGATATTACATAATTAAAACAAACTAAGCGCGTTCGAAAATGTAACAGAAGCGCGCGGGCGCATATAAATACTTATATGCTCGCGGCGATGTAATATGTTTGTTGTAATAGTATTTACACGACATATCTTTCTTGACTATTGTATATAATTAAATTAAGATATAATAATTGTTGTCTTGTAGGCCAATCAGATAAGGATGGCAGCAATATGGAGTACATATTAAGTATTTTGTTATAAATAACTGCGCAGACTAAGTCTCCCGCAACAACTAGTACTCGTATTAAATAACTTTAATTTGTTTGTTTCACATTTCGTAGTTATAATTTTTAAAATAAACTATTTATTTCATATATTAAGATAATAAAACACAACGGAATGTATAATGTATATGGTGTGATAGAAAAATTCTACTGTAGTTTACAGAACAGCCTATTAAAGACACTAAAAAGCTTAAAATAAAATAAAAAAAACTGCGTTTAAAAAAACCGCCTTCCAAAACCAAAAAAAAACATATTTAAATAAAAAGCATAAAAAAACTAAAAAGTACAAAATAACGTAGTATAGAATAAATTAATTTTATACACCTCTTATGCAAACCATTCAGACCTTTAATATTAATAAAATACTATTATTTGTGAGCTACATCTATTTATTGATAGGTTTGAAGGCGGAGCCAAGCCTTAAACACAATAAAACGTACTATTATATACAGCTTACTTACTGTAATACAATTTGTATGCTAGAGATTAGCCAACGTAAACAAATCTAACTCACAGCGCATGTAGGTGTTATGTATCCCTATTATATTTTGCTTGGCTCCGACCTCAAACCTATCAATAAATAGATGTAGCTCACAAATAATAGTATTTTATTAATATTAAAGGTCTGAATGGTTTGCATAAGAGGTGTATAAAATTAATTTATTCTATACTACGTTATTTTGTACTTTTTAGTTTTTTTATGCTTTTTATTTAAATATGTTTTTTTTTGGTTTTGGAAGGCGGTTTTTTTATCTTGTCTCAATTAATCTGTCTACTTTTAAATAAATAATTACTTGTTAGAAATCTATGCATACACTACTTTATAATTTAACACTTTTCTATTATAAAAATGGTAAGGTTCGACTCATGATTGGCTCCATCTTCCGCAACTCCACGACTATCGCGTATTTTCGCGTGACTTTTCTATTATATTAGAATAACTTTAAAGAACGCTTAAATATAGTTTACTAGCTGTTGTGCGCGACTTCGTCCTCGCTGATTTAAAAAAAGTAGCCTATGTTACTCGGGGATAACGTAGCTTTCTAACAGTGAAAGATTTTTTGTAATCGGTTCAGTAGTTTTTAAGTTATTTCAATACATACAAAAACACAAACCTTTCCTCTTTATAATATCAGTATAGATAAATTTTCAGCTTACATATAATTTTCTGTTTTAATTAATAGTATGATAAATATTCCTTCGTCTTTATTAACCATTTAGGTAAACTAATATTTAAAATGTAATATAGCATTTAAAAATATCAACAAATGTCTACAAATTAAATTCAAAAACGTTATTTTTCAATTCAAACACATTGATCCTTTAGTTAGCGAGTGTACCAGACATACGCACATACAAGTGACTATCACGTACGAGTAGGTATAGTGGACGTTTATGAGGCCGTGCATGTATCGGGAGTTCGGTTAGACTTGGCAATGGAAAATATAGTTGCACTGAGCACTGTATCATCTTCGCAAGGGGTCCCGCTGAGTTATTATAGCGGCGGTACATTCGTGCACGAATTACGAAACATTTATTTAATTTTATAATTACCTAAATATAATAAAAACATAAAAACTGTTCAATTATTTATACAATTTTCAATTATTTATTGAGATTCAACGCGATTAATTTTTAATTTTAGATTTGCTTCATTTTATCGTTTCAAATCATTTGACCCAATTGATGATATTTATTTATGATCTTCAAGACATTTGTTTACCAGATAATATAAAAATTAACAACATTAAATAACTTTTTCTTGACTTGCTCGTCGTATAATATAATTTGTTAAACCTTTTTAAACACGACTGTACCGCCTATTTTATATTCGCGAGAACCCTGCATCGTATTTATCACAAGAAACTTTTAAGGTAAAGCATATTTACGCGTTCGTAGCAACTTGCCTGATAAAATACGAATATTTTAACGATATTTTTGACCTATAATATTAAGTTATTATAACATAAATATTAACTAGATACATTAAAATAAACTTTATCACTTTCACTTTACTACTTTCAGTTTTAAAGTTTGAATTAATTCAAATGAGATCTGTTAACAGCTACATCTTTTACTTACTTTAAAAGAATAGACATATTTTTACGGATTAAATATTGAATCGATTCTCTGTTTCCTTTTTCTGTTTTTCGATAATTCCGTGCTCTCATTTTTAAACCACTCTTTAGAAGGTTCACATGGAAAGCCGAAACGTAAATGTTATACCGGCGTTCCCTCCAAACTGCTCTATCAAAATATAACGACCGCTATAAAACCGATAGAAAAGAAAGCAACCATTACCGATGAATTTCCAAAGATCGTACAATAACCGATTGTACATCCCTTTCTGTCGTAAGTGGTAATGTATATTTCCTTTCTTTTTCTGGCAGAAGTTTTTCGTTTTATGGGGGAGTCGATAATATTCGGACCACTCGGTAAGATCCGTGTTAAATATTTTATGATGTCCAACGTCAAAGCACAGTTTGTTAGCTGGTTGTTTGTAAAACGGACTAGACCAGTCCACTTATTCTATATAGGTACGTAGGTACCCATTAAGTCTAGTGCAGTCTACCCAGACATCGACCATCTGCACCTAACGTGGCTCAGTTATTAGATGAATAATAATTTTGCTTAACTAAGCTTCAATAGAATTCCATGGTCTAATTGGCTAAGAATTGAATTCCTAGAAAGGCTTAGCTATAAATATACATTTTCGCTCAGCTAATAAAGCTCTAAGCTTAGAATTTTTAAACTAAAATGCTCCCGAAATAACGTTTAATATATCGTCCAATCAGTGTTCCGGGCAAAGAGGAATTAGCGTTTGAAAGTCAACGACGAAGCGACGAATCCTGATCTACCCTTTTATGCGGCGCGGCGTAATAAAAAAAAAGAAAAGTCTTATTTGAATTTGGAAGACAAATTAAAAAGAAAAGAAAATGAATTCCGCACTAATTTAAACAGAGAGAGAGCTTCGAGACGATTTTCGGGGATCAGACAGAGGGGGGTTTAATTAATGTATTAAAGTTGTAAGTCGAGTGGAGAGCACGCACCTGCTTTGCGATTGTCGTCGTTAATTGTATAACTATACGATATAAATTTTAATGTTCCTATTACAAGAATATAAGGCCAAAAATATTCTAGTCAGGCCACTCAATTGATGCTCACATATATTTTATGCTTTTATAGAATTTTTAGATTTTAATTACCAATGAACGATTGAAAAAATACTAAACTAAAAAAAATATTATAACTAATTTATCTGTGATGCATGATATATTTATTTGATCATTATATTTATAAAATAAGTAACAACATTTGAGACATGAAAAAATATATCAAAGTCTCAATTTCACTAAACATTCCGATCGCGTCCCGAAAAAACTAATCACAGAT
The DNA here is from genome assembly GCA_013186455.1 of Papilio dardanus tibullus. Lineage (NCBI taxonomy): Eukaryota > Metazoa > Arthropoda > Insecta > Lepidoptera > Papilionidae > Papilio > Papilio dardanus. The sequence goes on along the minus strand of QDHC01004886.1, from coordinate 330,946 downwards.
AAGCTTACGGCCTCACGTCCACATTGATCCTTGGCCGTTGGAAAGGTTGCGAAAGGCACTTCATCTTCATTCGGCGATCCCTTTAACGAATCGTATCACTTGTAATGAAAGCTAATTCTTTCATTAACTCGCCGCGACAATGTGAAAAAAGAAAACGAACGCCTACGAAATGCCTACGGAGCTACGAACGTAGACTTCAGTAAAATAAATGTTTTATGAAGAATGGTATTTTTATAATGTTTCTCTGCTCTTTTAAGTTATGTGATTAAACTATATTTACTGAATTCCGAATAATATTTCAAAGTTTACGTCGCTTACAATCTAAACCTGCATTCACACGAACGCTTTTTTAACGCCGACATTGGCGATTTTTAAAGCCCTGGCTCACACAATCGCTGTATAATTACTTTTGTTTCGTTTGTCCACGGCTTAAAATCCAACGCTGCGCGATAAAAAATTAAAAGCGCCGCCATATGATCAGACACATGGAAATGCATTTATTCTATCTCAAAACTTTTGAAAAAGCACTCGTGTATGAGCGCTTATCGACGTAAATTAGATGTCAAATATATTAGGAATATGAAGTTTAAGCTTGGTCTTATCATTTAAGACACTGTTACATTTTAAATGACGTTAAGTAGGAAAGAAGATTTTAAGCTTTGTTTTTGCCAATGTTTGGTAATAAAGGAACCAAATGCGATCAGATATGTTTATATAAGACCCAACTGAATAGCTGCATATCTCATTTATCAAACCTATTAAATCGAAATCCGATCTGACAAGGCGTTAATGGGTGGCTCAATGCAATTTTAACAACCCCTGTCGGAGTACGTAAGTGAATTTCTTTTTTGCGAGCTCCTAACGCGTATTTGTTACAATGCATTTTCTTATTTAATATTATTTTATCATTGATATCAGCGGATATTATTAACATAGGATTTATCGTATTTTTCCTTTTTAATATTTATGTCAATAGTCTGACACCATTTCTCCCTGAGACTGAGTAAGACATATAATATGTTGAGTATATTTCGTCCATTATGTTAACGTTAAAATAACTTAACTTGTACGCACTAGGATAGTATTTTTAGTCGAGTAGCAAATATCCAAACAAAGGATTTACTAATCTATTGTACTAAAATGTTGCTGTTCGGACACGTTTAAGTACTAAATTTCTACCCTAGTGCGTAGATTTAGGCTTAAATGAGTCCGAACAGTAGTAAATTCTTTGTTCGGATAAATGCTCCTTGCTACACGACTAAAATACTATCCTAGTGCGAACAAGGCGTTACGTTATTCTGTTTAGTGTAAATTGGTGATCGTCTGAAAGTAATGATGATCAAAGATTTAGTAAATATTTTGCGCATTTCATAGTAACAAACATACATACGTATAGATATTGCTCCCTGCGACAAGTGACACTATCGATATAAAGCGAAAATTGGATTTACAACTGACAATTGAAAAAGGCGCTTCCATCAATACCGACCCCTACGATATGTTTACCGAAAATACACTTTAAAAGCACTTTCTATTCTTGTGTACGCCATTTTCAGTCTGAACTCACACGATTTAAGACTCTAAACTTCAAACTATAAGTTTTACAATCACATAATCTTAAATTATTTAGAATATTTTTAAAAATTTATAGCGAAATAAATCTAATGAAAAACAGTAAAAGGCTTTTCAAATCCACACGAATTAAAGTCAGAAGATAATCCTTTAAGTTATTTTTACATATAAAAATATGTTATTCGATCTTGTGTTGTGCATAACTTAACACAAGTAAGCAAAACAAGCAAGCCACGCTAATGCAATTTACAAAGCAGGCAATCAGGAGAGCCGGCCACATTGTTGTACGGGCGCCGTCAAAGAGCCAAAGGAAGGAGCCCAGTGTTCCTTAATAATTAATTGCCGCTTAAACGCGCTGACGTCTTGCTTCCTCCACAGGGGGGCTTACTGTTGCCTGCATATGCTCGAGAGTGCTCGTAAATGTATGCTTCATACCAAATTTACAAATTGATTTACCAAAATCATCGTGAGAATTCCAAAAGCTAAAGTAACAACCAAACAGTTTCTCTTTATATATAAACAATAGAGAGTTAATTAAAAAAAACTACTTTATTGTGAACAAATATAAGACAAAATAAATATAAATAATAAATAAACTATGCTTTCTAAAGACTTCTTTGCGCCTTTTATTAAAAAGATAATCAAAACAGTTGTTGGTTCCTAAAATACAATAGTATTTTTGTTGGTAAATTAATAAAAAATCTGTCCTTAATCAAATTAAAAGGTCTGATTACTTTCAAATCTTGATCGCTAATTGAAGACCGCACTCATATTAATTGACATAAGCGACGTTCTGCTTTGGCCCGGGGCAAGGTTTCATCGTATTATAGTTTAATGACTGGAAGCGACGGATAATAAATTACGAGGACATGCATATATGGATATGGTAGTTATAAAATTTCTAATGAAAACAAACGAAATACTCATTCGGATATTATTTTTTTCAAGTTACAACTTTTGCGTTTTCTTTTCTATATCGAAATAAGACCTTAATAACATAGTCATTAACATAACAATGATAAATATTAATTAAATCGATGCTTATTTGACTAAAAATGCATTTCTTCTAATTATCACTTCGTTTGATCTCACCGTCGTGACTCTATTAAACGAATATTTGAAAAATAATATAAACATTATTGCCACATCCATTCTTAATATTTAATCTTAGACAACAAGGACGATTATTTGTTTACCAGGCCCCTGACTCACGCGAGACCATCATAAAATAAACAATTAACTTTATTTCATTTTACAACCGACTGGGTGTTGTCTTCAAAGATGTCAGACATTTTACGGCCGTTTTAACTAACCGCATTAATGGATCACATTAATACATCTACAAAGAAAACTGTAAATCACAACACATGTAAAATATAATAGTATAATTAGCGCTCCAACTAGTTTAACCACTAAGGGATACCCTAAGGGACAGCTTAATGGACCGCAATCTCTTGTCGACTACAATTTAATTTAATTTTTGCCTATATAATCTCAGCCGAAATTCCCGAGGAAAGTAAAGAGGGCGAATGATAAAACCTCTTCACTAATTAAATGGAACCAAGTCGTCCTCTTAATTGATTTGCTGCTAATTTGAAGGGATATAAAAAGTCAAATTGAAATCAAAAATGTAATTCAATTTACGTAATCGTATAAAACATCATTTTTGAATTAACAAACATAAGATTTTTAGAAAAACTATCTTCAAGAAAAAGGCTGATATAAATTGAAATAATGTATGTACAATAAAATGGGTCCATAGATTAGATCCGGCATCAGGATCGCACTAGTTGCAATTCATCATTATTATTCCAGACAATTTATCAAGCGGTTGGCTCGCCTCTCCCGGTCTCACCCGGTCTCTCCCGGTCTCACCCGGTCTCACCCGGCCACTCCCGGTTCGCACATTCTAACGAGATGCTGAATTTTCACCGAATAATTTCACAGAACCGACGAATCACGTATTGGAATCGGGGATGAGGTTGGAAATTGAGATAGAAGACCTGTACACGGCGCGGGCTAAAAGTAGCATTATGTGAGAATTGATAAGGATAAAACGGAAACAATTTGCGGTCTACGGACATTACGTTTTTATGCTACAATCATTATCAAAGACATTTATTTAGTGATAAAGTTGGTATCAAATATTTATTAATCTACCAGGCTATAAAAATAGCACATTCTTATATAGCAATACAGTTAAACAGATAAGCCAGACCTAGATAAACGAGAGTCATTCTCTGCTCCCGACGAGCTACCTCCATAAGCGAGAAACTCGGATTAGAGAGAAACCTCTATAAGCGAGACAAATATCGCGGTCCCTTGGCCTCTCGGTTACCCAGGTTCGACTGACTGTATTAGGTAGCAACAATTATATTCACAAGGTAACTATGAAGCAGCAAGACATAGAACATAATGTTGTAAATGAAAAGACTTTGTAGTTTTTACAAAACACAGACACAGTTAGTGTTAGCACTTCAGAACACATAGAAGACTTCTTCAGTATAGAAATGAAACAGCTATTTAATATAATTATTTCACAGCAATATCGATAAGTGACGAAGGGTCGATATTACCGAAGTTCATTAGATCGGCTCTATCATATTTCAATTTACGATCGTCACTCGGCCTTATCGAGCAGAAAAATCAGAGGGCGCAGGCGAGGAAGATATAAATCAAACACGAAACGTCTCATTACCGCGAACCGCTGATTTATTTTACATGGTATTAGGTATTTAGAATAGAAAAATCCATGTGAATTAAATCTAGCATTTTTCTGAATTTGATCTCTAAATTAGATTATTTACTAAGGATGAATGATTGACTATTTAAAATACTTTTAGGAGATGTCCTTTTTTTAATTCCTTACGGATACTTTTCTTCATATGGCTTACTAATGAGTACCTTTATTTATTCCTAAAATGTTCATGTTAGTTAATGATGGAATAAAAAATCATAATATTCGAAACTTAGCCTTTTACGTAACATAGAAAATTTAAGCTGAGCTGTGGCATTAGATAAGTCCGCAAAGAAAATTCTCGTTCGGAGGGAATATGAAAATGGCCCTAGTTGTTAAGTCTTGTACAGTTTGTGTCGCTATCAGTTGGATAAGAAGTCTAATCACCAGTCGTCGTGGTTGTATCGGGCGAGCGGCGAGCGGCTGCGGAGTTCCCCAGGGTACGCTTCTAGGACCAGTTTTCTTTTTGGTTTACATTTCGTTATAAGTGTGCCGAATTCTTTTGTTACGTTACTTTTATATACAAGAATTTTTATTACAAATGTGAATCTAAATATTTTTCGTAAGAAAGCTTATTAAAGAAAAATCGTAATTCTGAGTACACGGTAAGCGATTAATAAAGACTTATGAAGTTATCGAAACTTTGCCGGCTTAAGGAACGTGGCTCGTTGGAGGTCGCGCACCAACAAACTTGTGTTTGGAAACTATTTCGTAATATAATTTTTTTAATTTATACTCCCCATTATATTACAATCGTTTAAAACTTTACTAATTTTTCAACTTAAATTGCGAAATAAAACCAATTAATAATATTCATATTGTTCATAATAAAAGCGTATAATACTTCGCTTGTATGGATTTTTCGTATGGTATATTGGTTAAAAAATGAATCTAAAAAAAGTCACAGAAAAATTATAAGCATTTGACATTGTTCTTGTTTCCATTATTAATCTCAGGGTCATAGTCTTTTATTTACTTAATGATCTTGGTAAAAGAAATCTAAATTCTCATCTACCTACATAATTTAAAATGAATTCACCAAAAAAAATGTAATCGAGAAATCGGCGCTGAGAAAGAAGAATTTATTTGGCGAAAAGGCAAGAGGCGGCGTTGCGGCGTGTCTAATGAGATAATATAATAGCCGTGATTCTCCCGCGCTGCTGCTCGCGGCCCAAAATTACCGGGAAACTGCAGGCGAGGTAACCCCGTCTTACCTATAATGCTAACTTACTATCGACTTTTGTAAATTGCTTTTTAAAACGGCATAGAACGATATTTATTAGTAAAAATGTAGTCACATGAATTCTAAAGAAATCTAGTTGAGGTAAACGCAATCCAATAAGGGATCAAAAGCGTCTTCTAAAAAAGATAATGTTTTAATTACTCGAAGTACTTCCTAAACGTTTAGGTAAATTTAATTAGTCACATTTTTGGGTTTACATTTTTTTATCCTCAATACCAAATAAAACATCGATGTACCAATTAAATGAATAGTTACCAAATGTGATATACTTATCAAATAGCGAGTACAAGAGGGTCATATCGAATTGGGAATCGATTTTGTCGCACCCGAAATAGGGTGTAAAGATCCCATTGTAATTTAGATGTCGGCCATATGTCGACTACGCTCCAACTTTTTGCCTCACTCCGACTATTTGTCTTTGCTCGAACACTTTTTGATAAAAAAAAAACATTTTATATTAAGTTTACCAATGTCACTAGCATTTAGAATTAATAAATAAATAAATAAATACCAAACTTCTGCACTGAATCATTGATACAGTCCCTCAGTGTAGTTGTTATGAGAGATCTAAGCGGTTAGTTAAGTGACAATTAAACGATTCTGCATGAGGAAGAAAGAAAGGAAGAAAGTTTCAAAATGTAATATAAAAAATAAGACTATAGATAATTGGTTCTCTCTCCAGGTAATTGTATAAGTATTGCTTTAAAATATGTACATAATATTAGGTATGTTAGATGATTTTATTTTCATGTGGTGCAATAAGTTATCCTGTCTTGACCCGCTCGATTAAACAGACTCTTTTATCAATCAATTTAATTGAGCGAACAAATTGTAACCGGGGTTTTAATCCGTTAATAGAAATCCGAGTCACAATATGTTAAATGCAACAATGCATACTTGAAGTGGCGCCCCCTCGGTCAATGTATCGTTTTAAATTCAAGCACGACAAAACATCTTAATAATTACGCTTCATAAAACACTTAAGTGATTGCGTACGGGGGACGGATTGCGTGAGCACGAATTGATTTACAAAGTCCATCTTTTAAAGTACTTGTCCCCGTATAGTGTGATAGCTATTCCATTCCATAGACACGATGTAGTCATAAATTGTTTGTTGATAATTTTTAAAAGGTTGAACTATAATTTAGCATTATATGGACTTCGTCATTTAATTACTGCATCTTTAGAAGGTTTTCTGGCCTAGAATATATTTTTATATAATAGGGATGATTTGTACAAATAAAAAATTTCGAATTACGCTGGTAGCGTTTGAAAACTTCTCATCGTCAATTTTTTTCTTTATTAAAAACGTGATTGTTTTTTAAATCGAAACAACAAATTCAGTGCCTTGATTGAAATACAACTATAAAAACAACACGGAGCGTGTCGTTCGTTCCCGGCACGTGGCGAAACATCTACCACTCTACGAACTGATTGCTTAAATTCGCTTTGTAATATCAATGTAACCAGACAACAACTTCTTGGATACAATAAAGTTTCTAATAAGATAATTCAACAAAAAACATTTCTACACACCTTATTGTAACTTTTAAGCTTAATTCCAATATCATGCAATTCTATTAATACTTAGTACCGCTCGTCGTAACTGGCGTTATTTTAATTCCTTTAATTTCCATAGTAGCCCACTGCATTTGAGAATATGAGCTACGAAGAACGAGTTGTATATTTATGACCGTCAGAATATAACAAAATGGTGGTAAATAAATTTGAAAATATTTCCATAGTTGGAATACAGCATCGCATAAGTTAATAGTAGAGGCAGGCGGGGGGACGAGGGGAAGCGCGGGGTAGCGGGCAGAGATAATGAAATTGTGTACAGGAGCGCAACGAGCCGCGAGCTTGTCTCGGGCAAAAATCCACTTAACAAATTGCTGCTGATTCGAAGGGTTCTGGATTGTTGGCCGCTTTTACCGCTGCCTCGACCGACTGTGCACTACCGTGCGTCATCCGTAACCTGGCCTCACGCATCTACCGGCACCTACGGCATTAGATGATGCAGATTAAATAATTTCTAGTTGAAAATGTTCTATTCATAGTCAAAATGATATAAGTCATAACTGATTTAAATCATGGTTGTAGATACTAGTAATCAAGCAGGACTCGAAACAGAATGAGCATCTTTACGTGTCATTATTTGGGGAAAACCCTTAGCAAACTTTATTAGGGTAAAAAATTAGGTGTACGTTATAAACATGTTGCACGGACACATTTATAAATTTCCATCATAAATTATACGATGACACTGATAAAAGTTTGCATGTGCGAGTTAATACTCGTATAATTATTATCACGAGGAAAGATATTAAATAAAGAACCCAACAAATGTCCGACATGAAACGACGTCCATTTGCTAAATAAACTAACGCATAAAATAATTAAAACATCAACGAAAAAAAGGTATCACTCCTCAGGCAACGACAGCGTACGAAAAATGTAAAAAAAGACAAATTGTGAAACTCCGGGTAATGAATTCGGCGCGGGCGTTTTGCACGCAATTGCACAATTTCAATTATCACATTACGAACGAGCCTGTATGAGTGTGAGTGATACTGGGCGAGGCAACGCCTGATGGATTGTTTGCCCAACCTATGTTTTAAATGTTTGTACTGTTTCATCGAGATTAAAATTTAACTAACGAAATTTATCAAGAGCTTTTCTATTTGTAACCATGTCATCATTGTAGCAATCGGTGACCGTTCTACATTGTCAAGGAATAAATATCTGAGACCAATAGAATAATTTACATGAAATCTTCAGAACTATACCCAGTAAGGACATTTTATTTCAATACACATTAAAGGAGGTTATCTTACCGAAAAAAATAATCATAAAATGATAAAGTATAATTCCCTATCGCTGCGAATTATCAAATACAATATCAGGAGAGAAAAAAAAGTAAATAAAAATACTTGAATCGATTTTTGATTCGATAATAAATATTCATTAGCAATCTCGATTTTTGCATCAGAATATAATGAAGGAATCCATCACACGTTTGAGCTGAGCTTAATTTAGACACATCAAACGTTCGTAAATCACAACTTTATTCTCCGTTACAAAATTTTCAGGATCAACTTTATGCTCTGTTGAAAAGCAAAGGAGAGTTCGCGTACAAAGGACGTCATTTAATTTTTTTTTGTTTTTAAAGCACAAAAAATTTGAATCGAACGATTTACAAAACCAACGTACGAAATAGGGTTGTCATGCATTATGAACTTTACTACAGTAAATTAAAAAAAGTTTATGTCGCATTTCGTTAATAAATATCTATATAGGTTTATTAAAAAGGTTTATTAAGAAGTTACACCCTCTGATTACTAAATATTGTTTAGGCAACCTATTTACTTTAATTGTATTGTTATTAAAATCCATTCATCATTTAATGTTACTCAATCCTTACCTAATGTCTAGATTAACAAACTAAATTATGAAAATAAATATCTACACCTATAGCTAATACGACATATGACAATGAATATATAAAATCCGATCACCAAAACAAACAATCTCTTGCAGCTATCTGTTCAACCCTAAATTCGAAAATATCGAACGATGTTCGAAACGGGTGACGCCTATCTCAATTGAATTCCCGAAAAAGGACGCAAAATAAAAGCACCGCGACACTCTCCCCCCAACACCCCTGCGGATAGTGCTCGCATCGACTTCTATTGAAATTTCGATATTTGTCAGCCTGATTAGCTCGCACTCCGCCCGGGCCTTTGTACCTACGGCTGAATGGCGCAGCGTGAGCCGACCAACTCGGCCCGGTGTAATCAAAGCGCGTACTTTCTGAGGTTTTAGATTCATTTCCTTTAACAATTGCTCCCTTCACTGTTGTATTATACGTACCAAATGATTGGTTCTGATTGCCTTGTTTACCTATCAGTAATTAGATGTTTACACCAGTTACCAATTTAATATGATATTATATTTAAAATTGTTACTAAGTATTCATACAATGGACAAAATAAAGTTGGACAATGCGGTCCAAGAGCAGTCTTAAATAAAGATAAAAAGAATAATTTTCACGTCAAATAAATTAAAAACTTTTTGAGCGTGAAATTCATATTATAATATATTGCATGAATGCAAATGCCGATAAAAAAATGGCAGCTCTCCAAAGTTGGGACTACGTGCAAAATGCATTGAATATCGCAAAGTTTAGAGATGGCAGTTGCCAAGCTTGACAGATCTAAAAATAAAATCGAGTATACTGCGATGAAGAAGCAATCACTAATTAAATTACTTAGTACTCGTTTTTAGGTTAATTTGTTTTTCATTACTTGACAATTGTAAAATACATATCAGGTAGTTATTCTTATTATTATTAAAATAGCTATATAATTACAAACTATAAATCAATTTGTCTTGGCTTGAAAAAAACACTTACCGATCAATTATGACAGGATCCGAAGGCGTCTCGTTTCTGTTGCCACAACTCTTCTTATCACAACATCGACTGAAACAAAACAGAGATTTCAAAAATCATATTTTTATAAGTATAATCTCGACTTAGATTAAAAGTTATCGGTTACAAAAGTCTTATCCATACTAAGCGAAAGAGCATGTTGCACGCGCCCTACCGTGCCTCCTTGACGCAAAGGGCAAAGACATTGAAAGGACAGACTCCCCAGAGACTCCTCCCCTGAAGACGAGCAACAGGGACGCACATATCGTGCACGGCGAGACAGCAAAACTACGTCTAAGGTAGAATAAAATTTTAATTGCGAACACAAACGCGACGTGTTTCTACAACACAAACACATCGATACCCCGGCGAGACGCTACGGTTACGACAGGAAGCATACCCCCTAAACAAATTGATATAATAACATGGATATTCCTTACCCAATTTTAATCGAATTTATTTAAGATGAAATAATTTCCGAACATTATAATCTTAATTTAGACCAATACCTTAATGTCTCTAAATGTAATAATAATCTAAATGTTTGAAAAAGTAGAAAATATAAACAAACTTCTGCTTGTTCCGTTTAAAAATGGACGTGTTATGATTAATTGTAAAGGCACAAAACACACATGACACAAAGCTTAATGCTGTGGAATAATGACGTAGCATATTTCTACAATGATTGTATAAGAAATGAAAAGACTTCTAGGAAAGGACTTCGAGGTTCGCAAGTCTTATTTTATTACGATTCCGTGTAGAAAAATTGTAAACGACATCTGGATTTTGGTATTATATTTTACACTACGAGTATATAGAATTACTGTTGATAGGAACTAACCTGCACATAACTTCATGGGTAAGCAGTACTCTGCACATTTCTGGATTCTTATCCTGACCCTCGTAGACGATTGGCTAAAACAAATTAAATTAAGTTAAAAAAACAATAAAAAATCTTAGAATCTTCTTTGATCACACTAAAAGAATCCTGTTGTGGAAATTTAGCATAAAAAATTAAACAAAGTTTAAGTTTAAGTATCTCTTAAATGACTCTGAGTGTGACACATACAGTTTTTAATTTTGTTTCTATATTGTAAGTAATTAAACAGATTATAAATCAGAGTAAAGATAAGAAAATTTTTCGTCTTCATCAAGTTATTACATTTCGCTAATTTATGCACCCCTTTAGACATTATCAGGTTTTGTTATCTTGAGCAACATATATTTAGTTATTTTTATAATTATTTAATTTGAAAACTAGCTGCACCCTCATTTATCTTGAGTAACTTAAATTAATCCATGAAATTTTTGCATTTTTTTAGAGCAATACTATGTTCTTTAATGATCTACTATGTATAATCAGTACACGTAACCTTTAGTTTATATTGCGGATAAAAAAATAATCAAATTTTAACATTCCTTTTAATCTCAATCAAAAACCGAGACAATAATGTTCATAGTACCTATTTCGGCAAAGTAAAGGCGGCTACAGAGTCTCAGTTTTAACTGGACAATTCAACTGCGCAGTTAAAATAGACGTGTGTAAGCAAAACTGAGAACTGTACAGTTCGACTGTGCGGTTCAAATTGACGTGTGTACATGAGTTAAAAACCTGTAGCCGGCTTAAATTGTCACTTATATGCAACAAATCTAACCAGTGCGACGTCTGTTCATCTATTTAGATAATTTTCTCAGTATCTAGGTTAGTATAAAGTGGACAAACTTTATTTGGCTCGCAATAAAGTTCCCCTCGAACACGTGTCAGGTTCGTTTATCTATTAATATCTAATTACTGGTTGCCCTTAAGCCGCGGGGTGCGCTATAATCCCAGATGTGTTCCGTTCAATTTTTGTAGAGGGTGAGACGTTAGAGGAACTAGTTTTTTAATAGTTTATTTGTAATTTAAAATTAAGTCTTAGAGCGCAGTGTGTAATTAATACCACATAATTATGTACCTCAAAATTAAGTATATAATTAAATTTGTAAGGAAAATGAAAGAAACACTATGTAGTTAAAATAATAGAAAATGTAAAAAAACTCAAAATTTTTACATGAAAAACAATGTCTAAAACTTAACAAAATGTAATAAGTATACTTCATGTCATGTAAAATAAAAATAATAATTTATATATTAATTAATTGTACAACTAAAACATATATTAGTATCAATAACTTCCCCATACTTGAAGATAGATTTTTGTCCCTAACAAAACGTTTAATTGAATATGAAATAGCGGGGTATTACAATCTTTTGTACGTGGGATTTGGAAGGATTTTAGCTTCGTGGGGTGTTTCATAGAAGATATTTAAGGATCATACAAAAGTATTTAAACCTGACAAAATTACTAAATAAGTAGGGGGAAGAATGGTTGAAAGTCGAAAATATTATTAGAAGTATCAGGTGCTTCGTAACTAAGTATGTATTTATTTTATATTTATAAGTAAACCGTACTGATTAAAATCGTATATCAAGACTTAAGTTAATCAATAAAGCTTTTTATAAAGGGTTATTTACCAATATTTTAAATCATATTTACAAAAAAAATATCATAAATAGATTTATGTAATTAATTTTGTCAAAACACCCAATCTAAGAGATCTTCGAGATTTAAAAATACAAAAAAAAACATTAACTACTAGATTCGAAAACAACATTTCGTTTTATTTATAAAATAGTCAACTACAATACTACACACTACTCGTATAGATACAGTAAGGTTTGTGTAATCTCGTAGGGAACTAGCCGGCATTTTTCTTGTCTCCCCGGGGCCCCTTAGGCTGTGTAGTGAGGCGGGTTCACCGCACACCGCCGCATGGGATTCAATCTCAGGGGAATTAGTGCACATACAAAAAAAATAAACCGAATGTGCTACTGTGTATGGTTTGATTAATGATTTTTAATTACCTGGCAGGAAGTTATAGAACATAATATATAGTAGAACAAAATACATAGTAGTAATATGTGTAGTGAAATTTTCAAGAGAGAAAATATTTGTATGCAGTTAAAGAAATGTAATCATGTACATTTGTTTCTAAACAGTTTACCATTTGCAATACTAAACATAAATTGCCAACAAAATCAATATTTAAAACAAAAGAATACGAAACTAAAGTGCACATAATAATGATTTACACCAACATAAAAGCAACTGAAACATTATTAACGGTAATAGTAAAATAAGAGAATAAATTCAAGCTGTCAAGACTCTACTACCATTGTCCTAGATTTATAGACGAAGGAGAGATAAAAATTTTCTTTACAAGAAACAGCGAGCGAGGCGGAATGCAGCAGTGATTTACATGAGCGACAACGCCGAGCTGCTTTCGAAACCGAAAACACGAGAAACACTTGTACATAGATTTTATTTTCATGGAATATTTAGGTATGTCAACATAGAGCATCTTAAAATTGTAGAGTAAACAAAAGGTCAAATTAATTATAAACGACATAAAAATAGCTATTTTATGAATGGCTATCTTCTATTGAATTCATGAAGAAATGTGTATAAGGACTAAATTTAATTGGTTAAATAATGTGTAATTTTGTTATGTACAATATATTAATCTCATTCTAAATATTGTTTTGTATAATGTATAATTTTTGTATATTTGATGTAGCATCGCATTGGAATTTGTCTGCAATGAATTATATTTTGTTGTTAAATAAATAAAATATTTAAAAAAAAAAGAAATTTTAAACTTTTTAACTTTTTTAACCTTCACTTGTTACCCAACGTACATTCGCTACGAAGCGATTCTATAGAGATCGTCAAAAATGTATGAAACTGTCAATGACGTTCGATATTTCACACGTGACTATCACATAACCTATCGAATGTCATTGGGTAGCCCCCTCTGTTATAGTTTCTATTTAAAAATTACCAATGATGTTTATTCAAAAGTACTGCAAGTCCTATGTTAAAGCATTGTTTACACTGATAAGTTGCACTGGCAACGCAATAGAGACTCCAAGAAATAAGAAAGAGGACATTAAAAAGGCACGAGCTGTGTGATTTACACCACGTCGCTACGCCGGGCGACAAAGCGTCGCGATTGCCAGCGCCATCTACCGCTACACGCCTACATATTTTTACTATTATAGCTTCTGCACCACTTTGAATGTTTAAAAGTATATGCTGGTGTTCGTATATTTTTGTTCTACAAATGTACATTATTAAGAATCGGCATGATACAATTTTGCGATAGTTTTATCAAGAACTGTATTTTGAATGCACAAAAATAACAGATGTGTGTCAAATCAAAAAAACAAAATTATATAGGTGTTTAGATATTGCAGTTATATATACTAATATTATAAAGAGAGGAACTTTGTATTTTTTTGTATTGAAATAACTCAAGAACTACTGGTCCAATTTCAAAAATTCTTTCACCATTAGATAGCTACATTATCCCCGAGTAACATAGGCTATGTTATTTAATTCCACGCGGACGAAGTCGCGAACAACAGCTAGTGTTAAATAATTATACTTAATATACCAAACTCTAATACTGAACTGTACTTGTTTCTACATCAAATAATATAGTCGCTTTATTGTACAAAAGCTATATTAATACATGTAATTAATTCGATAACAACTCCGATGAGCAAACAATGATTTCCGAAGCTCATTCTATAACAAAAAGACCTAAATTAATATGTTGTTTGAACATTGTTAAGTAAACACAATCACTGGGCCACGTGCACCGCGCGCGTTACTCTTTGCGAACGCTCGTCACTTCTATGGGATTTGTACGAATCTCATTCCGAAGCCCACGAGTCAGTATCTTAAGACTATATTCAAACAGAGGGTTGCTAGATTGATGATTTCGATATTGATATGATGGTGATTTACTGTGCGAACGGTTACAACGTTTAGTAATGTTACTTAATCGGTTATTCGTGTACTTATAGCTTTAAAAATATGATCTCAATCCTATAAAGAAATAGTAACTATAGTAATCAGTGTTACTATATTATCCAACTAGCTGTTGTGCGCGACTTCGTTCGCGTGGAATTTAATAATATAGTCTATGTTACTCGGGAATAATATAGCTTTTAATGGTGAAATATTTTTGAAATCGGTCCAGTAGTTCTTGAGTTATTTTAATACAAACAAAAATACAAAATTTATCTCTTTATAATTATAGATAGGATAAAGTTTACATTTTCTTGTAGTTATCTACTCAATCTGTTAGAAGATTTGCTTCTTTGAGCAGTTTTCGTAACCTTCCTTAAAATCAATATTTACGTATACTTTAATGTACCTAACAGTTGAAGGCAACTAAGACTTTCTGTCTCATTTTGTGGTTTTGTAATGGATTTAAGGATGTAAATATCGAGAAATGTCCGAAAGTCTTGTCGCGTGTTCCGCTCGCATGCACCGCAGGACATTAGCTGATTGGTCGTGCGCCTGACGTTTTAATACAATTAAACTGACCACTCACTATTATCTGGACGCCATCTTCCCGCAATTTTTAGTCAATGACTGTTTTGCGTGTCAATCTCCTCTCGTATGTCCGAATACTTTTAACTAAGTATATTATTCATGGATATCGTTAGAAGTTTATTATCATACTTTATTAATATGAGCTTCATGTAACTTTCGCTCAAATTATTTATTTTTGCAGCAATTATTACAAACATCAATTAGGTTCGGTTAAATAATTGATACCAAATATTTAACATTTTTTTTATAACTATATAATCCATCAACGACGAAACACCCACAGTAACTAGACAAAGTAATTTTGGAAATAAAAAAACCTTGACTATTTGATTTCAAATCTTCATTTGTATCTATAAGAGCAGTTTATAACTGGCGCGCATCATACAAGTTGTAAGAAACTCGCGGCTACATGCAATGAGCACCTACCGCGTACAAACGTAATTCCGTAATTCTTAGTTAACAACGTTCGGGCCGAGTTAATTATGTTCAAGGCATAAATCTTTCGTAATTGGCCTCTTGTTACACAACACTAAGAGCTCGGGACGTGTTGAAATTATATATGTGGGGCACACGGTGAAGTTTCATGATGGCTTCGAGCGCTAAAATTGTTATTTATGTAATAAAAGCGAGCGTGATAATTGCTACGCACGGCCGGTGCCTTTTGTACCCTTTGTGTCTCAATGTGTACACAGCCTTAGTTATTCGTTATCATTACACTTATCATTTCCTTTATAATTTACGTGACTTAATATTTATTAACATTTTTTATTTTATACTATAAGGTGGCAAACGAGCAAACGGCCACCAGGATTCGCTGAAATAGCGCAGCGATCGCTCTCCATTACATGTTGAGATATTCAGTGTACTGTTTTTTAATACTTTTTGTAATGTCTCTAGTTATTGACTGTTAACTACACTCATTATTTAATTGGTTAAATATTTAAACTCCAAATATTATATTGCAACGTAATTATATCCAATCGAAAGAGTAACACAATGATTGTTCACTTAAACCCTTTGCCTGCCAATCAAAATTTAAACATTTGTGACGCAGCACAAAAGATGAACTCGACACCCGTTCGCAGTTTTCGATGTCCAACAAAAGTTCACCGAAATAAAGTTTGCAACACGAGATAATGATAATGATTGTTCCGAACGCAATCCAATTCGATGGAGCGGGGGGCGTGTGGATTAGGTTCTAATCGGGCGTCGGCGATGAAAATCTGCCAAAAAGGCACGTGACCAGCGCGTGCAAGTCACGTGCACAGCCCACGAGGAGCCACAAGCGAAGGGCAACTCACGCGGTGTCGTGTTGAATGAGCGAGGTTGAGGTCTCATAATATTAATAGAAAAATCTTTTGTTTTTTAAAGATAACATTTTTTTTAGTTTTCCGCAGTAATAAAAATATAATTGATTTCTCCTATTGATAAAGTCGTAGCATTCAATTAAAGGGTGGTGAAAAATAATTAGAGCCAATAAATATGCGATATTTGACGATAGAAATCAAACAAAGTTTTTAAAATGTAACTTACCTGTTTTGTGACGGAGTCAATGAGCCTAACGAAGATGTCTTGTTCTTGTCGTATACCTGAGAAGGAAAAATTTACTGTATTCTTTTACTTTCTAAATCTTTTTCTCGTAATATTTTAGAAATGGTTTTTAGATATGTTCAGCATTTTGAGTTATTTTTGAATTAATGTAAAATAAAATTAAAATATGTATTTTAAATTCAGGTTTAAAACATATATTTTACAAAATAAATATGCTTTGTTTGTAACAGCTTCAAGCAGCAACGTTTACACATAGTAGCAATAAAGATCGTAGCGCGCCGGCTACGGCGTAGCAACGTAGCCGTGTAGAGGCAGACTGCACAATTTGTTAACCTCCTGAAATTGCCTCCACACGTTCTCCTCTTTTTTCCCTTTCACGCGACAAGAATTAAAATAATAGACATGGTGCGGGCGACAAATTAAAAACCTTCGAGTTTAAAGGGACTAATTTCGCAAGTAATTGGTTGAAATTGTAACATTAATACGACCTTGGTATTTCGTAATTCGGATAAAAGGGAATATAATTTTTTGAGGCTTGATAATTAATAAAGTAACTAACGTAATTACAATGATTAATATTATAATTTAAAGTATTTCTTTGGATAATCAAATAAACAAATTTTAGCAGCACTTTAAAACAACATAATAACTAATTCGTGAGAATTTCTAAGCTAACCATCTCAGTCTAACATGGTGTTTACTTGCTGCTATACAAGGGCATAGACGAGACAATAGGAGCAAATCGGTCTGACAATACGCGCAGTTGAGGGAATATTTGTCTAACACAATCTCTCGTCTTGTCTGTGCATCTTAAGTATTCACACAAAACCCAATAGAGGAGGAGGAATAAATAAATAAATATATAACTTATTAATAGGGAATTAATGTACGAGTATGTTTGCATTTAAAATTTAATAAAATTGATTATAAGATTTTCGATAAGAAAACTTTTGATAACCGTATGAGCTTATGACCAAAGAAGTGTAGTTCAATTACAACTTACCATTGGCATATAAGAGTTGAAGTCTGTATTGAATTCCATTGTTAGTCTTCTGTCCTTCGGCTTCCTGAGTAATATAAAAATATTTAATACTTAAATATTTCGTGTGTGCAAACTAAACATGTTTTGATACTAATGTCTTTGTAAATTCAAACTAGCATTGACAAGGGCTAAAAATTATCAAATATTTCTATTTAAAAATTTTCTTTAACAATTACAATCAGCAACCTGGCGTTCATGCAAAAAATGGAGACTTTGCTTCGGCGTAAGGCCGCCTTTTGCGTGACATCGGTCTAATGACTTGCTTATGCCTTAGGATAACAAACTAGCATGCATTCAGATACGGATATATTCGAAGTGAAGTACCTACTTGTATATCTGTTCATTACATTATCTTTGTTGTGTTTCATACAAAAGCCCTATACGAATTTATACAGATCAACAATTTATAGTATCGAATTGTCGCTGGCCAGGAACGCGCGACTGCATTATGTAAATGTTCATTGTACCACACAATAGACATGACGTCGGACCGAGCCTGATTGATGGACCGCTTTAATACGATACCATCGATGTTTAAGGATTTATTGATAAACTCCTAATGACGATTGGAACACAAAAGGAATCTGTTAAATTCTCTAACGGTAAAAAAATAAGTAGATATGAAACTATACCGCGGCATATGAACACGACATAGAATGAGCAAGAATTAACTTATTGTTAAACTGCCGATATTTTAGTAACCATTTCTAAGGAGATACGAATATAAGAGAAATAGAAGACTTAGAAATGAAGCTACGGTCAACCTTAGAAGAAATATAATCTAGGCTTTGTTACAGTCAATGAAGTATTTTTGATTCTCTCCCTGATACACTATCATTAATTGTCTATTAAATTCTGTACTTCAGTATGATTATAGATAGAGTTCTTTACATTGAAAGCACTAACTCACTTGATCCTTCTCTATAAATCCAATGAAAGCTGTCCTCTCGATCTCGACGGGCTGTCCGGCGCGGTCGTACAACGCGACCACGAAGTGGAAGAAGTTGCTTTTGCGTAGGTTGCTGGGGGGTTGCTTCTCGAAGTGCGCTCGTCCCACGCCCACGCTGCTGCTTGGAATAATAGTATCAGTTAATGATAAAGTAGTTAAAATGTAAAGACAGCACACATCACAAAGGTATTTTAATTTCTAATGATTTGAGCTTGCCTTTGTCCTAGTCTTTGGAAATCAATAAACAGAATCAAAAATTACTCGGAGTTGGTAGTCAAAATATATCTTAGAATATATCTTACAGTTTATCTACTTATATGGTTTTATAACACAGTAACTAATATAGAGTTCTGAAATTTCACATCCATTTTATTAAGTTATTCTCAGAGGTTATACAAAAACCGGTTTACGTTACATTAAGTAGCGAAAACAATTAATCTTTCAATAGCGAAATAAAGTCACAAACCGCAACCATAATCTGCTATTGACTTGACAACAAAAAACTCCTTTCGGTGAACACCAATAAGTCTGGTCGTAAATTTTAAACATCTTTCACGGCCCTTTTATATTTATCCCGCTATTTGTCAATGGATACAGACATGCCAGAAATTTGAGCCACCGTTAAACTGTTGCCGCTTTGAACATGAAAACAATAGAATAGATCATGTTAGTTTTAAAATTGATTTACGACCACCGTTTCGAGGTGTGGTCGAAATGGTTGATATTTTTTGTTACAACCCGTTATGTGACATCTTATTTCAGATGTTTAGAAATTCGTTTTGCACGTCACGGTATTATTCTGTATTATTGCTTTTGGTGATGATAATTATGATCCTTATACCCTTTCAAATTCATGAATTTACGAACATAACTAATTTTGATGGAAATCTAAATTTTTTTTAGCATTCCTCCTACTATTTGCAAATGTTGTCTACTAATAAAACAAGTAATAATAATAAAAACTACTGAACTTTACTCGTATATTACGTTTACCAATAAATCTTAATATCCCAAAATATCGATTATACAAAATAGAGTGTTGACACACAAATAGTGCCACCCGCATCGATATCGACATATGGCGAAATTACCTAATAGTTATTCACATTATTAATCTTAATATAATGCACGAAGACATGATTTCGAATATCAGA
Source organism: Papilio dardanus tibullus (assembly GCA_013186455.1). Classification (NCBI taxonomy): domain Eukaryota; kingdom Metazoa; phylum Arthropoda; class Insecta; order Lepidoptera; family Papilionidae; genus Papilio; species Papilio dardanus. The sequence goes on along the minus strand of QDHC01004886.1, from coordinate 310,822 downwards.
TCTTTAGCTTTAACATAAAATGTAAGCTCAAATCTGAAAAGTAGTCAAATTAGTCCTAGTGGTCGAACTTGGTTTAGACGCTAAAAGAATTGTTGTTATTTCATTAATAAGTATTTATGAATATTCTATCCTTTATTTAAATTTCCAATCTCACAGTCATAGAGTGTAGATCTATGGACGTCATAACATATCACTTTTATAAGGTTACAAAGTAAGGATTTAAGCCTATAGCAAGTTGCAACTTAGTTAGTATCGAAGCTAGTAAATTATGTTAACTAAAGTATATCGATATAATTTATAGCGTGCGCGTAGCCAGCACTACGGGTACAGCGGGCGTAGGACCGTATTACGCTATGGTCGCCCATTCATCTCTCTCCGCTGCAGAATTTGCGTAAACAAATTGGTTTCGCGATTGCCATTTTATACTCTCGCGCGCGACGCTCCATTGTTTTATTTATCGCTACCAGTTTTGGCAGCGCGCTCGCGATTAGGTCGTAGCGCTTTTTTCGCTTACAGATCACGTTAGATTTGTCAATCCCTTTTGTGATTTACTTTTTTCTTTACACAAACATCTTCGCGTGGAAATTTCGTTCGGGATAGTACAACTGTGAAGGATTTTTTTATGTTTCTCATATAAAAATCCTGCTCGAATACGTAATTGTTGTAAAAAGCAGACATATTCTAAGTTAAAAACAAATACACCATACTGAATTTAATCGAAAAGTATCCAAAAAAACGTAATACGTTTCTAAACTAATAAGTTGGGGCGTGAAAAATATAATAGTATGATTATTTCCTTGTTTTTAATTAATAAAAGGAATGTAGACAACAAATGTGCATCATTACCGATGTCGGGTGGACGTAATCCCGCGAACATGGTGCGTCTAATAAGTCCAGGGCGAGTCAGTGATTTAAAGCCGACTTTATAAATGTGTCTGTCAGCGCTGAAGGGCGGTCATTTGTGGGCATTTGTCATTTCGAAATATTTCTATCGAGGAAATGTTCTTGCTAAGATATCTTTATTAAATTAAACATAAAGAAGTAAGAATCAGTGGCGAAGAATATAATGTTTAGGTCTCTATAATCTGTATTACATTTTGACATTTTTGTTTCAAGTTCAATTCCTAGAAGCCCAATGCTAATGCTGAACGTGATGATTTCTTAACTTTTAAAGAAAGCTTTTTAATATGTACAAAATATAACTTAAGGATAGTGGCCCTTCAATTATTGAGAGTAAAATAATGAATTGCATAGTAAAATAAACAAGTGGTCCTTAATTGAATAAATATTTAAAGGACCAAACCGCAGTAAAAACATAACAGATGTCAGGAGGGCTTACAACAAATACGGTACCCGTTACTCGGTCATCTAATTTTAAGCTTTATTGCTTTAATAATAAAATACAATTTGATTTGTTTTTATTTAAAGTACTGTGGTCCATTGCATAAACAAACATTATCAATGCGGTTCAACTAACATTTTATACTCTACGCCTGTTTGTAAAAGAGAAACATGATATAGATATGAACGAGAGAGAGGGAGAAGAACATGGAATAACAGATATGTCTATAATAATCTATTACTGTGAACTCTGATATTTTAATTAAATGATATAATACGTTTTTTTAGTTACCTGCTGTTTAAAAGTAATGTTCAGTGTTGTAGACACTTCGTCTATTGTAAATCGACTCAAATATCCGTACCTACTTAATCGCCGAAGTAGCTCTACAGTCGACCCTGAATAATCGAGAAACCTCTATAAGCGAGAATCATTGTCTGGTCCGGACCTCCATAAGAGAGAAACTCGGATTAGAGAGAAACCTCTATTAGCGAGACAAATAACGCGGTCTCTTGGACTCTCAATTATCCAAGTACGACTTTACCTATACTTTTAACTTTATTTATAAAGCCTATTTATGTTAAAAATCAGTATATTTTAAATTCAAAACGTAGAAAACATAACAAATTTAATTTGAGTGCAACATTTCGTAAACCGCAATGGCGCGGCGTCCCCTACCGCGCAATGATTTATCACGCCCTTACCGCTTATGAATACACTTGTTACTGGTACTTCATTATCAGCTACCCTGATTGGACACGCCGTGTAATGAACCTATTGTACCATCGACAAGTTTATTTTATATTAGCACTAAGTATAGTTTCAAAGATGATTGTAGACTCTATCTTTCTTTCTATAGACCGCCTAAATAAACAGTAAAAAAATAACTGTACCCTTAAAACTGACGTACATACGTAAATTTGAACTGCACAGCCAAACTATACAGTTCTCAGTTTTGCCTACACACGTCAGTTTTCACTGCGCAGTAAAACTGTACAGCAAAAACTGTGCAGTTAAAACTAGCCGGGTTTAAATATGTTAGCTGTATTTTAAAACAATATAAAGAATTTAACATTTAAATACATGCCTATAAAAGTTTTATGTTCCTTTAAAAAGTTCTAATCATTTTAAGTAAAAGTCAGAGTAACAAAAGGAAAATAATCATAGCTCTATATTATTGTACCTACAAGTATTTACTCGATTTATTTAAATCGTTTTTTTTTTTACCAAATCGTTCACTAAAACATTAATTTATTACGCAGAAGTCTAATTTATTTATATTAAAGTTCTAAGTTTATTTATTACTAGCTGTTGTGCGCGACATCGTCCGCGTGAAATTAAATAATATAGCCTATGTTACTCGGGGATAATATAGCTTTTCAATGGTGAAAGAATTTTTGAAATCGGTCCAGTAGTTCTTGAGTTATTTCAATACAAACAAAAATTTAAAAATACAAAAATTCTCTCTTTATAATATTAGTATAGATTAATAATAGGAATTGAGCTGGGGTTTGCTATCATACAAAAGTCCCCCATGCAACAAGACGATAATCTCATGGCATGTGGATAACATAATCTCTCTCTAGTTATTTAGTTTAGTTATTAGGCATCGAGCAGCCGTTTGTTTCGGTTTGTCGGTTCTGTGAGCTTTAATACAATTTGCTGACAAATCTATTTAGCGGAATGCTCTTTTCTTACTAACAGGCTTAATAAAAGTACGTAAATAAAGGATTATACCCAACAGTAATGTGTAAATAGTACATCTGTGGGTTAAAATAAATAAAAATTATATTCGGGCATTTAAAATAAACAATTATAACGCTCTCGTGAACTTTATACTTACGTCAAATTGGTATAAAAGCAACAAATAGCAATAGTTTCAACATGAGTCAAAGTCCTGGTTAAGTATAGTCAGTCCTAAAAAACCTTTAGTCGCCAAATAGCTAAATTAAATTACTATGAATTTACTTAAGTTGCAACTTGTAATATTGTAAGAGTAAGATACGGATTTGTATTTCCTATTTATTATCTATAACATACGTCAAATTGAACAGAATTAGTTCCTAAAAGTTTACATGTTTGACTCACTTGGTGTTGTCAACTAACGCGCCGGGCGTCATCCAAGCACGGGCCAGAGGTTCTTCCTTGAGCGAGGTGACGGGCCCGCGCGGCTGTGCGAGCCCGCCCGCCGCCTCTTGGTGGTGCAGACCGAACATTAGCCCACCTGAAAAGCCACAAAAATGTCACTTGGGTCCTTTTGACAAGGCTTTGTCTTAAGGATCCAAGGTCTGGAGAGAGTCAAAGATCTATGATACAAGGTTTGTGGAGACATCTAGAACGTTCATTTTTACACATTACAAGACAGAATATATGCATGTATGTTTCAATGTGGTTTTTACATTTTACTTGCTACAATTCAATTTAGTCTAGTAATTATTACATCCTAAGCATATTTGGTTTGGTAATAAAAACGAATTAAACATGTTTGGTTTACTCTAATTAATCCAAAGAAATCGAGAATTGGGAAGTGATTGGCGTTAAAGAATTTTGGTCAAACAGAAGAAGAAAAATATATATCCCTAGGCTTAATATATATTAGGTAGGATTAAACAAGTTTTTAAGGTTATTAAAAATTGAGAATTCTTCCTCAACAATCTAATTTCGAAACTTAAGAATAATTGTCGCATCGTTTACCAAAACACGTTCCACAAGCGAAGTTCCGACAAGTTTTGTTTGGAACGACTGTTTGACTTTATAAAGTACTTGACTAAAGTGTTTGTAATACATTATTGTGACTGATATAAAAACATGATTTTGTAATGTTTTGTATATCTTTCTTCAAATAATAAATATTGTAACCAATAAAAACAAAATTCTGCTACTAAATATAAAATTGGAATGTTTTATTTTTCAGTTCAGTGTAGTGTGTTTTAGTTGATTTGATTTCCGCTATATTTGGATCCTATTGAGTTTGACAGACAGAATCTGATTGTTTATGTCTGTCCCGCGTGGGTTGAGCTATAGAAAGTTTTAACCTACATTACAACAGTGAATAGTACAGACACTACAGGCTGATAGATTCGATGAAATTAAATCTGATAGAAGTAAAAATGTGTACTCACCCGAGGACCTCGGCGCTCCCGTCGGGTACAGCTTGCGTCCCCATCCCACGGGGTCTAGGTCCAGCGGCGGCCACGGCGAGCCCGTGTACCCGCCCGCTGCGTTCAGCTCGTCCGACCGAATCGCGAAGCGCGCGCGTCTCTCACACAGGCGCCCGAGAGCGCGCGAACACCCCCGGACTAGTACGAAGCTAAGCAAATACCGCGCTTAACAAACCTCTTTCGAAATATCTACACGCACTTTTTTCAACGTTAATCTCAAAAAGGAATAATTTTTTAACGTTATTTATTTTAAAATTTATTAAAACTCCGAAACATACTTCGTTACACAAAATAAAACAAAACACCAAGATATTTTAAAGTAGCAAAAACAGTGCTAATAGGTGATAGAAAATGTTTAAGAAGGACTAGAAGAAATTGTATAACTATCGAATAGAGAGCCGTATATTATTTTCGTATGTGCGTAGAGGGATAGAGGTCCCGGTTGTGCGGGCGATCCCGCTGTGGATTTGCGGCACACTAACAAGCGTCGCGGGAGCGCGCCGCCGAGTGCCAGGCTTCGCGGCGCCCCGTCCGTCCCCGCGGACTGTGGGAGGCGCCCTGGGGACACGCCCTCGCCTCGCGAGCGGGACGACGCGACTGGCGCAGATGGCGCCACTTTTCTTCATTTCTCGCAGTGTTCTATATTCAAAAATCTCGATAGTTATATTTTATTTTATTACAACTCGCCAGGTTGTATTTTAAATTGTTTTTTGAAAGAGGTTCACTAACGTGTGCACGGCGCAAAGAGGTCGTAGCGTATGTTAATGGCGGGTCGGCGTGAGGTTTCCCTCAGAGACCGCTCGACGAGGGCGCGCGTAAGGGACGGGCTGAGAGATGAGATGCAGCACGGCGCGCCGCACCGGCCGCACGGGGACGGCCCACGCCGCTCGCCACCGCTCGGAGCTCGCCGCTCGGCACACGAATTACTTATTAAACCGAGCTGGATTGACGATGATGAAATTTCAGTGGGAATTGACTTTAACTACTAAGATGAGGTTTTGTCGGGTCATTAATTATTACTGTATAGAGATCTCAAAGGTAACTATAGACGGGTGACATTTGACTAAGATTTGATTACAATATTATTAATAAATAGTTATTACTTACATGAAATACAGACACAGTTTCAATTAACTTTCATAATTTTGTTTTTACAAGTATCTTGATTGGTATCTATGTAAAAAAAATCTATTGTGACCTTATTGGTGTTTTATAAGTAAATATCAATTTTATACAAACATTCAAATTTAAATATTTGACCAGCTTTACCTCGCAGTTTTAAACTAAAGATTTTTTTCTCGACTCTAATTATCACAATGTATTCTTAAATTACCTATAGTCATCAATGATTACAATTTACGGAATGCATTGTGCACATTTCTTCTCTGTTTATTTCCGATTAAATAATAAACTAATTATCAATGAAGCATTGTATGATCCGACCAGTAATAATTCAAGCTTCGTAATCTCTATATTTGTAGACTCAAGTAGGTTCTCTTGTAAAAAATGCGAAGATTACGGTTTCAATTGATGTTTTCTAGGACTATTAAAATCCTAAAGTACGAGTATATTTTTACCTCAATTGTCTTTACTTTTTGTATTTTTTCCTCTGTGCTAAAAATATCTTTAGTGTTTGAATGTAAAGCGTAGGTTAAGCGGGATTTTTTTTAATAAACCAGAAAAACTTTTTTTATTTCCTATAAAACGTTATGCTGTTAGTTTTTCGAAAAATAATACGCAAGCGATTACAGTGTCTTGATCAGTTGTTTATGTTTATAATTAAAGCGACAACTCGGAATAAAATAATACTTTGATTAAAAGTAATTACCCTCAGTAAATTTCTTATTTTTTTCCAACCCAACATAAAAATTAGAAAGAAAGCCGTTTGCCTATTTAATAAAAAGCTCTCATACAACAACGTTGACGTATAAAATGACTAATATCAAAGTTATTTGAACAACAACAAACAAGTTGGCAAGGCCTCAGCGGACGCAAAGTGCTCTGGGAGGCCACAGAGGGACCGCCCTCTTACCACGCCCACTGCAAGCCACGCCTCTCCGCAGTGCCTAGAGAATTGATCCATGTGATATATTGTTTTTTGCTTTAACTTGAGATGTACGATCAATAAAATGTACAACAACTAAGACCTCTCATAGTCGCTATATGTGATAGAAAAAAAAGCTGATCCCAAACGAAGATAGCTTATTAAACGTATTCAAACAATTCAAATTCAAACTTCATCATAGACCTGTTAATACAAAAAACTATACATCACACAAACAAATACAGACTCTTTTCATAAGCAACTTCGCTTATGCTACCAATTTTAACAATTGGTCAAAATGTCATTGTTAACGGCAAACAGTAGTTTTAAACAAAAAACTTGCAGCTCGTTTAGAATCAAAATGACCACATGCGGTGTCGACAAATCTACAAACATTTTGACTGGCACATTCAATGGACAACATAAATACCTCTTTAGGCTACTCTTTAAAGTAAAGAAAGCGAACGAAATAAGACAAAAACATTGGTAAGAAAGTGTCAGATCAGTAGAACCGACAACGACAAAAAAAACAAAACCTTTTTCGAGTTAAATTATGAGAAAAAGTTTACAGTATTTACATTTTTATTTTAGAGAACAAGGGCAACACTGTAGCCTGTGGCCCTAGGAACAAGGTTTTAGGTCCAAACATGAACATGTGGACCAACATGTCTAGAGCGATTCAGCTACTTATATATCACAAATCGTTGCACAATCTACAAAAAATCGGAAGCAATCAAATTAACAAACAAGGGTGTCAAAAGCTGTAACCGTAACCACTTGAGTGGCCACTAGAAGTGATGTTCACACTCACTCGCCTAATCAATTTCTTATCAACTTCCGTCGAACCATATGTCTGTTTTTGTCGCGAACATTTCTTAGTCCCTTCATAGAAAAGCAATCGTGTAGTCGTAAACGTTAAGGGTCTGAAAGCACCCCCCGGGGGGCATCTAAAGGTACTACGATGTTTCTTGGCACTGGAAAAAGTATCCGTTGGTAGCCCTTAATCCGGGACAGTCGTCGAGGGTGTTATAAGGGCAGCAAAAAGTGTAATTTAAAGCTGACTTAAGGTTTCGAATTAAAATGAAGTAGGGAAACGCGAGAGTCCGTTCCTAACGGCATGGATAGGATAAGTTACTGTATATTGCTGCTTTAATGGGGTACGATACTATTCCGATTCGGTTTAAGGAACGCAGTAATCTTCTTTTCTAATACCGTGAAAATTTTTTCTTACCGTTTTCTTATGGTTGTTTTCCTCTTGAAGGAATTGGATGTAGCACCGAGAGCAACCTCTAATGTCACATTCATGATTAAGTACCAATACAAAGAACAATTAAATTACAAAGTAGCTAGAATTTCAAAATCTTGTTTAGACCACACATAAATATTTTCCAGATGTGTTAATGAATTGAGAATATTAATTAACAGTCTATCATTTACTTATATTTTTAAATGCAAATTATTTCCCTTAGCATTGACCTAACAGGCTACCTGGCTCAGGACAATAGTAACCTAATTGTAATGCCTGGATCTAGGTACCATTGTTCTGTTTAAGGTCACCCGCCAGGAAATGGATAATTGCATTCAAATGAGGCATCTCAACTACGCGTAAGAAATAAAGATTTATTTAATTTAGAAGTAAAATAAAAAGACTAGTAAAAGATACTAGCATTAGCATAAATGGCAAAATTAGAAAAAAAATAAGTATATTTTCAGCGGAGTTTTCATGGCAAACAATTCTCATGTGTTTACCGATGTGAGCTTTACGTATTTCTGACATTCACACAGGATCTGTGCAGTCATTTCTCTATTTCACGTGTGTGAGAAGCGACGGAAACTCGCCATAATGCATTTAGCCGTTACCCTGCTGACGGTCATAGAATAAAAACATGGAATATACTTGTCTATCGGTTTTTTAACAAAGATCTGTAAACTTTTATAAACTCCAAGTTCTAGGTTAGGTACGCAATAATATTGTGAGTAAATCAAAAACAAAATTAACGTTTTGAAGAACAAACGAAACATAGACTTAGTTCATACAAGTAGTTACCTTGGTAAATGCAGATGGTATATTTTGGTATCATTTTATGTACAGATAATTTAATCACATTTAAGGAAATGCAAATCGTGGCACATAATAACTATTGGATTATTATAAAAGTAAATGAATGTGGGTAAGGTAAAAAGTGAATATCAACCATCAAATGGTGTGACGCTTCTGCGGAACATCATCTTCATATTCATATTTCGGAAGCTTTTATATTATTCAATATTTTCAAATTGGCCTCGCACCGCTGTAATGGAGCCGAAAAAAATTCGGAAGTCCTGGCAAATGGATTTGAGCGTTCATTATTTATTTAAACTCGCCAAAATTCGCCTTAAAAATTGCTCTCTCGGTTAGTTCCGCAATTTAGAAGACTAATGTGTTCTGACAGCGAAAACTCCGGTTTGAAATAAAAAAATTAAACTTTATAAATATAAATGGTTCGAAAATCCACTAAATAAACCAGGGTAGTAAAATAGGAATCATTTTATGTTATAATTATTTTTTCTTCAATACAAAGACGACAACAATAACCTTTTCCTCGAATCATTCATAAAAATATGTATATATTCCCCTTATTCCGAAATAAATGTATAAAGTACTGCGATAAACGAGGACCGATAAGTCGTCGATTATTCAATACTGGACGCCACTCGGTACTAAATAAGATAGACTAGAGGACTCATTGGAAAATATATGTATCATAAGAAGTACCAGGAACAAGGACGATCAGTATTTTGGATTTTTATATATGTACAAGTACCAAAAGTAGAAAGTACAACAGTAATAACGCTGATTCTCGTTTCAGAATAAAGCAGTTTGAGGCAAATTAATTTTCTTAACTCCAAGTTTTACTCATTAACTGGTGCTACGTCATTTATTTGTTTGCATGACATTCTCCACTTAACCGATAACAATGGCAATAATTTCCCTTCACAAAAACAACATTTCCATATATCAAAACGGGACCCTCAAAAACTTATATATAACAAACCTTGAGCCGACAAGTGGCTCAAAATTCGCCATATGACCGACGTGTCAGAAGTACCATTTATCATAAGAGATGTGACAACTGAATTTATTTATATAAAAAACAAACAATAGCGCTGTTAGGATGGGCTTGTACCCCTGAATAACAGTTTTGCTTGGCCCATAGTCTTTTGTGTACAGAGTTTAAACGCACAGAGACTTGCACTTTGAATTACAGTGGTCAGTAATATAATAGTAATTACACTAACTAGTATGTAACATAGCTTGGCGCGATCGACTTAAATGCTATATAGTCACCAAAAGTTTTTTATTACAAGGTGGTGTTTATAGTGTGGAGGATTTTTTGTTAGCTTAATAGTTAGCATATTCATTATCTGCGTTTTCGGCGCGGTGCACATTTATGTTTGTAAAAAATCATTTTTTTGTAAATATGTGTGTGCTTATTGAATAAATGAATTAAATGAATTAAAAACACATGTGTACAAAAATGTTGGCCTCGAATTATCTTGTTATACTGTTATTTGACTGTTCAGTCACTCCTATCATTATTTTCATTTTACACGAGTATAGAGACTGAATGCTATGTGCACTTTGCGTCTATTTTGATTACTAATAGTTGCATAATTTCAAATTAGCGCCAACCAAGATTAAAAATGTTAAAGAATATTATTAAATCATATTTTTTGGTTATTAGTCTCTGTGTACACAATGCTCTGTGCATTTTACTATAAAATCCGAGGGTTAGCCGGTGTAACTGTGCTCTTTAGGGTGCAGCACAATGGAGAGATAGCAATTTGATATTCAGGCCACATTTTTAATAAGCGCCGTCGCTCGGGCCCCGATGCACGCAGTAATGGCTCGGCTGGGCCCACAGTTAAATGGCTTTTTGTTATGCCATTATATTATATTAGCGACTCGCCCCTACCAATGGTCAGTTATGGTTACTCTTGAACTGATAGGAACCTGTTACTTAGTCTTATTTGGGATAGAATATTTTTTACAGATTTAAGTACGTAAAATTATAATAAGGCCAGATCAAACTCTTATCTTTGATTATTTTAGTGGTTTAAATAATTTTCTTACTTCTGTACACAGAGTTGTTAAATTGTTACTTATCCATACCCTTAGCGTAGATATCTAATACTCAAACTACACTAAGAAATGCCTTAAAGGGCAATTTAGCGAAAAAATTACCATTAAGTCTTCCTTAACATTTGAGACTCCTTTAGTCTTGTGCTAACAGATGGGAACAAGTACATGTTATATTAAATACAATTATTTATGTTAAAAAAATAATGCATAAATGTCACAGAACGAACTAAATGGATAGACATTATTAAACGCGTATGGTTGCGAACCATCAGAGTCAAAGAACACAAAAAACCACTAGAACGGCGAGAGAACAGATGGCTTACAATACTTCGTTAGCTGCGCCGACGGCACTCAACAATCCTCTCAAACATAATGTGAGTAGGATAAATCAAATGAAAAAATTATAACACAAATTGTTTAATATTTTCTTTTTTTACACTAGTTATGGCCAGGGGCTCCATCCGCGTTAAACGGCAAAAATATTAGTAACTAAGTAGCCTATGTGTTTTTCCACGCTATGATCTTTCCGTGTTGAAGTTAGCTTCAAACATCCATCTATCCGTATGAACTTTTGAGTTTATAATGTTAGTATGGTAGAAAACAATATTACAAGACATATAAGAAAAAAATACAGTTAGAAATAATATACAAAATATACGTAACTTAACTGTAACTTTAATTTTATCATTAAAACACTCGCATTAATACAATGGTACTTGTTTCATGAAAACTTAATACTTACTTTAACGAAAACCTAATTAATTATTTAATTAATAACAAAACTAAAATAGAAGTCCGTGTATCTAAGTTTTATAACTTGATGCAACTTAGCGTCGCGGTTAACAGGAGTCGGTCTTATACAGTACAACTTGGAATCAAGTTGGCGAACTTAGTGCAACATTCTCGTACCACTTAATTAGTAGTTTAGTTTGACATATGCCTAATTAGTTGGACTTAGTTAATTAGTAGCCTTGGAGGTATTGTTCTGGATAGACTGAACTGTGTGCGTTACGTATAAAAAACGTTTATAAGACAAAATATTATTGCTAAAATGAAACTATATCAATCCATCGGATTGGTGATGACAAATAACTTACCGAAACTACTTCGGTCATATATTTTTTTAACACAAAGTGGCAAATGAATAAACGGCCACTAAGATTCGCTGAAAAATCCGAAGCGAGCCCTGCCCATAGACATTTGCAATTGCAGATTGGTTGCTTACCATTAATCTACGGAGAAGGAGACGTACAGGAAGAGAATAATACTTCTTCCTGTACAGTCCTTCCCCTGACAATCTACTTCTACTTCCCAAAATTTCCTTACAAGGATATAATAGGAAAAGAAAGTAAACTAAAATTAGGCCTCCAGCACCACACTCGTCAGACGAAACACAGAATAGCTTCCATTTGACGTCTGTTTTCTGTGTGGTCGTGGTATTGGTAGCCGGCCAAATCGTGCGAAGATGTTAAAGCGGGCTCTACCACTGTTAAAATGTTTCATCACCATAAAGTTCATAAAGGTCATCACTAGCTCACTAAACTTCCCCACCGAGGGGCACGGAGCCTATTTGTTAACGTCAGGAAATGCATTTATGCACACGCCGCCTGCCACCGGCCCTGCGACGGCGGAGAGGGCGATTGCGTCATCCTCTCGCCGGCGCTCCGCCTCCTCCTTCTGCCTCATCACCTTTTAGGAGCGCGGAGCCTACCCTAAGGTACCACTAGGCCATAGTCAAGCACGCTGGCCCAGTGCAGATTGGTCGACTTCACACATATCTTTGAATTTCTTAGTCGATAAGTGCAGGTTGTATCATGATGTTTTCCTTCACCGTAAGAGTACTTACGATTATTAAATAAACCGCACTTTTTTAGACAATAGACCCAAACTATACGTTTTCGAAATCTACAAAAAAAAATCTAAAATATATAAAGTAAACCACCTTTTCATAAAATATATCATCGTCTTTCTGACATGGAAAACATCAGCATTATCTCTAACGTTTATCATAACTCTAGGTTACTTTAAAATTCAAGATTTAACGCATCAAGTTAAGATGGTTTATTAATATCTGGGCAGCGCCATCTGTCTGTGGTCTCGCTAATTAAATACGAATCTCAAGACAATACATAACGAACACTTCAGAAACTGATCACACGATGCCAAAATAAATATAATAATATTTATTTTCTTCAATGTATTTTTTTACCGTTGTTTGATTTTACAACAAATAAAAATAAAACACATACAGGATGTTATAAAAATTAGTAACATTAGCAACGCAATTATGTATTTTTTGCTATTTAATTAGGTAAAAGATCCTACGGCTTGAATGCGGTCTATGTTAGGTATATTTTTACTTTCGCGCTTGTATAATGCATGTCCAATTTACTACTTTTCTAGTGAAATCGAAATAATTATGTAGACAGTTCTACATAATTATTTCGATTTGTCTTTGTCGTTACTTTTTTCTACGTTTCCAATACATAATTAAATTAAATAATTACTCAAGAAATATAATAGTTTCCTGCAAATATCGTACAGTGTGATACACACTAGAGGCATCCATCTCTAAACTAGCGGAAGTTATAATTTATGGAGCGAGTTCCGGGCGCCTTCACGTCCGCACCGTCGGGGCTTGGTAGAGAGCTACCGAGTAGCAAGACGGTAATGAAACTCTTGATATATAATGCAAGCAGACGTCTGAGATCGACTTATAACTAATTCTAAGATTACATCAACGCGGAAATAAGTTTCCTCGCAAGACGGGTCTAAAATCTTAGTGTAATAAATAATTTCCTTCAATCTATTTTCATACTCATGGGAACCATGTACCTTTCAGCTACTAAGCCTAGGAGATTTTCAATACTTATGAATGTACCACTCTACTCTGAGTGCTGTATTTTTAAAGATATCAGATTATGAAAGATTCTGAATGGTTTAATAATATTATTCGTCTTATAGCAGTTA